>JAVUPR010000312.1:1455000-1842500 GCA_036785695.1 Gentiana straminea | reverse complement strand
CATGGGTTTGAAAGGACATTCGAAGATCGAGGTTAAGTTGTTGTCTGGCTCGTCTTTCAAGTAAGAAGTTTTTCTTATCAAATGCATCCGTCATTGATTTAAGTTTATGCTTTTAGATTGTTTTATTGTTGTTTACCAAGTTTTGCACGTAATTGGTTAGTTTAGGGCTATGTGTTGCATTTTGCCGGATACTAAGGAAGCAGAAACTAAACCTGGGATCTCCTCAGTCTAGATGCATCAGCTTTGTTCCCTGACACATCGAGGTATGCATCAGAAACAACCTCTGGTTCTGTTTATATATTGAAGAGAGTTTGAGAATGTGATAAACACAAGAGTAAACTTCAACTTAGTTTATTCATTGAGTAAAAAGATGTATAAATAGATACAATTGAGATAGAGAGACTAGCTAGCTAGCTTGGGCGGCCACTTGAGTATGTAGATGTGGGCGGCAAGCATGCAAAAGTAAAAAGTAAAAGTTATGTCTATGATATAAAGTAAACTAGAGTTTGACATATTAATTGTTTATATGACTCACAATTAATATGTCTTTTACAATTAAATAAGGTGTACAAAATATTATGCACGAAATGCGAAGCCTCGGCGGACTCGGTATCTTGAGTAATATTTCCACACCCCCTCAAACTCGGGGGTTGTATATGTTGATGCGGCCAAGTTTGCTACTTAGTCTATTTGAACATAAGAGGTGGAATAGCCTTGGTAAGAATATCGGCATTCGATCTTTGAGGAACATACTTTGGAGTTGAATAATCTTGGCATCAATCTTCTCCTTCGAAAAAGTGTCTGTCAATGTCCACATGCTTGGTTTTATCATGATGGATGGATCTTCGCCATGCATAAGGCTGAATTATTATCACAACGAGTGTGATAGGTTGCGATACGGTTCTTTGAAGTTCGGTCGGTACCACTTTTTAGCCATAGAGCTTCACAAATGCCAAGTACAAGTGCCCTTAGTTCGGCTTCACCTTGCTTCTTGACACGATAGGTTGTTTCTTGCTCCTCCAAGTAACCGGGTTCCCCCATATATATGAGCAATAGCTGTGGTAGACCTCCCGTCAATGTGACATCCGGCCAATCGGCATCGGTGTAGACCTTGATTGATCTATCGGTAGACTTGGTGAAGTGTAGGCCTTGGCCGAGGAGTGGATTTTAAATACCTCGGTATCCTATTCACTTTGCATCCCAATGTTGCTCGGTAGGGCAATGCATGAATTGACGACCGGACGGCCCCATATGCAATATCGGGTCTTGTGTGAGAAAGGTATATGAGTTTGCCTACAAGCCTTTGATATTGTTCTTTCCTGACGACAATGTCACCATGCGATGAGGGTATGGTAGGGGTCTCTTGGAGATACGACGGGTTTGCATCCCGGCATGCCGGTTTCTTTCGGTAGGTCCAGGACATACTTCCTTTGGGAGAGCGAAATGCCATTGGTGGTTCTAGCTACTTCCATACCAAGAAAGTACTTGAGGTAGCCCGGATCTTTAACTTGGAACACCTTTGCCGGTAGAGTCTTCAAGTTCTGGATCTCAGTAGAGTCATCTCCAGTAAGGATGATATCATCCACATATACAATTAGAATGGACCTCCTATGGTTGGTGTCTTGACAAACATGGTGTGATCAGAGTTGCATTGATGATATCCAGCAACTTTAACCATAGTAGTGAGTTTTCCAAACCATGCCCTTGGTGATTGCTTCAGGCCATATAGAGATTTCCTCAGTTTGCACACCTTGCCTTGAGTATGAGGATTGATAAAACCAGGGGGTACGGTCATATAAACCTCCTCGGTGAGGTCCCCATTTAGAAAGGCATTTTTGATGTCCAATTGGTGAAGAGGCCGGTCAAGTTGGACGGTAGGGAAATCGATACCACGACGGTGTTGAGCTTTGCTACTTGGTGCAAAAGTTTCCTTATAGTCAATGCCATAAGTTTGAGTGAATCCCCTTGCTACCAATCGGCTTTATACTTGTCAATTTTACCATCGGCATTGTATTTGATAGTGAATAACCATCTGCGACTAAGCTTGTTTTCTTGCATTTGGGAAGAGTTGTGAGGTCCCAAGTATGATTATCCGGAGAGCGATCATCTCTGTTTTAACGACGACCTTCCACTTATCATTTTGAAGGGCCTCTTGAATATTTCTAGGGATAGAGTGAGAGTCCGGGTCTGTGTAAACATGGCAAAGACGGAGACAACGATCATAAGATAAATAAGTATGAATAGAATGATCAGTGCATGATCTTTTCCCTTTCCTTAGAGCAATAGGTCTGTCATCTACTTCGATGGCTGCGAGAGTCGATGGCGGGGTCCGGCGGACTCGGTTCGATGGT
Organism: Gentiana straminea; assembly: GCA_036785695.1. NCBI lineage: Eukaryota > Viridiplantae > Streptophyta > Magnoliopsida > Gentianales > Gentianaceae > Gentiana > Gentiana straminea. The sequence continues at coordinate 1,840,149 of JAVUPR010000312.1, read as the reverse complement.
TGCTTTGAGGTTACGGTTCGGCGAGGCTGCGGGTCGGCGACTGGCGAGGGTCGAGGGTCGATAATGTGAGTATCCGCAGGATGCTGAAGATTATGAGTCTGCTGAGGGTTAGGACTCTGCTGAGGGTAAATGGTTTGCTGAGGGAATGGACTTAGTTCAATCTCAATCAGGTTTCCATCAGTGACCGGCTCAGTAGGTTTGCTGTAATATGGAGTCCTTTCAAAGAATTTCACATCCATAGAATTGTAAAATTTCTTTTCAGTAGGAGAGTAACACTTGTAACCTTTCTGTCCTGTCCATATCCAAGGAAAATGCACTTATGAGCTTTAGGATCAAGTTTACTTCTGTGTTGAGCATGGATATAAACAAACACGGTACAACCAAAGATCTTTGGAGGCAATTGGGTAATAAGATGAGAGCGGGAGTGTGTGGTCGGCGGGGTTTGGAGAGGAGTTTTGAAACCTAACACTCTGTTTGGGAAGTCTGTTGATTAAATATGTAGCGATCAATATAGCTTCACCCCACATGTATTTAGGAACATGTGTAGTGAACATGATTGATACGGCCATTTCCGACGGATGCTGTTCTTTCTTTCGGCAACCCCATTACGTTGAGGTGTTTCCACACAACTACGATATGAACAATTCCTCTTTTTTGTCAAGAAGTTGCGAGGTTAGACTCATAGTATTCCGAGCATTATCGGTCTTTAAGATCTTGATCTTAGTATCAAATTGGGTGGAGACCATGTGATAAAATTCTTGGAAGATAGGTCCAACTTCGATTTGTCTTTCATTAAGAACGACCAAGTGTTTACGGTATGATCATCAATGAAGGTTACAAACCACCTTTTTCTGTTATACTTTTCACTCTTGAGGGTCCCCATACATCACTTTGTGAATTAGGGTGAAAGGGGAAGAGGGCAAGTGAGGTAACTTAGCATACACGATTTGGTGAGTTTAGCAAATTGACAAATATCACATTGAAGATCATTAAGGTTACATCCTTTAAACAATTCGGGGATTAAAGACTTTAAATAACCAAAACTTGGATGTCCTAGTCTATAATGCCATAACATGATATTGTCTAGGTTTTGAGTGCGAGTGGCTTGAGGTCTGTCTTCGGTCTTGTCTTCGACGGGGTTGATCACAAACGATCTGAGTAGGGTTTAGCTTGCCCAATCACTTCTGAGAAGAAAGATCTGGAATGTACACCGATTCTTATTAAAAACAACGGTCAATTCGGATCTTTAGTGAGTTTACTTGACGATATAAGGTTACGATCTAACTTTGGAACAAACGGGACATTACGTAGATATATCGATTAGTAAGTTTAACCTTCCCAACACCTTTTGCATAAGAAACGAACCATCGGCGGTCTTAATTACGTGAATTTGGTTGCATGGCATATATTGGGTAATAAGGTTTTTATTACCGATCATATGGGAAGAAGCCCCGAATCAACAATCCAAGTCTCATTACTAAGAGGTGAGTAAAATATACTGTTTTAGCATGAGTGGCCATTTCGGTAGGGGAGCTACCTTCACGATCTTTGAGCAATAAAGGCTCTAAAGGCAGCAAACTGAGCATTCAGCTTACTGTCATTCTCCTCTTCACTGACAAGTTTGCCTTGACTTTCCCTGGTTGGTTTTGAGGTTTTAGAGGGGGTAGGTTTGCCATGTAGCTTCCAACAATTGTCCTTGGTGTGATTTGTGCGTTTGCAATGATCACAGAACAGCTTTCCAGCTTTCTCAGTAGGCTTCCTGTAAGTCTCATTAACCTTCAGCAGGGCGGTACCTTCGATAGGGTTGTCGGCGGGGAGTTCGGCGGCATCACTTTCCTCCTTGCTTTCCTCATGTTTGACCTCGGCAAACATGGATTTGAGATTTGGAAGAGGTTTAGTAGCAAGAATTCTACCTCTGACATCATCAAGAGTAGGATTCAGTCCAGTAAGGAATTTGAATACTCTCTTTTTCTCGATAATGTCTTTAAAGAGTGCAGCATCTTTAACATCATTCCGGGGTGAGTTTCCAACATATCTAGGTGTTGCCATGCCTTAGATAGTTGATTAAAGTATTGAGTTACGGACATATCCCCTTGTACGCAATTTTGAATCGAGCTTCGAGTTCATAGACTTCGGATGTATTGTCCTTTTTTGAGTAAAGGTCTCGGCATTGTCCCGATTTCCTTAGCGATGTCATACATCATGAAGTTCTCAACGATCTCTTTTGTCATAGACCTCGTGAGGATGGTCATGACTTGGTTATTTTACGTGTCCCATGCTTCAAACTTGGGGTCGGTTTCGAGGGGGGGTTTGGAACCAGACAGATATCCCATCTTGCCCTGGCCGGAGATATACATTTTCATAGACCTTGACCATAGCAAGTAATTGTTACCATCAAGTTCATGATTTGTAAAAGAAGAGTGTTCAGTTATCCCAGTCTGCTGAGGCAGCTGTGAGTCTACTGAAGAAGATGAAACTTCAGATAATGTTGACATTTTTCTAAAAAAGAACTGAGTTTTGCAGCGGATTTTAGAACTCAGTAAGGCTCTGATACCATGAAGAGAGTTTGAGAATGTGATAAACACAAGAGTAAACTTCAACTTAGTTTATTCATTGAGTAAAAAGATGTATAAATAGATACAATTGAGATAGAGAGACTAGCTAGCTAGCTTGGGCGGCCACTTGAGTATGTAGATGTGGGCGGCAAGCATGCAAAAGTAAAAAGTAAAAGTTATGTCTATGACATAAAGTAAACTAGAGTTTGACATATTAATTGTTTATATGACTCACAATTAATATGTCTTTTACAATTAAATAAGGTGTACAAAATATTATGCACGAAATCCTGAGGCTCAGTAGAATCTGCTGAGCACCCTGCTGAAGCCTCAGCAGACTCAGTATGCTTTGAGTAATATTTCCACATATATGTTATATTATGTGCTATATAAAGTATTTTCTAGTATTATGTATTTTCTGGAAATGTGTAGTTCGTTCTCTTTGCTTTAGGTTAGTAAATGGAGATAGGGTTCAGAAGTTTGGTGTTGGTTATGGATTTGGACATTTATGTGATAACACAGGTGGTTAGAAGGATATAATCAATGAACATGACTTATGTACTATTACTTGTTATGTTAAGACGGTTATTCATGGTCACGTACTAATGCAATGTAACGCCCGGGTACCTTAGAGGGTATATCACTCGTGTTGCACTAAACACGATGTACCATCCGGGTACCTTGAGTGTATCACCTTTGTTGCACTTTATGGCATCCTGGTGGAGTTTCACCATGGTGTTATACCCTTCAATATTCGGTAAAACCTCAGTTCCGGCTATGCATGCATCAAACAATGACGTTATGACTAGATGCTGTTATCTTTTCTGTGTAAGCTCTCTCTCCGTAACTTGAAACATGTAAGTCTGAATGTAATCAACATTTTAAGTAATTAGTTACGTTCAGATGTAGGATCATGTTTTGTGCATGATAAGGTATTTTCCTCAAGTACTTTTCTATATTTAAATATGCTTTTAAGTTTGTTTTACGTATTCTTCAATTTATTCTTTGTAAAGTAGTTATTTTTATGCTTTAAGTCTATGTTTTAAAATTTTTTGTGAACTAGATTATGTAGATTCATGTCACGTCGTCCGACAACCGTCAAACACGAATCCCTCTTTTGATTTTATTTCACTTTACTGAGAGTCCGGACGGTGCTCACTCCTTTATTTGGAATAAGAAGATATGTATGTTGAAGACGAGTTGGATGATGAGCTTAGAGAGAAAGCTTATGAATGAAGTCATGGAGTTTGTTGTGTTCTGGTATGTTCCTCTTTTGAGACAAGTGAAGTTGTAATTATTAGCTATTTATGTTTTAGTTTGACAATAGTTGTAATCGGTTGAGTTTGTTAATGGAAAGTCTTTAATGTCCGTTTCCCGTGTCTCTTGCTTGTTTCTTTTATTCCACGCATTCTGATACGACATGAGGCTTACGTGAGATTTAGAGTTTACTTTAAATGTCACGTGCCAAACGTTCCTGTTTCGGATAAGGACTCGGTATCCCGAACATGAGCATTACAATTGGTATCATAACCTAAGTTAGGAAAATTTGGGCGAGCCTAAGTTAGTAGAGCTTGGGCATAAACACGGATGTCTAGGATTTGAAATTCATAAGGTGGAATCCCTTTAAATTTAGTCCCCTTAGGAGTTGATTTGTTAAGATTGGTTTGAATATCTTTGGTAAAGATGAAAATTTAATATGTCATTGTCTTTGACGATGAACACCATATCTGAGATCTTAAGTTCTATGTGCTTCAATGTTGATTAATGAGACGACTTACTAAGTTTAAATCTTTGTCTAGATTCTGGATTTTAGTGAGGGAAGAAACGTAAGGTACAACAAGTTTCAAGGATGAAACTTTTTTTAAGGAGGGAGAATGTAAAACCATGAACTTTTAATTAAGGGTATCTACCCACAAAAAAAATTAAGGGACCGTGTTCATTTTTTAAGTAAGTGATTTTTATGGATCGGTAAATCACCGAAAAAGACATGTTTAACTGGAATTGTGATTTTTTTAATTTAAAGAGATAATTATAAATATGTAATATTGGGATCCGATAATTAAGATGAATTACCTAAAAGATAGGATTTTATTGGTTTTGGAGTAATTCAAAGAATTAATGAAATATTTTCAAAAAGGGTTACATACACTATAAATAAATGTGTTGTGTGGTCTGTGTTAGATATAAAATATGAATAAAGAGACCACGAAGATAAAACGGCGTGCTATTGATGAGAATAGGGCTATAGTGCCGGTAAAAAAAATAAAAAGAGACAAAAATAAGACGATCCAGTCATAATTCGGTACACCGTTTTCTAGTCTGATTCATGAGCGGTTAGCGGGTAGGTTTAAGTTATGAGTCTTATTTTTAGATTTAGTGTTAAATATTGTGTCTTTAATTATTAGGGTTTATACGAGATTGACAGATGATCGAAAAAGGGAATTTTAGATCCGATAGTCAATTTGAAGAACACAAAGGGGGGAACAATAACTTGTCATTTGTTTCATGGGTTGGAAAGGACATTCGTAAATCGAGGTTAAATTGTTGTTTGGCACGCATGTTCGGCTCATCTCTAAAGTAGTGATTCTTCTTATCGAAAAGATCCGTCATTGATTTAAAGTGTATGCTTTGAGCTTGTTTTAATGTTGTTTGCCAAGTATTGCACGTAATTTGTTAGTTAAAGGCTATGTGTTGCATTTTTCCGGATACTAAGGAAGCATAAATTGAACCTGGAATCTCCCTAGTCTAGATGCATTGGCTTTGCTCCTTGACACATCGAGCTAGACAAAATTTAGGAACGGCCTCTGGATCTATTTGTGTTATTATGTGCTATATAAAAGTATTTTCAGGTATTATGTATTTTTCTGGAAATTTACGTAGTTCATTCTCTTTGCTTTGGTCAGTAAATGAAGATTGGGTTTGGAAGTTTAGTGTTGGTTATGGATTTAGCCTTTTATGTGATAACATAGGTGGTTAGAAAGATGTAATCAATCAACCTGACTTATATGCTATTACTTGTTCTATAAAGATGGTTATTCATGGTCAGGTACTAATGCAATATACCACCCGTGTACGTTGAGGGTATCACCCTTGTTGCACTAAACACGATGTACCGTTCGGGTATCTTGAGGGTCTCACCTTTGTTGCACTTTACGGCCTCCTGGTGGGGTTTCACCATTGCATTGTACCGTTCAATACTCGGTTAAACCTCTGTTCTGGCTATGCATGCGTCAAACAATGACGTTATGACTAGATTCTACTATATGTTCTATATAAGCTCTCTCTGTTTCCATAACAAGATACAAGTAAGTCTGAACATAATCAACATGTTAAGTAATTAGTTACGTTAGATGTGGGATCATGTTTTGTCAACTACAAGGTGTTTTCCTCAAGTACTTCTCTATATTTAGATATGCTTTTATAGTTGTTTTGCGTATTCTTCAATTTATGCTTTGTAAAGTAGATTTCTTTATGCTTTAAGTCTCTGCTTTAAAATTTGTTGTGAACTGGATGGAGTAGATTCATGTCACGTCTCTCGGAATCCTTCAAACATGAATCTCTCAGGGTGATTCCTATCTCCCAGTCTAAGAACACTATCTCAAAGGAAAAATGACTAAGTAACCTTTCAATTTGGAAAGGTTAATGGAGCTGAAGAAGTATCGTAGCTTGTTCATATTGACCTTCAGGGTCTTATGAGGATACAAGCTAGTGGGAGCGTCTGTGTAGTAGACAACTTGTCTGATAGCTACTCGAAACTCCGATTAGTTTATCTGAATATCTAGAGGTATCTCTGATATTACCAGAGAAAGAGTATTCCATGCTCAGCTTTATGCTATAGCATAGTTTCGGCACTGATGCTCAGCCTACCTACGAGTGAAACGATTTCACTGAAAGGATAAACCATGTATTGCCTTGTATAGTTATTGATACGTTACGATACACTGTTTAACTCAATTAAGATATTGATTACAAAATAACTGTTTACATTGTTATGTAATACCGAGAAGTCTACCTAGAAGATGCTTATGAATTTGTGGATAAGGAGTGAAGTAAATTTACTCCACTTCCGCAAATAGAGGCATTTAACATTTATGCTTGAAGGTAGGATTGGAGATTTTGCATACACGTTCAGATGGTGACTGATCGTGAAATATCTTAATACAATGAGTGAAGGTTGGTTATAATATTCTGAAGATCGGATAATAACGGTTGTTATGTCGCACCCTTTCTGAAAGAATGTTTAAATAACAACCTTGGACCTTGAAGTAAAGATACTCAAGGAGTTACTATCTGATTTAATCAGACCACATCCAACATTGGTTGTTTGGGGTTACACTGATAAATACTACTATACTATATCAGAATATCAATCCACCCAAATGCAGTGGGAGTATGGTTTAACCATTGACCCGCTGTGATTATGCAGACTTAACAGTCTGCTGGGGGTAATTGATAACCTATGGTCTTTTGGAAGGACTGTATCGGATTCTAATAATAAGAGGTTGGTTTAAAACCATAAACCTGTAAGTGGAGTTTTGGTACTCCATGTATGTTCACATTCTTGTAGAACCACCTGAGTATCAGGCCTAGTGGGAGTAATTGGATCTACGTGTAGAAGAGACAAATGAATGAGAAATTTTAACTTTTAGAGCAAGCCAAGTGATCTAGGGTTAATTCCCTGAGAAGTAGATAGTTCAAAAGGGGTGATGCCCTGAAACTTTCTCACCACTCAGCCTTGCTTGACTCCATGAAAGTAGAATAATTACCAGGGGTGATGCCCTGAAACTTTCTTGCCCAACAACGGGGTTGAATTCATTCGGTATAAAAGGGTTTTTGCTTAAAGCCAATTGCAGATTGACTGCCTCTGCTTATATCGATTGGTGGATTAAAGCAAACCTCTAGGTCATTAAAAGTCACATGTTTGAAATGTGTGGGCTTGACCAGAATATTGATGAGCCTTTTGTAGACTAGAGAATCAATATTGGTAAAGTAGTAGACGTTAGTGTGTATAAAGGATAACACTCCAACAGTTGAGAATAACATGAGTGTGTTATCTGAAGTCAAGAACTGACGAACCAAAGCTTCTCTGAATTAGAGAAGTGGACTATATTCTTAGAATTTGATTCGGTCGAATTCATGAGAACAAGTTCTTTGGCAGTATCCCATTCATTTTATTGTTAAGATGATGATGCATTTTCGAATGCTAGATTCAACGAGAGGTTTCCTACCCATCCCCTCACGGAATAATTCTCTTAGTCTTTGGATAAAGTGAAAATGGGATAGATTCTCTTTTGGATAGAGAAAGTCAGGTTACTAAAAGTCAATTAAAGTCAAATCTCAGATTCGAGCAATGGATAGCAGTATAGTGCATCCTCAAGTACCTTTAAAGAATGAGGAGTAATATGCGTCTATATTCAGGTGCATACCTGAGTATTGTTGACTACACTGATTCTGACTTACAGTCAGATTAAGGATGATCATTAATTGATCTCGGGCTCAGTGTTTTCTCATAGTGATGGAGCTATAGTTTAGAGAAATCCAGCACTGCCAATTTGACTCTGTTAGTCGAATACATAGCAGCTTTTGGAGCAGCTAAAGAGGCAGTGTGGCTTGAGAAGTTCTTTGTTGGATCGGGAAGTGATTCCAGTTCTCGATGAGCCGATACCATTTTACTGTGAATACAGTTGAGAGGTAGCTCATGCAAATAATCTTCACAGTCACAAGAGGTCAAAATCATATTGAGAGAGAGTACCACCTGATCAGACAGACCGTGCAGAGAGGCGACGTTTCGGTCCTAAAAGATCGCCTCAAGCCGACAACCTAGCTGATCATTTTTCCAAGTCGTGTTGCATCTAATGTCACTGATAAGCGCTTGGCGGGTATGAAATTGAGAGATATGCCTCATCTGCTTTAGAGCAAATGGGAGAATGTTGTGGATAGACAAAATAAGGGTGTGGTGCTCTAAAAACAATTGTTGCTTGTCTGTACGGGAAAGTGGGAGATTGTTACATGTAGTGCCCGAAAGACAATTAAGACTTGTCCTTACGGGCAAGTGAGAGATTGTTAGAAGTAGTGCCCGAAAGATAATTTATGTAATTGTTTTTATAATTAATAAATGACAGATTTATTCTCATCTTATTATTTGCTTTGTGCTTATAAGAAATACACTGCTAAAAACCCCAAGTCGTATCATATGTAGCCATATAACTTAGTGTGTGTCACACGTTAGGATTAAGTTTATGGTGATACACTTGAACTATTAGTCCATGGTGAACTTAATCAAAGTATAGGGTCTATTGATTAAACCACCATTAATGCGCCCAGAACACTTTAAGGTATGACCGTCTTATCCGGACCGTCGATAGTGTGGTTATCTAAGTGGGGCATTTATATATGATGTAGTCATATATGACTGGACCGATTTAATCTGCATTTCTCATATAATTCTGTAATTGAGAAATCTTATTGAATCACAAGATGATCATATATGGATTAACCTTAATCCTGAAGTGATTGCAGACTCCTGCTTGTTTCATGATAGGGTTTGATGTGTTCGTTAAGTATTGCTAAGAGGCGCGGTGCGAATCACTTTCACGTTGGCACTATTCTGGAATGAGTGAGGAGTGTGTGTCTCACAGATATGGAATCCATTCATTCCTGCGGGAAGTAGAAAGACAATCCCCTTATTTGTTAATCCTAGAAAGTGATCGATTCTGGGAGTTTATATTGGTTATGAACTAATTGATCATTAGTGGGTTAATGGTAAATAAGGATAAGATGTAATGAAGAAGGTTTACGGAAATATTCTCGCTTCGTTACGGATAGTCTATGGAGGGTTAGTCAATATGTAATGATTATATCAATGGACACTTATTGGAAAATATAATTATAAAGGAATTAGTTTTCTTGTTAGATAAATAGTAAATTTGTTTTCCTATTGGATAAAGATTTTTATTTTCCTAAAAGGAAAAGATAAATTTGTGTGTAAAAAATAAACTCTCAAATTATTAGTTATTTTCCTATAAAAAGAGAGTTTCCCAACACAAAATAGAACCATAAAAAAACACGCCACTTTTGTGAAAAATGAGAGAAATTTTGTTTTCTTGTCCTAGCCATTGGGGAGAAGAAAAATTAGGTTTTTCTTGAAGGCATATTCGAAGAGGTTCGAATGCGGGATCAACGTCCATCAGTCGTCGTTTGGAGATACAACTCGGAAGATCACGACATTTTTCCGGTTGGGTAAATCTTAAATCTTCTTGTAGTTAATTAATTAATCATGTAAATCTTATCGTTGTAAAATCGTAAACGAATCTAATTCGTTGCTTCCGCTGTGCATGATCGATTGTCTCGATCGGTGTTGTGAATCAGATCTGACGATCCAATTTTGGATCGGATCCGGATTCGGGTTTCTGTATATCCAGCAAAATGTTGTCTTTTCAGGATAATGATTCGATATCCGGAACATGGGCGTAACATTTACAACCCGATCCTTGGATCATCGGAAATATTGTTGTTGTGAACAGTATATTGGCCCAGAGCAATTTATTTAAGAGGGGATATGAAAGAAGTTCGTCAGAATGTGCACAATCAAAAATATATTAGATGCACCGTATTTGTGCATTCATTATTTTAATGACCCGACCAAAAATTTTACTTTTGAATTCTTGAATCGAACCATTCATTCATGCCCCAAAAGAATTCTCGAGACAAAAAACCTTGTAACTGGCACAAACATACTAAAGGCGAAAACAAAAATATAGCATACTATAAAGTTCCACAAGAACTCTAGTTGTCACGTAAAACTTGGATCGTCTCCTTATCATTCAGGAAAATGTACATCTTCACACTCGACTTGAGGACCTAAATTTAGATAAAGTTGTACGCAAGGCTATTATCCTAACCCTTGTGGGTACCCTTATACTCATTTGAAAAACATGTAAAGTGTGAGACTGCATATGAATGCACCGTGAGAAGTGTGTATCAAAAGGGAACTATAAAAGCCACCAAGAAGTCAATCCAAAGTTCACATTTGGGTTAGTACAAAACATTTTATGATATAAAAGATAGTGCTGATAAGTTGTAAAATAACTAATCGGAGAGTAAGAAAGCAGCGCTACTATAAGTACATACATGTAACCGTAACATGTAGTTCTACAATGTAAAAGATAGTGTTGATTAGTTGTAAAATAACTAATTGGAGAGTAAGAAAGCCGCGCTACTATAAGTACATATATGTAACCGTAACATGTAGTTCACTAAGGGAAGCCCATAAACTAATATGTAACACTAATATGGTTCATTCATAACCTGTAACGTGGAAATTGTATTGTCATTGATATTATACACCATATGTCCACTATTTTGACCCATGGATAAGGAAATCCTGTTATTAAGCGGTGTTACTTTGTGCTCTGATGCCATCTGTGACGCTTTTATCCCGGATACCGAGTTTATATTCAGAAAAGAACGCCCAGTACGCATATAATTAAATTTTAATCTAATTATATACGTAAGTCTTATGTAGACAAACGTCATAGGACAAGACGGAAGACAAAAAAATAGACTCAGGAAACTAAAACGACTAGCACAACGATCGAAAGCAACACAGGCTGCACCTAATACATCATTAAAAGACTTTATTTTAACTGTCAAATACAAATAATCTATTACATCTTGATATCCAAAAACTCAACCACTGATTTCTATCATTACAAAGGTAGGAGAGACTGTATCCAAATTACAACAGAATAAAGAATAACAAACTCCAACGGCATCATCCCCGGGGTCACTCCTCAGTGGCCTAAAAAGTAACCTACAATACACCACCTTCTCGGGGTGGGGAACAATAAAAAAGGGGTAAGTACGTACGTACTTAGTAAGGAGTAGAATAATTAGATACGATTAATTAACATATATATATATATATAACATGATTAATTTCTACAATCACTATTACGTATGTTGTAACATAAGAGCTCACTCACCCTCTACTAGTTCAGTTAGTATAACCTTGTTCAGGTAGGTTTGTTAGACCAAGATCAAAGAACACTACGTATGGTAAACACCGCGCCACAACACATTCCGCACCTCAAGGGCACAGTCAGTTTCGTGAGGAAGGTTACACGAGTCCCGTTGGCATCAGACCAAGTGCAGGTGTAATAGTTTCATGTTGTGAAGAGGAAACGTGCCTCACCAATGATCACAATTTTTTTTTAGCTTTTTGACACTTCACATATGTTTATTATGAAGTTAATCTAACCACCTGGTTAATTCACGTAAAAGAATTTCTAAGGACTTCTAGTCCTAGACAATACAATTACATTACCTATAGCACGTTGTAAAAATACTAGTGACTACTAAGTCAACATCCCGTAAGGGCTAAACAGTCGCCTTCTAGTGCTCCCACATTCTCCCCATAAAGGGTTTCAATTGTGGTGTTGAGCCGAGGCAACCAGAAGTCGATGTTAGACATTTCTCATTACCAATTATTACCCCAAAAAGATAAACAAACAATATCGCAGTCCAAAACAACGCAGAAAAGCATAAAAGGACAAACAAAGGGGCCGGGTGCACGCCTGCCCTTTCTGTCTCATTCGGCATGTTTTTCGGAATGCCCGGGTGCACGCCTGCCACCTGGTCATAGAGGGAGCATGCCTATGGATCTACCCAGCGCACGCCGGCATCACCCGGGCGCACACACGGGTCAATTCATAGGCTGCTCTTGGCCTCTTTCAGTACCTGTTCGCGTTTCCTTCGATTTTCAATGCGGATTGATACATTTATAGTACCAGATTACACTCAAACACCTGCAATTTTCAACAGTAATATTAATATACCAACACCAACACAATAGCACCAATTAAGAACACCTCATTACCTCTTCATCCGTCAGAAACAAATGCACCAGGCAAGAATACCAAGAACCTGTAGATCTTTTCCTTTCATCTGTGGATTTTTACCACAATAAAAACATATGACACTGTTACCATCTCATCTACGACAATCTAGGATACCCACAATCCAATAATTCATATAAACGATTAAGATTCTAAACTAGGGATAAAAACGAATACGTACGAATTAGGGAAATGTTGATATCGAAAGATTCTCTACGTCGTGGTGACCACTTTTCTTTACTAAGGCATGTTGAAAATATGAACGGATTGATGCGATTGAAGATTCCGGTGAACATTTTCTTTCCAAACTTTTCTCCGGAGCAGTACGTTTTTTTTCTTCTTCTTGTCAATAATGGCGGGTGATGAAGGGAGGAATAAGGGAGGGGGTTTATGTTTTATAATAAGAATCCATAAATTCATATTTATCCATAAATTCATTATTTAATCATTTAATAAAATATTAGGACAATTAAATCCATAATATTATCCTTTTTACCCTTACTCAAAATCCGGATGTTACATTTTGAATTTGGAGATGTAAATGATTTTCGGAACGAGTTGTTCTAGAACATTTCGATAGATGTGCTCCACGAATCTTAAGATTAATGTGATAATATAGAATTTCAATCATATGTACATAGATTTACCATAATATTTGTGGGATGAAAAAAATTGGACCATTTTATTTCACAATTTTTGCATTACAATTTCTTATGTTTCTTCTGGACACTTATGTAATGTTATTATCTTTTCGATCCATTTTTGTCATGTGTGAAATTTTTATGGGGGAATGAGGGAGAAGGACAGAAATATTTCATCAATTGAGTAGAAGGACAGTTTTTTGAAACTTTTGCATAAAGGACAAAACTATTTATTCACTGTCGAAATTCACTTGTGTTCGAAATTCAATTTTTTAAATTCACCGACGAAATTCACTAATTTTCAAAATTCATCGTCGAAATTCACTAATTTTCGGGATTCACTTGTCGAAATTCACTTTGTCGAAATTCACCGATTTCGGGATTCACTTTGGGGAGATTCACCGATTTTCGGGATTCACTTTGTTTGTCCTTCTCGCTATAAAAATTATGCGGTTGTCCTTCTCCCTATAAAAAATATGTATCTGTCCTGTTACTTAAAAATATTTCAGATTGTGTCCTTATCCCTAATTTTCCAAATTTTTATTGGCTAAAGTATGTCATTACTACAATGGTAGAATTTCGACACGTGACACTTTGAATTGATAATGTAACTAAAAAGGGCATAAATAAGAGATAACATGCCAACATGTAACATTAAGGATTTCCTATCCCTGGATAAAATGTCCTCGAATCTATATTTATCATTCACCGAAAACGAAAGAAAGCTTACCATTAAATCCTTAAATGCAGAAGGTATGCCTCCGGGAGCATAGTTTATTGGTAAAAGAGCGGAGTACGTGTTCTAGTGTAGTCTTACCTTTGAGATGAGCCGTGGGAGTTTGATACCACATATTGAATCCCTCTTAGAAACAAATGTGTGAATGCAACCTTTACAAACCGGACCGCTGAGGCATAACCCTCGATTTACATCATTCACAAATCTCTAGGAGCCTAGGACAAGTGGATTCCCTTTGAGTTGTGTCTCATCCCAAAAAAAAAAAAAAAAAAAAAGAAGAAATGCAAAAAGTATGAATCAAAAGGATTAAAAGTGTATTCATGCATTGTATCTGTACTACTCAATGAGGTAGACACTTCACAATGTCAATGAAGTGAATTATTAGCTCTCCTCCCTCAAACGTGGATGCAATTTAAATATAAAAAATATAAAATATAAAAAAATTTATCGTGGAAGATAAGTGATACAGTTATCTGAATTCATTTGAAAGGTGGTTTCTCTGCAAAACCATTAAACCCTTATGCCTCTGTGTTGCATTCATCGTGGGACGTTGGATAAATAATAAAGGAGCAGTTGCATTCTTATCTTGCACATTTTTTTGGTGCGGTAATTAACGCATTGTTTTTCATTCGCAATGTGGGATGAAAATTTGCATTGAACTCCATTAATATCTCTCTTTCCTATATGTTTCTTTCTTAGAGTTTCTTTAGAGATGCCAAAGGGCAAGGCGATAGGGATATTAACATTTTTGGTTCCTCATCTTTCATGATTTTCTCAAAACTAACCCTTATGTTTGATTGTTATGATTTTCACACTTATCTATGTGATTTTGTTACACTTCCAGAAAAGCTAACATAAATTTGCCAATTTGACTAATTTTTTGAACGAAAATCCTACATAACATTCCATCAATCGATTTAACGAAAATATCAGCTCCAAAATCCTCTAACTTATCAAACAGTCAAAGGAGCCGAGTTGTATGATTCCTTCATGTACAAATATTACTGCAACTGTCTACACATGATTTCAACGTAACTGATGATATAGTTACTGTGTGCAGTAGAATTGATGCATAATTCATCCAATATATTGAAACTTACCTAAATGCCTGATTTAGAACGAGCCTCCCAGTCATTCAAAAAAAAAAAAAGCCTCCCACGCTTTTGGTTAATGATTCAATTTCAAGAACAATTCTTATAATTAAAGGGCTAATCAAACTTTCAAAAGGAATTAAAAAAATAATAAGTGCAATTTTTTTTATTAATAAGGACTCAAAACGTTAGTAAATAGATAAATTCATGTTAGTTGTCCAGAAAATGTAATAAAATTACATAGATAGGGATGAAAATTGTAACAATCAAACATAAAAAATAGTTCTAAGAAAACTTTGAAAAATAGGGATCAAAAGTGTTAATATATCCCCACGGGGAAATTATGTATTACAAAGATATGTTAAGAATATTTGTTTTTATTTGTGACAATACGCATATTTCACACTATTTTAATTAACATACTATATATAGTTGAACGTACATATTAAGAAACATTTAATTTCTGCTCTCAAAAAAAAAAAAGAAACATTTAATTTAAGTAGTTGAAACTATTTAAATTTAAGTAATTTAAGTAGTTGACATTTATTCTTGAAAATCTACCAGATTTTTTCTCATATTCTCGTGCCCTATGAGTAAATTATGTATAGGTCAATATGCAAAAATAAAAGGTATTTTATCTAGTCTCCTTATATACAGGATTAAAAACCTCTCCATCAGCACATTAAAAAAAAAGGCTTTATTGTTAAAAAGACAAAATAAAAGTGGAAATGTGTAAAAATGACAATAGAATTTTTTATTGGGTGAAAAGGACAAACCAAACAGTGGAATAATGGATTATTTTTTGTAAAGAAAATCTGACGCAACCAACAGTGTATTTTGAGTAACAAACAGTGAAATTGTCCTTTAACACATGATTTTTTTTTCACTGTTCTTAATCCTAATTTTCAACTTTTTTTTGTCCTTTATTACCACTCCCCTAAAAAAAAAAAAGAGGCAACAGACGTCAAGCGCGAAGAATGTATAGTTATGCAGACGTGCATATAAAATATGGTAAATTAATTCCGATTTTTTGTTTTTGTTTTGTTTTGTACTTTTGTTGAGTGTAACTATTTTAGAAGATATTGGTAAAAAAACAGAAACCGAGTTTGAAAGATGTATCAAGTGGTATGTAACATATCTTTCTATTTTTAATCTAATACATACATACATATATATATATATATATATATATAAAAAGTGGCGTGTATTATATAGAAAATAGTAAGAATAGAAGAGTGTGATATATGTCATTTAATACAATTTTAATACAACCTTATAACATTAAATCTCTCTTATTTCTTACAGCTTTTAAGGTAATTTTCTTACCCTCCGACTCAGATTTGCTTTGTCGCAGATTTCCTTTTCATTTTGGCTAGTGTGTCAAATCTATCAAGTCAAACTCTGTCATATCACTGTCATGTAAACCTTAAGCGTAGAAAATCAAGTCAAACAACGTATAAGCCAAGCTGCTAATTTATAAGATGAAGGAATTTATTTTTTAATATGATGGGTGAAAAATGTATAGAAACGTAAATACTTAAACAATATAAATATGACTATGATACCAGGTGGAAAATATGATGTTGTGTGAAATTGATGGAACTATATCTGGTTCCTAGATTGTCATAAGACCTCTCTATAACATTTTATCATTGAACTACTATTAATTCACTAGTGACCGATATCCTTGATCTTATCAAATGGCGCACACTTGATCAATTCTAGAATAAACAAACGAGGGTACAATCTTTCTACTTTCCCTTTCGAGAAATGAGTGGACTCTGTTCTTGTAACTTACATTCCCGGCTACGGGACCCTGAGTGATGCCGAAAAAAGTTTGGATTAAGGAAAGCACCGCTTGGCTATCCGTACCAACAAATCAAACATCACCTTTGAATAGGCATGAGTCTATAATCACATCAAAATCAAGATTAAAATAATAAATAGTCATCTCATAATTTAATTAGATTTCCTTGTTAATGGCATAGAAAAAATCTTTAATTGGATCCTCATAACCATCATCTCCAACATCTCATTCCTCTTAAAATATGTTCAATAAGGTGAGAACTCACACCTCATATTATGCATGTCTCAAAGTCTCAACTTGACAACTAGAAACTCGTAGTTCATCTTTGAATGTTTTCACTTTTCTTCTTTTGAAAAACAAATCACCATTCACCTTAGGCCCCAGGACGGATTTTGGAAGCTGAGTACTACTCAACTCGTGTTCGTTTTAATACTTTTGCAAGGGTTGTGCGACTGCTCAAGTAGGAAAGTTGCAATGATGGGTGCCTAGAAAGAGTCCCTTATCAAGGAATAAACAACACAATTTGCTTCCCTCATGCCTTTATTATTTCCTTTTCTTTTGCCTTCCCTCTTTCTTTATTTTTCCTGCCCCGCCGGATGTCCATCGGCATATACCATAGGTCCGGCAGTTTAACAGATCCTCACTTTTCTCTCATAAATCAGTTTTTTGGTTCTGTAGTTCCTAAATGAACTCAAGACTCATTTCACATTACTTTAATTGTGCAAAGAAATAAAACAAAGGACCAAATCCTTGATGAAGAAACGATACCATAAACATTTAATAAAGGAATACACCACAACGGAGCTATTACTTGTCACAATAATATCATCAACATAGACAAGAATAAAAAGAATATGTGAAGCAAAGGTAGACATAAATAGTGAGGAATCCGTAATGGAATTGCAAAATCCATGCTTGAGCTTATGGTACAAAGCACGAGGAGCCTGCTTGAGACCATAAATAGCCTTATAAAGCTAGAAAACATACGTAGTACGATCAAAATCTTCAAACCTCGGGGGTTGGGCCATATACACCTACTTAGAAATGCGACCTTGAAGAAAAGCATTATTTATATCTAATTGGCATAGAGGCCACCCAGAAGAGATGGCAAGACGATGAACAAAGTGAACCATATTGGGATTAACAATAATACTAAAAGTCTCAAATTAATCTACACCAGGCCTTAGCATGAAGCCTTTAGCGACCAAACGAGCTTTGTATCGCTCAATGGACCCATCGGCGTTTTGCTTAATCCGAATTACCCATTTATTGTCACCCAAGTTCGTAGTGGAAGAAGGCGGAACCAAATACCAAGTACCACAAGCGACCAATGCAGTAAATCCTTCAGACATGGCAGCGCGTGAATGGGGCGACTGCAAGGATTGTTTGTACGTGGTAGGCTCAATATTAGAGAATTTTGAATCCAACTTGGTATTAAGGTTTAGACGATGAAAATGCTTGAACATATTGTTGCGAGCATGAGTGACCATAAGGTGTGTGGGGAAGAGCAGGGGATGAGGGAGAAGGTGGAAAGGTTGGAGAATGAGAGCTAGGAGAGGGTGACGGGGAGGAAGGTGGTTTTGATGGGGGTGGGGAACGGTGTGTAGATTGGATGATATAGATGGATGGGAGTGACAACACTACTACAAAAAAGCATAAAGATCACGGTTTTTAAGTGTGATATATTTACATTAGTCACGGCTTCCAAAGTGTGGCATATTGAGGTGTGACATAAAATACTTTAACTCAATCACAGTTACAAACTGTGATCTATTATAATAGTTATCACACTTAAAACTCGTGATCTATTATAGTTGGTATCACACTTAAAAACCGTAATCTATTATAATTTCATCACATTTAAAAACCGTGATCTATTATAGTTGTTATCATAGTTAAAAACCGTGATCTATTATAGTTGTTATCACACTTAAAAACCGAGATCTATTACAATTAAAACACATTTAAAAACTGTGATCTATTTTAGTTGTTATCACACTTAAAAACAGTGATCTATTATAATTTAAATCATACAAATAAAAGTGTTTTTTTTCAAAAATAATATATAAGCACACATATTTTTTTGTCTTTGTTGGGACTCGAACCCGGATACTCTGGATTAACGAGCCACACTTATTACCACTAGACCGATGTTTTCTTTTCCTCTAATTTTCGACCACACTAAACTAAAATCTCGTTATAAAATACCATATTATTTTAATCACAGCCAAAAACTATGATTGATTGATTTTTTGTCTCATTTTTCCTAAAAACCGTGATAATAAAAATTGTGACATATTTTAGTTGTTATCACACTTAAAAACCGAGACCTACTATAATTTCAACACATTTAAAAACGGTGATCTATTTTAGTTGTTATCACACTTAAAAACTGTGATCTATCATAGTTGTTATCACACTTAAAAACCGAGATCTATTATAATTTCAACACATTTAAAAAATGTGATCTATTTTAGTAGTTGTTATCACACTTAAAAACCGAGATATGTTATAATTTCAATCACACCTAAAAAGTGTGATCATTCTTTTTTTTCGAAAACGAAATAAACGCACACATATCTTTTGTTGCCACTGTGACTCGAACCCGGATACTCTGGATTAAGGAACCACACTAATTACCACTGGGCTGATGCCTACTATATTATCATTTTCGACCACACTAATCTAAGATATGATTATGAAATATCATATTATTTTAATCACAGTTAAAAACCGTGATTGATTGATGTTCTTGTCTCAGTTTTCTTAAAAACCGTGATAATAAAAACCGTGATCTATTTTAGTTGTCATCACACTTAAAAACCGAGATCTATTATAATACAACACATTTAAAAACTGTGATTTATTTTAGTTGTTATCACACTTAAAAATCGTGATCTATTATAGTTGTTATCACATTTAAAAACCGATATCGATTATAATTTCAACACATTTAATAACGGTGATCTATTTTAGTAGTTGTTATCACACTTAAAAGCTAGCCGAGATCTATTAATATTTCAATCACACCTAAAAAAGTGTGATCATTCTTTTTTTTCACACCTAATAACTGTGATAAAAAAATTTAAGTGTGATATATATACATTTTACTTGTCTCGGTTCTTTGAAAAGTGTGATCCTTATCTTTAGATAAGTGTGATCTATATCTCTTTTCTTATTAGTGCATATAATTTATCTCACTTTTTCTATAATTGTGACAAAAATATCATGAATTCAGTCACGGTTTAAAAATGAGATTAATTGATATAATTTATCTCGTTTTCTCAATAACCGTGACAAAAATATCATACCAATTTAGTCACTGATTAAAAGTGTGATAGTTTGGTATAATTTATCTCGTTTTTTGAATAACTGTGATAAAAATATCATATCAATTACATCACTTTTTTTAGATGTGAGATTGATATATATAATTTATCTCGCTTTTTTAGAAACCGTGACAGAAATATCATATCAATTCAGTCACAGTTTAATAATGAGATTGATTGATATAATTTATCTCGGTTTTTAATAACTTGACAGAAAAATCATATCAATTAAGTCACACTTTAAAAATGAGATTGATTAATATAACTTATCTCAGTTTTTCAATAAGTGTGATAGAAAGCTGTAAGTGTGATATATATTTTTTCGTTGTCTCGGTTTTATTGAAACTGTGATTGTTTTCATATCTTAAGTGTGACCTATGTCCTATTTTATAGTAGTACAAGTGGGGGAAAAGGAATAGAGGAGAGAAGAATGGGATACCATGCATGCAGGGAATAATCGGGAGATGGGGAAGATGAACGAGAACTAAATAGAAAGAGAGACTCAACGAATCAAATATCGTGTAGGACATATAACATATTTGACTCAAGGTAAAGACAAAGATATGAACTTTGGGTGAGAGAGTATCCAAGAAAGACATATGGAAGAGAGTTTGATCCTAGCTTATGGTGAGTGTAAGAACGAAGCCAATGGTAGCATAGACAACCAAAGACACAGAATTTTGAGTAATTAAAAGGTTGATGAAAAATACACTCATACGGGGAAGACATAGAAATGACCTTCGAGGGCATGAGGTTAATTAAATATACAACAACAGAAAAAACATAAGACCAATAAATTAGTAAATACGGGCATGATGCAATAGGATGAGACTGGTTTCCGCAGTAAGAAGATGACGACATTGCGAAATGCCATTGTGTTGGAGAGCGAGAGTGGGGTAGTGAAGTGAGAAGTTTCATGAGAGGCGAAAAAAATTATGCATACCAATGTATTCATCACTATTATCAGAGTAAATGACTTTAATAAAGGCATTAAACAAATTGCGTAACAGACTTGAAATGATGAAACACAAGCAGGACATCATTTTTATGCTTAGGGGATAAAACCAGCTATAACAAGTAAAATGATAAACAAAGGAAACATAATATTTAAAACCATGCATTGAGTAAACATGTGGCGTCCATATATCGGAAAAAATTATTTCTATAGGTCGGGAAGAATGTAAACTGGAAACAAAAATAGGCAAACGATGACTCTTGAAAGCGAGACAATCATCTTAGTCAGATACATCAGACATGCAATCAGCAGCAAGAGAGTGTTGGTAAAGAATGTGGTGAAGAACAACAGATGCAGGATGACCGTAACAATTAAGCCAAGTCACAACGTTAGTTTTATTTGTAGAAAAAACTAAAATTGGAGTGGACTACCAAAAACACCCGGCATCTTTAGCTTGCCCCTGGTGGAGACATTTTGCGGTCAGAAGCTATTGTACAATAAATGAGTCAAAGAAGAATTCAATGGAAACAAAGTTATCAGAACGGAATCGGGAGACATATAGTAATTTATGGGATATACGAGGTGTTAAAACACATGGAAATCAAGAAGAAAAAAAACATTGGCAATTTAATGCAAACAATCAAAAACAAGAACAAAAGCAAAAAGAACACTACGAATTTAACGTGGTTTCTGAAAATGTGCCGACTATTCCATGGACAGAAAAAGGAGATATTTATTATGCACATAATTACACTAGGTTTTTCTCACAAACAGAGACGTTGATTACAATGACTGGGTATTTATAGCCTTGGAAACCTAATCATATCCGCCATTAAGACATCAGTAGGATTTTTCATAAATGCCCCTAAATATGACCCAGCTAAGCTAAAATCATCAGCTATGTAACCAACTCAGACGCAAAAGATCAGCAACATTCAACAGACTCATCATACTTCACTCTGCTGACAGACGGATCCTCAGCTGATTTTCCTAGACTTGAACTCTCTTCATCAGCTGACTATCACTCAGTTGATCCCAGACTTAGCTTTGCCATATTCAAACGTAGAGGTCAAGTCACACTTGACAAAAAATACCCACCTTGACTTGAACTCTCGTTCAAACAGATTGCACAATTAGATGTATTATATCAGATGCATTCGTCAATACTAGATGTACTGTATTAGACTTCTCTGTTGCAGCACTCAGCTGAACTGCCCTCAGTTGAGTATTCCAGATTTAAATTATAAGCTCCGGATGTTGAGCAAATCCAGACACAATTGAAACTTACTCTGCTGAACAGACTTGGTGAGCATATCATCTGGATATAATGAGTGTTGATCTTCCTCAACATGATTCTCATCTCGTTCCTCAGAAAATAATATCTCACATCTATGTGATTGGTTCTCTTATGATGAACCTGATCCTTAGCAAAACATATTACACTCAGTCTGTCACAATATATCTAGATTGATCCTGATGCAGACCCAAATCACTGATCAATCCCTTCAAACAAATCCCCTCCTTGGTTGCTTCATTAAGAGCCATCAACTACCTCAGTAGTGGAAAATGCTAGTGTTTCATGTAGGGTTGCCTTGCAGCTGACCACAAAATCACCCAAAGTCAAGACATGACCAGTCATTGATTTTTTGTTGTCCACATCACCAACATAATCAGAACACGGTACCCTTTGACCAAGCACGAGTATCACATCCATCAATAAGTCCAACATCTATTGTAACCCTAAGGTACTTTAACATCCTTTTCACAGCTTTTCGATGTTTTTTTCCAGGTTGAGCCATAAACCTGCTGATAACACTGATTGCCTAAGCCTGATCAGGCCTAGTGTAGACCATGGCATACATTAGACTGCCCACTGCACTAGCATAAAGAACTTTTGACATGTAGTCCTTCTCCTCAGCTGACTGTGAACCATAAACAAATAAATGAGCATTGAATAATATTGGGGTATCTATTGACATGGCAGCTGACATGCCAAACATGGCTAAAATCTTCTGAATATAGCTCTGCTGAGACTAGAAAAGCTTCTTCTGACTCCTGTCTCTATAGATCTCCACCCTCAAAATCTTCTTTGTTGGGCCCAAATCTTTCATTCAAATTCAGCACCGGAAGTGTTGGAAGTAGCGCCCGAAAGACAATTTCTGTAATTGTTTTTATAATTAATAAATGACAGATTTATTCTCATCTTATTATTTGATTTGTGCTTATATGTAATACACTATTGAAAACCCCAAGTTGTATCATATGTATCCATATAACTTAGTGTGTGTCACACGTGAGGATTAAGTTTAGGGTGATACACTTGAACTATTAGTCCATGGTGAACTTAATCAAAGTATGGGGTCTATTGATTAAACCACCATTAATGCGTTCAGAATACTTTATGGTGTGACCGTCTTATCCAGACCGTTGATATTGGTTATCTAAGTGGGGCATTTATACATGATGTAGTCATATAGGACTGGACCGATTTAATCTACATTTCTCATATAATTCCGTGATTGAGAAATCTTATTAAATAACAAGATGATCATATATGGATTAACCTTAATCCTGAAGTGATTGCAGGCGCCTGCTTGTTTCAAGATAGGGTTTGATGCATTCATTAAGGATCGCTAAGAGGTGCGGTCCGAATCACTTTCGCGTTGACACTATTATGGAATGGGTGATGAGTGTGTGTCTCACAGATATGGAATCTATTCCTTCCTACGGGAAGTAGAAATACAATCCCCTTATTTGTTAATCCAAGAAAGTGATCGATCGGCCGAGTTTATATTGGTTATGAACTAATTGATCATTAGTGGGTTAATGATAAATAAGGATGAGATGTAATGAAGAAGGTTTACGGAAATAATCCTGCTTCGTTACGGATATTCTATGGAGGGTTAGTCTGTATGTAATGATTATATCAATGGACACTTATTGACTCGACGCTTTGAGAATAATTTATATCTATAATCGATAGAGTTCGGTTTCGGATTTATGGTGGCGTAATTCCGGAATTAATAAGCTGAGTAGAAATATTATGTTCGATGAATGTTTTATTCAATTTATTATAGCTACTGGTTATAGATCCATGGTCCCCGGGTTGGCTCCTAACACACGGGTGTTTTCTCGTTTTGTGAAACCTCAAAAATAAATTAAATAGTTGGTCTATTTAATGAATATGCTAATATTTTTTATTTGGTAAATAATATGTAATATAGAAAAGAATTTTCTATTATCCCAAATAACATAAAAATGGAGCCATATTTTTTTTATTTTGGGAAAATAAATTTTCTCCTAATTAATTATAATGTGGATAATATAATTATTTATGTGTTAAATAATTATAAATAAGAAATTAGTTTTCTTATTGAATAAATAGGAAATTTGTTTTCCCATTGGATAAATATTATATTTTCGTTAAAGGAAATGATAAATTAGTGTCTATAAGATAAACTCTTAAATTATTGGTTATTATCCTATATAAAGAGGGTTTCTCCCAGCACAAAAGGTTTTTTTGAATCCAACGCCATTTTTAAACAAAAGGGATGCCAGTTCATTTGAATAAAAAAAAAAAAATTTTGTTTTCTTGTCTTAGCCATTGGGAGAAGAAAAACTTGGAGTCTTTCTTGAGCATATTCGAGGAGGCTCTACTACGAGGATCGACGTCCACCGGTCGTCGCTTGGAGATACAATCCGGAAGACTTTGGCTTCTCTTTTGTCGATTGCGGCTCCTCTTTTTTTTGGGTAATTCTTCATACCTTCTTGTATTTATGTTAATTAATCATGTGAATTAAATCGTGGTAAAATCGCATGCGAATTTAATTCGTAGCTTCTGTTGTTTATGATCGAGCGTCTCGATCGGTGCTGTGAATCAGATCTGACGATCCAATTATGGATCGGATCCGGATTCGAGTTATATATATCCAGCAGGAAGGTCCTTCAGATTCTGAACACCAGAATTCTTTATAGCAGCTATCAACATGTCATCCATGTACATGACAAGATAGATGTATGATCCATCTCTTAGCTGACTGTGATACACAAAACAGTCATATGGACTTCTGTTATTACCTAGCTGAAACATGTAACTGTCAAACCTTTTATACTACTGCCTTGGAGCTCGCTTAAGTCCATACAAGGACTTCTTCAACTTTGAAACATATCCTTCCTTGCCAGGAACTTGGAACCTTTCTGGCTGAGTCATGTATATCTCTTCATCTATATCACCATGTAGAAATTTCGTTTTCACATCTAACTGCTCAAGTTCAAGATCCTGATGTGCCACCATTGCTAGTAACACTCTGATGGAAGTGTGTCCGACTATTGGTGAGAATATCATCATAGTCCACCCCCTCTTTTTGACTGGACCCTCTTGCAACCAAACATGCCTTATACTTGATTCCCTCAGCTGATGTCATTCTTCCCTTCTTCTTGATGACCCATTTACAACTGACTATCCTCTTTTCATGTGGCTGTTTGACCAGATCCCAAATATGATTCTTCAGTAATGACTCAATCTCATCTCCCACGGCAGGAAGCCATTGAGATGACCCAGAGTATGTCACTGCTTACTAAAAATAGATGGTTCGGATCCATCCACCTCTTCCGCTACTTGAAGTGCATATCCAATCATATTCTCAAACTCATACCTCTTGGAAGGTCTAACATTGGTTCTTCTAGCTCTGCTAACAACTATAATCTACTCACGACTATCCATATGTTCAGCTAATTGGTTTGGATCCAACTCGGGTAGATGTCTTACCATATCAGATGAGTGTTGACTGTGATCATCTGAATGTTGCGGTTCAGCTGACTCTACTTGAAGCTCCACCTCTCTGTCAACTCTCTCAGATTCAGCTCTAGTTTTAGATTAAGTAGACCACTTCACTGGTGAGCTGAGCATAGAATTCTCATTAAAGATCACATCTCAACTGAGTATGACCATGTTCTCTACTGATGCCCAAATTATATAACCCTTCACCCCATCTCCATAACCCACAAACACTCTCTTCTTGGCTCTTGGCTCCAGCCTAACTTCACTCACATGATAGTATATTATGCTCCCAATAACCCTTAAACCTGAGTAATATACAGGTTTTCTTGACCACATCTCAATTGGTGTATTGAGATTGATCCCTATGTAAGGTACCATGTTGATTAAGTATCAGGCTGTGCTGATAGCCTCTCCCCAAAGTCTCCTTGATAAAACAGAATTAGAGAGCAAGCATCTTGCCATAACCAACAAGGTTTGATTCATCATTTCTGCATAACCATTCTGCCAAGCAGCATTCCTGACTATATGCTATCTGGAAATACCCTCATCCTTGCAAAACTAATTAAACTCAGACCAGCCGAATTCCATACCATTATCTGTATGGAGCCTCTCAATCTTCTTCCCTGACTAATTCTCCACTAGAGCCTTCCACTAATTGAAACTGCTGAATGTATCACTTTTGTGTTTCATCATCACCACCCAAGTCATTCTTGAATATTCATCAATAAATGACAAAATATTTGTGACCACCCAATGATTCCACCTTTGATGGCCCACGGCAATCAGAATGGATATAATCAAGTGATGCCTTTGTGTTGTGTATGCCTTTTGAGAACTTTCTCCTATGTGGCTTCCCAAACACAGTGTTCACAAAAGTCTAGATTCTTGACCTTATATCCCCCAAGAAGATCAGCTTTAGAAAGAACATGCATCCCTTTTTCACCCATATGACCTAGTCTCATATACCACAGCTTGGTCAACAGTGACTGGTGAACCTCTAATGATGCAACAACAGCAGATCCAGATACAGTAGAGCCCTGTAACAAAAACAAGGTTCCCTTTTGACACCTCTAAGGACCCCATCTGAATCTTTGTAGACATTCAACACTCCACCTTCACCCTTAAAATTGAACCGTTTGTTGTCCGGTAAACTAAGGGATACCAAATTCTTGGTCAGCTATGGAACGTGTCTTACATCTTTCAGTGTGCAAAATCTACCATCCACTATCCTCATCTGAACTGAACCAATCCCACTATCTTGCAGACCTTGCTGTTAGCCACAGAAATATTCCATGCATCTATCTGCTCATAAGTTGAGAACCACTCCATGTGTGGAAAAATATGATAGGATGCTCCGGAGTCTAGGATCCACACATCGGCATGATGGAATGACTCCCCTGCTACCAGAACCAGATCCTCATCTATATCATGATCAGCTGGCACAATAGCTGTGCCAGAATTTCCTTCTGGCTGCTTCTTCTTCTTCTTCGGACAATTGGACTTCAATGCCTCTGCTCATTACAGTAATTACAGACATCTATGGATTTAGGACCTTTGGAACTAGATTTCTTGGATTTCTTTTTTCATGATATCCATGCCATTTCCCACTGGTGCTGCTAACTACCAAGAAAGAAGCCTGACTGTCTGTACCTGGTGCCTTATGTCTCAACTCTCTGGCTTGTAAAGATTATCTCACATCCTCTAAAGCCATTGTATCGTTCCCAACAATAAAGGACTGCACAAAATTCTCATATGATGCCGGTAATGACACCAACAGGATTAGAGCTACATCTTGATCCTTGATCTTAACATCAATATTCCTTATGTCAAACAATATTGTGTTCATCTGATCAAGGTGATCTCTCAGCTGAGTACCTTCATGCATCCTCAGACTAAGCAGTTGTTGCTTCTGTAGCAACTTGTTGGTTAATGACTTAGTCATATACAAGTTTTCAAGCTTCGGCCAGTGCCCATCTATGGTTTCTTCCTCTAGAACCCCTGTGATAACATAATCTGATAGGCACAACATGATGGTTGAATGTGCCTTCTCCTCCAGACTGGCCATCTCATCCTAACTGACGTCCTTCTTATTAAATAAAGGATCTCACAATCCTTGTTCCTTTAACGAAACCTACATCTTGATCTGCCATAAATTGAAGTTATTCCTCCCTATAAATTTGTTGATTATTACGTTAATTGTTGATGGCTCCATTTTAAAACTCGAGGCCATTATGACATCGGTTATCAATACGTGCCGTTAAGAGAAGATCGTGGGTTAATCATTAAACCGATGACGTGCGTGGACAGCTACCTCATAGCACGACACCGAGGCAATAACTGTCAGATACATGATAAGGGCAACGTCACCCAGCTCGCCCGATTCAAAGTCATGGGAATCGACCTCGCCACAACTCGAAATAAGGAATCTACCATAAAGTGCTGACACTATGCCAGGCAACTCACTACACTCCAGATTGACAAAGATAGGCCCGTTCGCTTCATAGCATGGCACCTTCCGGCTATACGCTTTCGAGCATAACATATCTAAACTCGTTCGCTTTATAGCATTGTACCTTGTGATATACGCTTTTGAGCATAACGCATCTAAGCATATCCGCTTCATAGCCCGACACCTCAACAAGATGCTTGCAAGCCACAAACACTGACCAAGCCCGATCGCTCCCTAGCTTGGCACTGGACTACGCTCATGAGCCTCACGCTAACTCAGCAGGTCGCTCTACTGCAGTCATTTCGACATACGGTAGATCAAGTCATGAAAAACTTTACTCGACTTTTATTTGTACAATGAAAAGCTCAAGAAGTAGGATGCCATTGATCTGCCACACTCGTAAATAGCCCATGGATTCACATTGGGTCTGAACGAAGGCCCAATAACGAATAAGGTCCCCAGTCCAGTTCGCACCTTAATAAGCCGAACTAGGCAGGGAATAATCTAGCTCGACCTCAAGCCATTACGATACCAATCATTCTCTAGGCAATGGGCGTCGATAAGCAAAGCCTTTAACTCGCCAACTACAGGGCGAAACGAACCACCGGGTGCCGGCCTGGCCGCCCCTCAACTCGCAGTCTGCCGGCTCAGACCAAGCCCGCTTGACTAGGCAACCGAGTTCGTACACATCGGTTTTGCTAAGATATAAGCTCGCCCAGCATAAGCTCTCCCCGCAGCCTTACAATTACTTATACGTTATTTATATCTCGCTTCCCACCATTGTATTCTCCGACTCTAAACCCTTATAAATAGCGGCATTGTTACCCTTCAAAGGGACAATTAATGAAAAACGCAAACCTCTGGCAATTTTTCGATAGACTTTCTCCCTCATTTGCAGGTTCATATTGTTCTTGCCAATCTTCATCTTGTTGTTGAGCAATATCCGATGAAACACACCTTTTAATCCAGATATCCACCTACAAATATAATAAAACTTGTTTCTGATAATTCCGACATTATCAATTGCAGACATCTTTTTTACTGGAGAACATACCTTTGATTCCAGAACCTAGCCAGTGACGGTCTTGGTGACAAAGTCTATTCAAACTGTAGAGATTCCCTGAATCTAGATCTGATACCAATTTGCTAAAATAGATGGCAATCAAGAATATAAAACAGAAGCAATCTAACGTAAACAATCAAAAAGAAAACAGAAACAAGAAGACCAAGTCAAATTTAACGTGGTTACTGACAATGTGCCGACTTCTCTGCGGCATAAATTGAGATATTTATTTTGCAAAGAATTACACAAGGTTTTTCTCTTACACACGAACATTGATTACAATGATTGGGTATTTATAGCCTTGGAAACCTAACAACCATTAAGACATATGTCGGATTTCCCATTAATGCCCTCATATGTGACTCACTCAGCAGAAATCACCAGCTGTGTAACCAACTCAGGCAGAAAATCTCATCAACATTCAACAGATTCAACAGACTGACGGATCCTGAGCTGACAGTTCACTCAACTGACTTCTCTACACTTGAACACTCCTGATCAGCTGATCATCACTCAGCTGATCCCATACTTAGCTTTGTCAGATTCAGATATAGTGATCAAGTCACACTTGAAAACACGGGGAACACATAAAACATTAATAAAATAAAAGTAGAGGTAGAAGAGTGTCATTGAGTAGAACCAGTATGAATGATCGGAAAGACACTTCCATCACCAATAAGGATGTCGTCATGACATTGATAAGGAAGATGTTTGCTGAGAGACTGAAATATCTGTTGTGATATGATGAGAAGCACCAATGTCCAAGAGCCAAGCCTGGGAAGATCCGCGGGTTGAATCTTCCGTGAATGTTGCATATTTTTGGGCAATGAATAGTAGTTGTGACTGTAGCTTTTTTTTAATGAAGCAGCAGCGGTGAAGGTGGAAGAAGGAGAAGGAAAAGGAAAGAGAGCGATGCTCATAAGGTGAAGGCCAATGCCGGCAAGATGGGAAGAAATTTCGGAGATGAGGTTATGAAGAAGAGAGATAAAAGAAACCCAGAAATAAAAAACATCCTTATATCATAATAGAAGAGACCGTGATTGTGGAAAATATTTTTATTGATAATTGATACAGTATACACACAAATATATAGTTACAAACTTACAAGTGGCGGAATGTTCTAGAGTATCCATAATAAATACAAATAATCAATACACATAAAAATAACAAATACAATAATAGTATATAATATATCTATAAAAAAAGAAACATGAATATATGCATTATTTTCCTCGAAAAAAAAAAAGAATATATGCATTATTAAGGAAAGGAAGAAATTAAAAGGGAAAAAAAAATTAGATCGTCAAACCGAGATAATACATACGGAATAAAAAAAAAAAGAGAAAAGGTTGATGATGTGTTAATAAAGAGCCCACTTTCTATAAATAGCATGTTCATTGGTAATCTGTTCTATGATATCACTATTTTATTCCATTTTCCCCTCATTTCTCCTACAAAAACCTAATAGGACCTCTTCTTTTTTTCTTCACTTCAATATTCTGATAAAACTCCCAGTTTTCACACCCTTCTCCGCACCTTACCCATCCCTCTGTACACCAAAGTTCTCAGCTTTTAACCACTTCTCACCGGCCAATCTTTTCTTTTTTTTCTTTTTTTCTTTCTTTTCGGTATATATACATAAAAGCTCTTTACTTTGATACTTCACCATGGACTTTGACTTGCTCAAGTCTGCTCCTGAAGATCAGATTGAAATGATGTTGATGATGAATATGGATAAGCTTTCTGAATTCTCCAGTGACGGTAGCGACGCGGGCGGCGGCGGAATGATGGATTTTTCTTCTCAAAACTGTGGCTCAATCCCACATCATGTTATTGATAATAATAATTCGGCATCATTCATGAATATGCCATCAAACATATCATTTTGCAATTCCGGCCCGATTCACCAGGACCCTTTAACACTGCCGTTTGTATCGTCTTCTGCTGCGAGGTGGCGAAACGATATCGCCACCCACGATATAAACGGCAGTGGTGGTGGTGCCGCCGCCTTGCTAACAGAATCCCAGAAACGGAATTCTGTAGTAGCAATGAGGGAGATGATATTTAGGATTGCAGCAATGCAACCAATTAACATCGATCCCGAATCTGTGAAACCACCAAAAAGAAGAAACGTCAAGATTTCAAAGGATCCACAAAGCGTGGCTGCAAGGCATAGGAGGGAAAGGATTAGTGAGAGAATAAGAACACTCCAAAGACTTGTTCCTGGTGGGACAAAAATGGACACTGCATCAATGTTGGATGAAGCTATTCATTATGTGAAATTCTTGAAGAATCAAGTTCAATCCCTCGAAAGAGCGTCTGCTAATCGACCATCTGCAGGAGTAGGATTTCCTGTGCCAATGACTAGTGGGTGCAGCTATTTGCCAATGTCAACAAAAGGGTATCAATCCCAAAATTTGCAGAATTTTCCTGATGCTTAATTGTGATAATTAATAAAAAAAAAGGCTTCCAAATTAGAAGGTTTAATTCATATTTGAATCAAGACTCAAGTCATACATTAATGTTTTTACAGAAACTCCTGCTGTATCTTGTTTTGAAATGGATGGATGAGGAGGTTTTTTTTTTTTTTTTTTTTTTTTTGTACTTTCAGATTCAGAATTCAGATGTTAAGTTGATGATAGAGACCCTAAATTTACCATGCATATGATGTAATTTGATGAATAAATACTTGGTAATTGCATGTTAATAAAGATTATTAAACCCATTTGGACATGATTTTTAAGGTTGTTTAAGGAAATCGATATAAATTTTATTTAAATTTTTTTGTTTTCTGTTTCTACCAGTCTGGCACTCCTTGTCTTTGGGAATTGTAATAGTAATAATTTAGTTTCTATTTGTCTGCTTTAAATGTTAAATAATGTTAGCCAGAGCCAGGCTGCTAACCCAGCAGCTCCAATTAGAGAAAAAAGATCCTCATTTTCACCAGCACTGAAATCAGAAAAACTTTCATTTCTCACACTTCATTAATACACAGGATCAATCATGACGTTTCTGCAAAATTACTGTATACGGAAGTTGCACTTGGACATATATACAAGCTCGAATAAATAATGTTGCCCATAATTGGTAAAATTGGGGAGGGAAAAGTACAAAGGATTACCCATATAGCCAAGAAAAGGATTACAGTTGGGACCATTTGGAAGGGAAGGTTCAATCTCGGTATAACAAATGAGCACAATGATATGGTAACGGTCCCATAAAAGACAAGTTACATGGTTTTAATAATGTCTAAGGGTTAGAATATAGAATTTATATGCTTTATGGAATGACTAATTTACCCTTGCTTGTATAGTTCACATGTGTCTTCACACATGTCATCATCTTAGGCAGTTTGTTAGTCTCTTGTGTGGGAGGATAGTATCTTATATATTTTGTACCAACTTTCTCTTTTTCAATTCATTATTATCATCAATGGAAATATTCTAAATTAGATTCTTTCTTAGAGTTTTCTCTCTCAACTTTGTATCAGAGCTCCATGGCCGACGCCAGCTCGGAGCTCTACCAACTGTGACAGCCTGCCACCTTGCCTAGCTCCA
The DNA here is from genome assembly GCA_036785695.1 of Gentiana straminea. Classification (NCBI taxonomy): domain Eukaryota; kingdom Viridiplantae; phylum Streptophyta; class Magnoliopsida; order Gentianales; family Gentianaceae; genus Gentiana; species Gentiana straminea. Next base: position 1,807,290 of record JAVUPR010000312.1, on the reverse strand, counting down.
CCATATCTCCTTCATTTGTGGCCATACAAGCCCTCAATCACTCTTCTCTAGCATCTCTCCAGCTCCAACTTTAAGCTTTGGAAGCGAAATCCATGGCAGAAGCAACATGCCGACACCAATACACATCTTCATTCAAAATCTGAGAGCAGACGTCCTTCAATCGCCATATGTGTAGCCTAGAATCTACACATTTGCTGATTCATCTCTCAGCTTAGCACAATTTGCTGGACATCTGAGCGAGACATGGTCAGTGAAACTAGATCGAACAAACTTCTTACTGTGGAAGTCCACCATTTTTCCGATTGTGAAGGGACATCGGCTTGAAGGTCATCTTCTTGGAAGCTCCAACGAGCCACCCAAGTTTCTATCAACTGGTAATTATTATTTGTTCTTTGGTTCAACTGGTGGAAACCCTTCGTATGATGTCTCAATAGCCACATATTAGCTTCACATAGGCTGGTTACTCAGTTCAATGACGGAGCATGCCTTAATTGAGATGGTTAGGTGCACCCCAGCTCATGAAATTCGGAGTACCCTTTAGACACTTTTCACCGATAAATCTAAAGCCAAAAATGCTATAACTCAAGACATGTCTGACTAGAGATGAAAAAGGAAACAAGTCCATGATGCACTATTTGTCACAGACATAGACCTGCTCTGATGGATTGACAACTGTATAGTACCACATCAAAAAAGGAAAACTTATCTTCGCCACTCTTGGGGGTCTTGGAAAAGAGAATGAGTAGGTTATTGTTAACATTACCTCCAGAATTGGTTCTCTTTCTTGGAAAGAGGTGCAAGCTCAGATCATCACACATGAACACTTGGTTTCCAGATTCAATCCACCAGCCTCATTGGATATTAAACAGCCATATACCTTCTTTGATTCAAATTTGTATGCAGACAGTGGTGCCACAAGTCACATTACCTATTATCTGAACAATTTGTACCTGCACTCAGCTCATGAAGGCTCAAACACCTTAACCATAAGAAATGGTGAGCACCTAACCATTGCTAATACCGGTCACACTGTTATCACTACACATAATTCTTGTTTTAAATATATTTTCCATGTCCAGAAGATCCCTAAAAATATTCTTAGCATATCAAAACTCAACTTTGACAACACTGTGTATGTTAAATTTTGCTCTTTTGTTGCCTTGTGGTGGACAAAATTTCAAGGATGGTCCTCCTGTAAGGAATCCTTAAAGTTTGCATGTAATAATTGTCTCTACCTTCAGTCTCAAATTTAGCTCTGAGCTCTTTTCAATCCAAGCAGTATCCAAACTCTACATCAATTATCAAGACCTCTAAGTCCTTGTGTCAGTTCTTTGTCAGCATTGTCTCTAGTCAATAGTCTGTAAATATTTGGCATAGAAGGTTAGACCACCCTTATGCCAAAGTCTTGTGTCTTATTTTAAGAGGATGTAGTAATTACCTTAATGGTAACTCTGATTTTGTGAAGCTTTCCAATTAGGCAAATTGTATGCCTTTCTTTTCTAAATCTCGTTATAGATCGGAATATGTGTTAGAACTTGTACACACTGATAAATGGGGTTTTGCACCTGTTCAAAGCCTTAATGGTAATATTTACTATACACACTTTACGGATGACTACAGAAGGTTCACCTGGATCTAACCCCTGAAGCTCAAATATGATTCTTGGTCCGCTTTCACTCACTTTAAATCAATGGCTAAAAATTAGTTTAATTCAAAATTCAAGTGTGTGTAATCTGATTTTGGAAGAGAATTCAAAACATATGAACCACACACTTAAAGAATCTAGGGATCCTTTTTAGACACTTATGCCCTTATGCACATGGTCAGAATGGTAAGGGTGATAGAAAATATAGACACATAGTTTAAGTAGGTCTATATCTTCTTGATCATGCATCTCCCCCCTTAGATTATGGTGGCATGCCTTTCAACATTTTGTTAGACTCATTAACATGTTGCCTTCTAATGTTTTTTTCCAACAAATCACCCTTTGAAACCATATTTCTTCAACAACTTATGTACACAGATCTTAAAGTCTTTGGTTGCTCTTGTTACCCCTATCTTAGGGCGCCCTATCATACATAAAAATTTTGATTTCACACTATATGTTCCTACCTAGGTCTAAATCTTGATCGTAAAGGCCACTTGTGTCTTGATCACACCACTAGCAGAATGTATATCTATAAGGATGTTAAGTTTAAAGAACAAGAGTATCCCCTTTTTCAAACCTCAATCATCATAGTCAACTGTTTCCCTTACTGTTTTGTATATTCCTTAGTTTGTTATTCTTGGATCCTCACATGTCATATCAGCCCTTCCATCCATATCCACATTATCACCATCAACATCACCAATCTCTACCCTGCCAGTTGAAAACCTATCTCCCCTCAAAGTCCTACCCTTTATTTAGATTCTTCCCCGTCGTCATCTTCAAGTTCCGGTTCTTCTACTCCATCTTCTCAATCTTCCAGATTTGATTCCAGTTCCTCATATTCATCCTCTCATTCCCCCATTCACCTATTACAAATGTTCATCCTATGAAAAAGAGCTAATAGTGACATTTATAAACCTAAAATCTTTTCATATTTAGCACAGACTAAGTCCTCATCATATTGTACAAAACCTACAAATGTGTCTGGTGTTGTTCAACAAACAATTTGGAAAAAAGCATTAGATGAAGAATACAAATCCATTTGCACCAATTATACCTGGGATTCGGTACCCCCGTTACCTGGACATACTCTTGTTGGCAATAGGTGGGTGTTCAAAGTGAAGTTAAATCCTGATGAGTCTGTCCTCAAGCATAAGGCAAGGGGAGTTTCCAAGGGCTTTCATCAAACACATGGTATAGATTATTTAGAAACTTTCAACCCAGTTGCTATATAAGGCTCTTACCATAAAAGTTGTTCTTGCTACAACTGTTTCTATTTATTGGCCTCTTTCCAATAATGCATTCCTCAATGGCAAACTATCTAAGTAGGTCTTTATGACCCAGCCTGATGGCTATGTTGACCCTACTAGACCTCATCATGTTTGTTGCCTAAAGAAGGCCCTTTATGGATGAAAGCAAGATCCAAAAGCTTGGTTTGAAGAATTGAAGTCTCGTCTACTACACTAGAAGTTGAGTAAGTCCAGGGCTAATCTGTATCTTTATTTTTCAATCTTAGAACAAGTTGGTCTATGTGCTTCTCAACCTTCTAGTTTTCACTATATTGTTCTTTTTTAAGACATACGAATACATTTGGGGGTAACATCGTTCATGTGGCCATGATATTGTTGATATATCTATGGGTTTAGCAACGATAAATTTCTTGTAAATTTGTCATTGATTTCTCTGGGTCGGTTTATATAGGTGAAATTAAACTATTGTGGGTTGACTTGGATTTCAGAGGTTGATGGAGCACTTTTGAAGGAGGCATCAAGAGGTTGTTAGGGCGTTTTTCATGGTGGCATCAAGAGGTTGTTGAGTCTTTTTTTGATGTATTAGGTCTATGCCTATTGAGACGTTTTTTAATGTGTCAACTCCGTCTCTGTTGAGGCGTTTTTTTATGTAAGCTGAGAGTCTGTTGGGCCACCAAGTTTTCTCGCGGCATTTTATATCATGGCTACCAGGGTCTTTCGCAACATTTTACTTCAAGGCCACCCATGTCTTTCGAGACATTGTAAAGAGTTACGAATCATAATCTAAGAAAAAGTTTATAATATGTTGTGATTGGTCATCATAGATATAGTGACGCCGTTAGTTTTGCCACTTAAAATTACATTTAGCACATTCATATATCTTTTTAGAGGCGTTTTTAAGGCCACTAAATACAAAGTTATTCTTCCACAAATAGTTGATTGTACTCTCTAATTCATGGGACGATTGATGTGGTGCATATGTACGGCGATTAATTAAAATGTTATATTTTCTATAGTTTTGTTCCAAAGATAATCTACAGGGAGGTAATTAGCAAATTACAAAAACAAATTCACAGGACTTAAGTGCTATGCTACAAGGTTGGTTAATTAAATAAAAACATCCACACACTAGGTTTGTGTCTAGTTTTATATTGTAAATGCATGTAAATCTGTATTTTACAAGTTCAAACTCTTCAAATCTATAAAGATAATGTGAATTAGATACTCTATTTCTATCAGTTAAAAAACAAATTATATAAACTTTATTTTTATGGCATGAAATACATATTTTTTTTTTTTTCATTTTCATGTTATAGAGATTGTAATCGAAATTGTGACGTAGTTTACCATATATAATTGAGATTATGTAACACAAAAAATGTAATGCTTAAATTTATAAAATACTAAACGTGTCAAATGTATCCGATATAACTGTTGTAATGTTTCTACAGTTTTGGGCCACAACAATTTCCGCCTATTAAGTTGACATTAGATCCTTTAGTAGTCTCGTATGTCAGTCCAAGACTTTCTTAAAGCTCATAGATGGTGTGATCAATGTTGATCCAACTAAGAATTTTATAATATAATTAAAAGCGTCTTTCATCACACGACACCAGGTATTTTGTATTCTATAAGTTACTAACACATTATGACACTTAATTCGATTCAACTAGTGCATTTTCACTATTACATAGCTCTGAAACTTGGGCAACTTCTCATTGATGTATTGTTTCATCAACCAACCCTGATGATATTTTCTTGTTTCTGAGTGAGTCTCTGATTGTGCCAATATACAGCGCAATGGTGGTGTGAATATTCCGTCATTCTTTTTTATTTCCTGTTGAATATGTGAAAAATGTAATATATTGTCAACTTGTGATCGCATAGTTACATTAAATGTTTAGGATATATCAAGAAGTATAACATAAATACACAGGCTTTGACAGCGAATGTTGGATCTGATTAAGTCAAATAGATAACTAGAGGGGGTGACTGGTTAATTATGATATGAACACTTCACTTAAAAGACCAATTTAAAAGTTTATCACGAAGATATGTTGTGCAACTGCTTTGATCCTCAATATATGAGGTTATATCAACGATCTAGTGGTTAAGATGTAGATCAAATGTTTGTATACCACTTATTAGATCAGATATATATAACTCAGTACAAGTCAAAATAGACTTCAATTCAACTCAATGATGTGAAAGTCAAGTATAACACAATATCAAACTGTCTTGGTTTGAAATGCCAATTCTAGTGAACTTTTCCCGATGAAAATGCTTGATAATGGAATCAATGAACTCAGAATAAAGTAAGTATTAAACATTCACATTGTAGAAGTATAGCTAAAAGTAAAGCACACAAGCGTTTAGATGGGTTCCAACATGAACATGTAAAATATCCAATCATGTACCAAGATTGACATACCTTAGATATGAACATCCCTTCAATGTGATTTATTTTATTATCTGATAGATTTGTTTACAAAGAGTGTTAAACCTAGCAGCATCCACTAAGACTCGATTGAACCACAAGAAAATGAGTTGATCAATTACTTAACAACGTCACAACAATTATTACTTAGAATCTGTAACTAGACTTTCTTTTCTGCAACTATCTTTGTTTTGACCTTGATCTACACTACTCTGTAGTCCCAACCTTGTTCAAGATCAATTCAGCAAAACAAACAACTATCTCTAATCAGTTTGCAAAGACAACTCTGTCAACAATTTCAACAACTTAAACTTAGAAAATTGAAATGTTATCTATTACAATTTGAACTCAAAAGATTTAAGAAAAGCAAAAGCTTTGTCAAGATAACATTAGTCTTTCTTCAGACTCAACAATGGGTCTTATATAGCCTGAAATCCAACGGCTAGATTAGAGAAAGTATAACGTAGTCGCTGCATTTGAAATGTGTATTGGAAAATTTCAGCCATTTTAAGCAATTGATGCTTCCTCTCTTATACTTTTCTAAATTTCAACATATTAAGCTAATCATATGTATCAAATGTTGACATAAGTCGTATCATATGAATATTTATTGTCTTAATTTATTGATGTCGTGTATAAAATGTATATTTTAGATCATGTGTAGACATCTACATATCATCTATATAAGATAAATAAGCTTTGACTTATGTATTGTAAGTCTAAGACTTAAGTGGCCTTAGTACATACTATCTCCGTCCCAAAATGTAAGTCCTAATGGGGGTTCTAATCATGTTGTATATGTACATTAAGACCACATTTTACATAGGCGACATTTTTCTGGCCATTGTTGTTCACGCATGGTAACATATGAGTTGTTGGTGCTATGGACACTAGTCTTATTGTTATTGGTAGTTGTTTGTATTGATGACACCTAGCTTTCTATATGTAACACACTAGGTCTATATATTTCTATACTTGCAATCAACCGAAAAGATTTTATTATTATGTAATACATTATGCAGAATATCTAATATAAGATTCTCCAAAAAAATGCTCTCAATTGTTCTCTTCTTGTTTTTACTGGGTAGCAGAGCTCCGTATAAGTCACTACCGGAGCTCCAGCAACAATGCATGGTGCAAATCGTGCTCAAGAAAAAAGAAGTTCTACTGAGCTCAACTCCGATTGTCATTACGAATGTCAGCTCAGCTTCGTGTCTATTGACATGCTCTCATGCCCTCGAAGTACCAATCTTAGATCCATTTACACGAGAAATGACCACTCAAATCGCCTCTTCGTTCATTGCAAGAGGCTTCTGACATCGTTGGGCATTCACTACAAGAAAAACACTTTATTGCTACACTAGTTTTTGCCACACACAAAAAAAAAGTGTGGCTAATATATATACTTGGATAGACTTTTTGCCACGCTCTTGTGGCTAAAAATAAGTATATAGCAACACTTTTTGTTGTTGTGTTGCAAACTATAGTGTAGCAAAAAGTGTTTTTCTTGTAGTGATTCCGGCTTGGTCGTTACCCTATTACTCGATCCGTTGAACTTTTCAGGACCTGAGTCTTCTCTTCTAGATTTCATGTCACCCACACAGCTGTCGTTATTGCCTTACATAGGCCCTTTAAGTATGAGTCCCTCTACTTCTTTGCTGAGCCCTCCTTTTTCCGGTAATCTTAATCAGTCTTGCATTATGAAATTGGACCGTAACAACTATTTACTATGGCGTTACAATATTATGCATATAGTTAGAGGTTAAAAATTCGAGAATCATCTATTGAGCTCAACACCTTCTTCGGTTGAACCTCTTTTTAGATCTGGTTTAAGTGGTGTTACCATATATCCCTTGAATGATGAATGAAAAAAACGGATCAATATTGATGGGTTGGCTCCTCAGTTCCATGACTTAGCAAGCCTAAATTAAAGTAGTGTGATGTACTAGTGCTCATGAGATTTTGAAAATCGTTGGAGACCCTATTCAACAATATACAAGAAGCCATAATGCTGGAGTACAAGCATGCCCTAACCAAGGCTTCAAAGGGCTCAAAGTCAATGTCTGATTATCTGGCTTAGATAAAGTCCTACTTTGATAACCTCACAGATGCTGGTTATCATATTTCAAAATTAGAGGTGATTTTGGAAACTCTAGAGGTTTCAACAGAGATTGTGAATCTTCCTTATAGAACATCACCTTCAAGGTTGGATCCCTTCTTGGTAGGAGGTTCAATCCAAACTTATGACATATGAGAGGATCATTGCAAGGATAAACCCCACATCATGCAACACCCCAGGAAACTTATGTGCACCATCAGCTCATTTGTCTTAGGGTTCTCTATCTAGGATCACTAGTCCAACACCAACCTCTGGTGGCCGGCCACCTTTTGTTTGGCACAAGAGGCAGAGGTGGTTTTAGAGGCGGTAGAGGTAGATGACGTGGAGGAGGGACATGAAATGGCAATGCTGGAAATAGAATGGTGTGTCAGCTATGTGGGAAGAATCACTACAAGAGAAACACTCTATTGCTACACTAGTTTTTGCCACACACACAAAAAAAGTGTGGCTAATATATACTTGGTTAGAATTTTTGCCACGCTCTTGTGGATAAAAATAAGTATATAGCAACATGTTTTGTTGTTGTGTGGCAAACAATAGTGTAGCAAAAGAATGTTTTTCTTGTAGTGAATGGTCATGTTGTGGCATCTTGTTAGCACACATTTGAGCAAAATATTGACCCTGCTTCTACTGTAAATGGTGGTCATGCTCCTCCAAGACAGATCTCGTGTTGCCACATCTCAGATTCCAGCTAATCCAGCATGGTACTTGGATAGTGGTTCCACAAACCACCTGACATCAGACCTGATCAGTCTTTTTCTCAGCACCGGTTACAATGGTTCAGAAACTTTGACTATAGGAATTGGTGAGCAACTTCCCATCTTAGACATTGGACAAATTCATTGCACGCACACTCACCCAACATTTCCTTTATTTTGAAAGATATTTTTAATGCTCCTCTAATCACTAAAAATATCATTAGTATCTCTAAATTTCTTGCTGATAATCTTATTACTGTTGAGTTCACTCATTATGTTTGTTGTATGAAGGACAAGAAGTCAATGATTCTTCTTTTAACATGAACACTTAAATATGGTCTCTATCAGGTTGTGCCTCTTTTCAAAAGCTCTCTTCACTCCAAATCCCATACAAAGTCTTACCAAGCATTTGTGGCCAGTCCTAGTCAACAAACTCTGACTACAAGTAATGCAGACCAGTCTAAGTCTAGTTCTATCAGTTTGTATTTGAGTTCTGTTAATTTGGATAAGGATCCCAATTTCTGGCACAGGAGACATGGGCATCCTTCCAAACTTGTGTTGAGTCAAAACCAAAATCATTTTAATGTTCAAATCATTGAAAAAAAAATTATGTGAAGCATGCTAGTTTTGCAAAGGACATGCCCTTCTTAATGTGAATTATTTTCTCTCGCTACCCATGTGCTTGACCTTATTCACTTAGACTTGTGGGGTCCTGACCCTGTTAAATCCACCTCAAGATATTGTTACTATATACAATTTGTTGATTGTTGGTCAAGATCCACATGGATATTTCCTTTAAAACACAAATCAGAAGCATTTAATACATTCATTCAATTTAAAAACTTGGTTGAAATACAATTTCTCACTAGAATAAAATTTCTTCAATCTAATTGGGAAGGAAAGTTTAGAAACTTTAAAACTTATCTTAGTGATCATGGTATACAGTTCAGACATCCTTGTCCTCATGCCCATGAAAAAAATGGAAGAGCTAAGAGGAAGCTTAGACACATTGATGAACTAGGTTTGACTCAAATGGCTTACGCCTCTCATCCACTTAAGTTCTGGTGGGATAGCTTTGTTGAAGTTTTCTCGATTATCAACATTCTTCCAACCCATGTTCTTCAAACTCAGTCTCCATTTGAGGTCCTTTACAACAAGAAACTTGATTATCACTCCAACAAAGTGTTTGGATATACAGCTATCCACACTGGAGACCCTTCTTTCCAACAAACTTCATATTCCATACAGCCAAGTTTGTCTACATAGGAGATTAGTCCTCAGCACAAATGATAGAATTGTCCAGATCAATCTGGTAGGATCTTTGTTACCAGAAATGTTATCTTTAATGAGTTAGATTTTCCCTTCAAAGAAGGATTTCTTCAAGGTACCTACAAGGAAGTTCACATTGATCATAATCTAATATCTCTGGGTCAGTTTATTGTAAATTCCTCATTTCATGTGACATCATCTGATTAGCATACATCTGGAATGAATGATAGACCACCTTTTCCTCCTGAACATAGTGTAAACCCTAGTTCTCCAGAAGTTATGATTAATATTCCTTTTCCTCCAATTACTTCTTCATCTAGCAAGATTCCACCTTCTTACTGTGTTCCTCATACACCCTTGCCTACTACAACCTCTGAATTAGACACATCTACATCTGATTCAAAATAATCCACACAGAACTTAGTAGTCCAAAACCTCCCTTAAATCATAAGTCTCACCTGGTGTTTCTCCAAAATCACAACTTCTATCGGCCATCTCTCAATCTGTGCAAGGCCATCCTATGCAAACACGTTCTAAAAGTGGTATTTTAAACCAAAGACTTACTCTGCTCAAATTCAATCCTCCGTTCTTCCTAATCACCTTTCTGAACCAATTACAGATTCTGAAGCATTGGACAATGCTGAGTGGATACAAGCTATTGTGAATGAATTTGAGGCCTTAAAAAGGAATGATACATGGGAATCAGTGCCTCCCTCTAGCAGATTTAGCCTAGTGGGATACAGATGGGTGTTCAAACTTAAATTAAAACATGATAGGACAGTCTTGAAAGATAAAGCTTGCAAAAGGTTTTCACCAAACATTTGTAGTAGTTTTTACAGAAACTTTTAGCACCGTTGCTAAATCCTCTACCATCAAGATACTTCATTCTCTTGCTATTATCTTAAATTGGCAGGTGAACCAAGTTGATAAATATATTAATTCTTTTCTTCCTATGATGGTAGATGTCTATATGGTGCTAACTAAGGAAAGCACTTTATGGGTTATAACATACACTTAGGGTCAGGTTTGATGCTTTTAGATCTCACATGTTGTCTTAGGGCATTACGAAATATATGGTTGATTCTTCTTTCTTTATTTGTAGGACTAATGGTAGTGTATTGTACATCCTAGTGTATGTGGATGATATCTTGGTTACAGGTAATGATCGAGCATTGACAAGAAGTATATTCAACAGCTTTACTCTGAGTTTGCCCTGGAGGATCTGGGATCTATTTCACCCTTTCCAGGATGGAATCACACAGAGACTCTATTGGTCCAATTTTGTCAACAGTGTCCAAAGAATGCTCTCGATTGTTCTCTTCTTGTTTTGACTATGCAGAGATCCCATCTTCACCGTTGACTATGAGAAGTAGATGATGGAGGGGATACAACTCAAGAGGAAGCCGACCTTTCGCGAAGGGACAAGTCCGGAGGGGATTTGGAATTCATTCTTTTCTTTTTGTTGTGAAGAATTGCATTTTGATTGTCTTCGGATTATTTTTTTGGGACGTAAGTAAGACCGAAACATAAGGTGTACTATTTTCTTTATATTTTGAATTTTCCACACTAAGTTTGCCATCTGTATGCTTTGAAAATGCATTGCTATATTCTGTAGACGAAATTGTGTAAGGGAGAGTAGGAATTTTATTTTTCTATTAATAAAGTAATTAAATTCCACCCAATTAAAATCACAAATTTTAGTTTTAACAATCGAATTTGTAAATATTTAGTTTCACTTCTTACATGGTAGAATATATAACATGTAAAAAATAAAAAAATCCTACTCAAACGTACATCATACGAAGATAATGCGGAATAAAATGCTTACGATCATACGAAGCAAAGATACCCAATTTCATAACCTCCGGATAAGTGCTTTTTTCTTAAGAAATGTAGATAAGTATTTCTGTTTACGTCAAAATTGTTGACACCTGTAGCATATTAATACACGTGTTGCACCAGAACAGAAGCTGTATAATCCCCTTGCTCAACTAAGGCTCCAGCACGTGGCATGACACTACATGCACTTCCATTAAAAGTCATCTCTTTGTCCCTTTTTTTTTTTCTTAAGGCAAAAGCCTCTCTTTTTTAACTCAAAGTATCCGTCTTCACCTAGGCCATTTGTCTCCAGCTCTTCTGTAACTCGTGCATTTCAGAGTAGGATTACATAGAATCTTAATTCAGTAGCTATAGACTCATGAAAACTACCACATTGGTTGAAAATGGCTATTAGGTAGCACGGACACTCCATTTAGGCCGCGTGTCCCGTGTCGGACACGCACCGGACACGGACACGCGGGGGACACGCCGGATACACCACTGGACACGGTGTCGGACCGAATTGTATTTTTCAAAAAATTCGGACACACGAGTCGGACACGCGAGTCGGAACTCGGACACGCGAGTCGGACCTGGGACACGCATGTTTAGTTTTGGAGACGGTATTTTTTTTTTCCCTGACTCAGATACAATAATTTATTCTGAATAAAAAACTCTTATTTATTTTTTAAAATAAAAGCTCTAATCCCCATGTGCTATGCCATGTGTTTTTTTTTTTTTTTTTTTTTTAGAAGACCGCCATGTGTTTTATAATGACCGAAACCATACATATTTCTCTTGTTTGGTTTTATCATTCACTTTATGAAATTCATTGAAATGTGTTATTTTTTGTGGAAAGTGAAAACATTGATCATCTTCCTTTTTTTTAAGCCCGTATAATATATAGCCGTAATTTGGGACGAACGAAGTACAATTTCATTTCTTGAGTTAGCTAATGTCACATTGTAGGAGTATTTTGTGTATTTTGGGGTGACATGACATCTAACTCAAGAAAGCTAAGTATTTCATTTCTTGAGTTAGCTAATGTCACATTAGATGAACCGGAGTTGGAATCCGTCTTTTGTCAGGATGTTGGAGATGATGTTGAACTATTCATCTATTGTAGTAGTTTTTCATGTATTTTGTGTATTTTGGGTGAGATCTAACTCATGAAAGCGCTTTGGTTTTGAAAATTCTAACTATGATGTTTTGTATTTGAAGTTGTGGGATGAAAGCGTACTACCATAGAGCCCATGATTATATTTTTGGTTATTATGCTTGGGTTAAATTTATCATTCTAGTGCTTATAGTATTTGATAATTACCTTTTAGTCCTTATATTTTTAATAATTGCATACCAGTCCTTATACTTTTATTAATTACATTTTAGTCCTTATACTTTTAATATTTACATTTTGACCGCCGCACCCGTATCTTATATTTTTTAAAACTTCCGTATCCCGGTGTCCGTATCCGCGTATCCGTGTCCATGTGTCCGTGTCCGTGCAACCTAGGCTATAAAAATCACTACATTAAACTTAGTTGATGGAACTCGATCACTAAAATATGAATATCAAAACCGTTTAGATTAGAGTTTATGTTAGTAATATTCCACATTGGTATTTGGTAGGGCGAGAGAAACGTCATATTCATATAACTGTGAGGCATACAAAAAACTAACTGTGAGACATAAAAAAAATTGTTAACTCGATTTAACAATTTCAGGCCAAACAAGAACGACGAGGCTAAGCAGTTAAACGGATCATGTATGGTAACATGACACGGGTCAAGTTTGGGGACATTACAATGTTAATATAAGTGGCCAAAGTATTAAGTAGAATCAAAATGGAAGTTGATCAAACTACAGCATTAACAAACGTTTTTATTTCTCCGTCTAAAATTCGTTTTTATTTCTCTGACTAAATTGATGAAGTCGTTTTAGATAATGAGTGGGATATAGGTATGTAAGAAAAGCTTCGTCGGTTTGAAAGGAATTACGTATGGGAACTTGTATAAGGAGAAATCCTCGAAAGGCACACGATATGTCTTTAAGAATAAGTTAGATAAAAACGGTAGCGTTGTTAGGAATAAATCTAGGCTGGTGGCACAGGGTTATACCCAGGAGGAAGACATCGATTACGATGAGACCGTCGCCCCGGTTGCTCTGCTTGAAGCCATACGACTGCTAATTGTGTTTGCATCCGGCTTAGGATAAAACTCTATCAAATGGACGTCAAAAGTGCAATCTTGAACGGTTTCATTGATATAGAACTGTATGTCCGTCAGCCCCTGGGCTTTGAGGATAGACTTCACCCAGAATATGTCTTCCATCTCAAGAAGGCTCTATGTGGCCTCAAACAAGTGCCTCGAGCGTGCTATGATCGATTTTCATATGTGCTTTTACAGAAAGGTTTCGTTAGGAGCGGGGAAAACAATACTATGTTCATAGAGAAATCGGAATCTTACATCATGGTTGTCCAGGTTTATGTCGATGACATCATCTTCGGTTCTACCAACCTCGTTTTTTGCACTGAGTTTGAGACTCTGATGTCCTCCCAGTTAGAAATGTCTTCCATGGGAGAATTAAATTTCTTCCTTGCCTTACAGATCAAACCAACATAGTCCGGCACCCACATTAGTCAAACTAAATACATTAGAGATATGTTCACTAAGTTTAAGTTAAACAACTTGAAACCAACTACGGCCCCCATGAGTTCGTCACTCAAACTTACACTTGATGGACAGGGTGAGCCGTTTGATTGTCACTTATATCGGTCTATGATATTTTCCCTCTTGTATGTGACCGCATTGAGACTTCAAATTGTTGTAGGACTATGTGCACATTTTCAAGCAAATCCCAAGATATCTCATTACAAAGTTGTTAAGCAAGTTTTTAGATATCTTCAGCACTCACCTACACTAAGCCTTTGGTACTCGGGGGGGGCTTCCACTTTGACATTTCTCGCTTACAGTGATGTCAATTATGGTGGTCTTCGTGTTGAACGAAAGAGTACAAGCGGTACTTGTCAATTCTGAAAAGACCAGCTCATCTCTTGGTTCTCTAAGAAGCAACCTAGTGTTGCCACTGAGTCTGAGTATTTCGTCTTGAGTACTTATTGTCCCCAACTCCTCTGGATCAAACAACAACTCATAGATTCAACATGTATGTTGAGTGTGTACCAGTCTATTGCAATAGTACCAGCGCGATAGATTTGGCACACAACCCAGTATTACACTCTCGAGCCAAACACATTGACATACGCTATCATTTTATATGTGACAACATGCAAAATGGTACTATATCAATTGAGTCTGTGCCTAAAGCAAAGACATTTTCATAAAGCCCTTACCCCAGGCCTCATTAGAAAAGTTGCGTAGTGACCTTCATATGGTACCTCTATGACCCTTTTGCTTAGTTTTCAAACAAATGGGGAGAGTACGTATGTAGGGGGAGTTGTAATATAGGGGGAAGCGTTTGGTATATTTTGCAAATTAATCAAAAACGGGAGAAAGTTGAATTGTGAGCCACAATTGATCTTAGTCTGATTAATTTTCTCAATAATACCTTGTTATGTGTTATTATAAGCTACATCTAACACTAATGAGCCATTAAACTCCACAGTTTACGTCATATCGAAAATTGCTTGTGTTTGAGTGTTTTGCAGGTGCTGTAATTGATTTAATTTAAATGCAAAACATTCAATATGTAATGGTATAATAAGTTAAGTGTTGATATATCATGTGTGGTGGCATATAATTGCATATAAGTGGTGTACAACATTTAATTTAATTTTATAACATATATTTAATATGTTATGGAATTTTATCAAATTGATTTAATTGAAGTTTGGGCCGTTAAATCCAGTGATCCGTTACACTTTTACCCTCCAGCCTCTTTCTATTCGGTAGGGCCTTTTTTAAATTAAATTCGAGCCCAAAATATTTGGATTAAAGTGGGTGTTTCTCCAATAATACTCAAGAACAAGATGAAGATCTTGAAGAACAAGATGAAGGAGATGTTGTGTTTATGATTATGAGCTGTGCCAAAATGGCTACCTACATACCCTCAGCTTGTAAGGGATCAAGATCAATTTACGTTGTTCTTGGAATGTGAGGGATCATCCTTTTGTCATGGGTGTGATGCTGCTATATGTAGGGGCCATGAGTTGGTTGCTGTTGGATGAGCTGGCGAACTGGAGAGCTGGCGAGCTGGAGAGAGGACAAGCTGGGGAGCAGGAGAGCTGGCGAGCATGAGAGCTAGAGAGTTGATGAGCTGGCGAGCTGGAGAGCTGTAGAGCTGGCAAGCTGACAAGATGGAGAGCTGGCGAGATGACGAGGTCATTTTGGGCTATCCACTCATAAGTGTCGTTTATGAACTCTGTTGCCTAGTTGAGAAGGCTTTGTCCGAGCTGATGGATGGCAAGATGGGGGCGAGCAGGGCGGCCCCTAGTGTTTCGTATCGAGCGGGATATTCACCGATTCATTCACGTTGCATTGGCCAATGATAAGAATCATGATAGCATGAGGCAGGCCGGATTACGCTCAGCTTGGTCCGGCCTGTGGAGGGCCAGACTGGCTAGGCCGAGGATAATATTCGTTGCTGGGCTTATGCATGGGCCGGGTTCGGAAGCACGGGCTCTTTCCAAAATTGGCGGGGCTCGGCCGGATTTGTCATATCAATGGCCCCCTACTCCTTGAGCTTTTAACTGTGCAAGTGCAAGTCGTGGAGTAAAGTTGTAGACGACTCGATATACCGTTTTTCGAGATGACTATTGTTGTGTGATTTGCTGAGATAGTGTAAGGCTCATTTAGCGTAGTCTGTTGGTGCTGTGCTTAGGTACAGACCGATCTTAAGTGTGTCATTCTTGAAAGCGTAAGGCCACAATTTGTAGTGTGATGAAGCAGACGAGCTTAGATTAGATTCACTCGAGGGCGAGTTCTGAATATGATGTCGTGCCGAAGAGAACGGACTTAAAGTAGGTTTGCTCGAGGGTGAATTCCAAATATGATGTTGTGCCGAAGCGAGCAGACTTACAAATGATTCACTCGAGGGCGAGATCCAAATATGATGTCGTGCCGAAGCGAACGGACTTACAGAAGATTTGCTCGAGCCTCGAGGGTGAGTTCCAAATATGATGTCGTGCTCGTTCGCAACCGGTCTTATTTTGCGTCAATGCTCATTCGCGTAATGACATCTTAGGTGCCGTGCTCGTTCACGACCGGTCTTATTTTGCATCATTTTTCGTTTGCATACTTACGTCTTAGGTGCCGTGCTCGTTCGCAACCGGTCTAATTTTGCGTCAATGCTTGTTTGCGTATTGAGACCTTAGGTGCCGTGCTCATTCGCGACCGGTCTTATTTTGCGTCAACGCTCGTTCACATAATGACATCTGATGAGAGTCAAATAGGCTATCATTTTCTATGTAATTATACCCCGTTTATACCTCGTTTTATATGTTTTCTGAGACATTTGGTTGTATTTTGATGTATTTACACCTTGGTTATCATTTCGGGACCAACACGTAAAGTCCGGGATTCTCGGTCTTTTTCAGTGTAATTTACTATACTCTCGGTCACCCTAGTGTCTTGTAAGGATTATGTGTGGTATTTTTTGTGATTTTTTATAGGACTTAGGTGTTTTAGATGTCCGTAAGGCGAGTTACGAGGATTGGAACGTGTGCCCGAAGCTTAAACGTTCAAACGGATCAAAACGCGGTGGTACTACAACCATACCTTCCATTGATCTGCATTTTGATCCACCTTAGAGGCATTTTCTAGGCTGGACGTCTTCATGAAAGTTGTAGAAAATTGCATTAGATTTCCAACGGATTTTGAATCACTCGATTTGGAGGTCCACACACAAAGTTATGGCCATTTTTATGACGGTTTCTGGCTCAGAAAGTTGCTGATGGGTTTTGTGAAGGGAAAAATCTGACAGGCGCCCGCCTAGCAGTCCAGATCTGAAAAAACACTTTAAATACCCCCTCATTTTGATCTAGATCGAGGCTCTCCCTTTTTAGATCGTTTTTGCTGCGTTTTTCTGCACTTTTCTTTAGATTAGCTTAGTTTGTAGGTATATTAGCTTAGTTTAGTCGTAGATCGTTGTAATCCGTTAATTCTCGAAGATAGCTTGATGCGTTATTGACGGGATTTCGTTCTGTGGATCGATTCTCTACGGTATAATATATTTGGTATTTCAATTTCATTTCTTGTTCTTGCTTTCAATCTTGTTTTATGTTAGCTTTTATTGTTGTTTCCTTATATTTTGCTTAGTATAATGAGTAGGTAATCGTTTTATAGCCGAGATATGTGATAGCCTTTGAAATCGAATCCTTAGCTCATTGATTGAAGTGTTTTGATGTTATGATTGTTAGATTCTCGGTGTTGTTATCGTTCTAGAACTTATTCTTAATGACTTTTATTGAACTCGCGACTCGATAATCGTATTTCACATGTCTTCCTTACATATGTATTTTGCGAGAGGGTACGGGAAAAGTCACATGTGCTATAAAGTGTTAAACCTACTGAGTTATTCAATTAACTGACCCGATCAGTTAAGTCCGCTGACCGGATTTAACTGACCCGACACGGTCTACTCCTAGGATCACCCTGTATAACCTACTGAGTTGTTCAGATTCGGTTTCGTGTGTGAGGTTTATATCATTGTTAATGAGCGTCTCATAGATCGTAGACCGTGTCGGGTCAGTTAAATCCGGTCAGCGGACTGTTGAACCTGACATAGGAGAGTAGATTATTGAATTAATGTCTATACTCGGAATTAGGAAACGACACCCTTTGAGTGACAACGAGGCGGACTGTTGAACCTAACATAAGAGGGTAGTTATTGATTTAATGTCTATTTTCGGAAACAGGAGACGACACCCTTCAACGATGCCGAGAACATTAGAGTAGATCGAAACACTTCCGTAAATGAGTCAGGGCTAGAAAGTAGTTGGTTGGATCATAGCTCGGCTATCTTGTTTTTCGTAGTTTAAGATCTTTATTTTGTTTTGTATATTTAGTTGTTAGTACCGGTGATCTGACAAATCAACACGTTCAAAGTTGTGTTGACCTAAACTAGGGACGAGACCGACTTTGGTACTCGACCAGATTCCCTGTGGAATACGACCTTGACTCACCAATTCTAGGTTACAGTTGACCCGGTACGCTGCCGGTGAGATTGGACACTTAGAAAAGGCTGATCAAGTTTTCTAGTGCCGTTGCCGGGGAATCGGGTTGATATCTTGTAAGTTAGTTAAGTTCTTAGGATTATGTCGTTTTTCTTATTTGTTTTTTTATGTATAGTTTGTTTTATTTTGTTGTTGTTGAAGTGTCACACCATCTACTTCGGTAGTGGTAGTGACTAGGTACCGTGATTGTGTTCCTGTTGTTTCCCTGATTTGCAGTTAATGGATCCTTCTGGGAAAGTGAGTTCGTTGTTCTGTGCAATGGACTCATCGAACAAATCGTGGTGGTGGGGATTGAGCCCCATATTTCTATTGTTTTATTTTCAAGGGGTGCTCAATTCTTACGATTTTGCTAGGGAGAAGCAACGGTTTGCTCTCCTTTGGTATAGCTATCCTTGACATAGTTGGGGGTAGAAAGTCGAGCTGAGGACTTCAAACTCAGAATGTGTTTTTATTGCTTTTTCTTTCCCCTCGTGTTTCACCGTGTTTCTTTAGTGTGTATTATGATACTTCGGGTAAATTTTGTTATGATATAACCCGAAAGTAGTGTGTATTATGGGGGTTAGTGTGTTTTTCTGGTTTTTGATGAGTTGTGGTGATCCGTCTATTTTTCATTTTTGATATCTCCATACCTGTGTGTCTCATATAGTTGGTGTTGCTGTTGTTATTAGCACAGGTATCCTGGGAGGACTTTTACGGATGCCACATGATTGTACTCGCGCCTTTTTCTGGTTGTAAGCTAACTTTTCTACCCTTATCATTCGTGTCTTGTTTTAAAGTAGGGGGTGGTTGGTTTAGCTTCAATGTTTCGTTTTCATGTTGAACGAGTTATACTTAGAGATTGTTATCCCTTTGGTGTAAATGAGTCATTTTTAGAAATTTTGGTGCCTTTGACATTTGTTTTGATACATTGAACCTTTTGACATTGTTTTGATTGAACATATAGTGATTATACGAATGCATTTCATTTGAGTTGGGATCTTGTATTGAGAATGGAATAGTCCTATCACGTTAGCTTCGACTTCATGAATCACCTTGACTAGTGAACGATTATGGTAGTTATTAATGACCCGGTTACCTAGAACTTATATTAGTAACTTCGAGGCGAAATAGAAAGGTCGTCGTTGTTAGGTATGGGATGACGGTTTTGGCATTTATTTTGACCCGATCAGATCCAAAAGCCATCCTTATATGCATATCCATAGTTACCCCTCTAAGCCTTTTTTAGGGTGGTTAGACCACCGCCCGAACTGACCATTTTGTTACTAACCCGTATAATCGATGTCCCTAGCCTTATTTCGGTCTACGTATCCTTGACTACCTTGCAATTGAGCTTTTATTTCCGCACATTTATACGATGTTGCGAGATGTTGTGGTATGGGAGTGCTGTTGTGACATTGTATTATTCGAGTTATCCAGTATGAGAGTGTGACAGTGTGTTGGTTCGACTTTGTTCGGAATTTTGCTATGTATAGTTTTATTCATACATGTATATAGTTTGGAAAAAAATATAAGAAAAAAAAAGTGAAAAAAAAAAGAAAGAAGAAGGGAAAAAAATTGAAAAAGAGAGTGTATATATTTTTATCGTATGTGTTTTTATTTTTAGAAAGTGTCCAGAAAATAATGGACCAAGTTATTGTTATTTAGAGTTGGAGTTGGGGTTTATTTCGGATATCGAGATTGTTTTTATAGTTGGAGAGTTGGAGGCGTTTGAAGCCGAGTTTCATATTTATTTTTCTCGGTTAAAGCTCGTTTGCACCTTCTCTTTCTATTTTTATCGTAAATATCCTTTCGTAGCACTAACCTAAGCCTAAACGATATAACCTTGCAAGTCCTGACTGACCGTACTAGACGACGATAGACCTCAATTAGTGGAAATGTTTACGACGTATAAGCCTATGGTGTAACCTCGGTAAATTATACGTCTATAATCTAAACCGGTCATTGGTGATAAATGTCGAAGAAGCTATACACACACACACGTTCTTTTCTCGATACAAGGTAGAACTTAAATCTTATGCATTTGTGTCATTTACTTGTGTTTTACCATTTCAATTCTTATAGACTAGATGTATGATTGCAAAGTTGACTCCATCTTTATTTTTGAATCGCTCATTTTTGCTCGAGGGCGAGCAAACGCTAAGTAGGGGGTAGTTGATGAGAGTCAAATTGGCTATCATTTTCTATGTAATTATACCCCGTTTATACCTCGTTTTATATGTTTTCTGAGACATGTGGTTGTATTTTGATGTATTTACACATTGGTTATCATTTCGGGACCTAGGACGTAAAGTCCGGGATTCTCGGTCTTTTTCGGTGTAATTTACTATACTCTCGGTCACCCTAGTGTCCTATAGGGATTATGTGTGGTATTTGTTGTGATTTTGTACAGGAATTAGGTGTTTGAGATGTCCGTAAGGCGAGTTACGAGGATTGGAACGTGTGCCTGAAGCTTAAACGTTCAAACGGATCAAAACACGGTGGTACTACAACCATACCTTGCATTGATCTGCATTTTGATCCACCTTAGAAGCATTTTCTGGGCTGGACGTCTTCATGAAAGTTGTAGGAAATTTCATTATCTTTCCAACGGATTTGGAATCACTTAATTTGGAGGTCTACACACAAAATTGTGGCCGTTTTTCTGACGGTTTTTGGCTCAGAAAGTTGCTGATGGGTTTTGTGAAGGGAAAAATCTGACAGGCGGCCGCCTGTCAGTACAGGCGCCCGCCTAGCAGTCCATATCTGAAAAAACACTTTAAATACCCCCTCATTTTGATCTAGATCGAGTCTCTCCCTTTTTTAGATCGTTTTTCTGCACTTTTCTTTAGATTAGCTTAGTTTGTAGGTATATTAGCTTAGTTTAGTCGTAGATCGTTGTAATCCGTTGATTCTCGAATATAGCTTGACGCGTTATTGACGGGATTTCGTTCGATGGATCGATTCTCTACGGCATAATATATTTGGTATTTCAATTTCATTTCTTGTTCTTGCTTTCAATCTTGTTTTATGTTAGCTTTTATTGTTGTTTCCTTATATTTTTCTTAGTATAATGAGTAGGTAATCGTTTTATAGCCGAGATATGTGATAGCCTTCAAAATCGAATCCTTAGCTCGTTGATTGAAGTGTTTTGATGTTATGATTGTTAGATTCTCGGTGTTGTTATCGTTCTAGAACTTATTCTTAATGACTTTTATTGAAATCGCGACTCGATAATCGTATTTCACGTGTCTTCTTTACATATGTATTTTGCGAGAGGGTGCGGGAAAAGGGGTTCTAGGATCACCCTGTAAAACCGACTGAGTTGTTCAGATTCGGTTTCGTGTGTGAGTTTTATATCATTGTTAATGAGCGTCTCATAGATCGTAGACCGTGCCGGGTCAATTAAATCCAGTCAGCGGACTGTTGAACCTGACATATGAGGGTAGATTATTGAATTAATGTCTATACTCGGAATTAGGAAACGACACCCTTTGAGTGACAACGAGGCGGACTGTTGAACCTAACATAAGAGGGTAGTTATTGATTTAATTTCTATTTTCGGAAACAGGAGACGACACCTTTCAACGATGCCGAGAACATTAGAGTAGATCGAAACACTTCCAGAAATGAGTCAGGGCTAGAAAGTAGTTGGTTGGATCATAGCTCGGCTATCTTGTTTTTCATAGTTTAAGATCTTTATTTTGTTTTGTATATTTAGTTGTTAGAACCGGTGATCTGACAAATCACCACGTTCAAAGCTGTGTTGACCTAAACTAGGGACGAGACCGACTTTGGTACTCGACCAGATTCCCTATGGGATACGACCTTGACTCACCAATTCTAGGCTACAGTTGACCCGGTACACTGCCGGTGAGATTGAACACTTAGAAAAGGCCGATCAACATCTTAGGTGACGTGCTCGTTCACGGCCGGTCTTATTTTGCATCAATTCTCGTTTGCATAGTAACGTCTTAGAGGTTGTGCTCGTTCGCGACCGGTCTTATTTCTGTTGTATTGATTTTCGAAGGCTGTACGGGGCCGCGATCCTTCGTGTCTGTGAGATCGTAACGGAGAGCACGTAGCTGGAGAGCTTGTAATGAGTGAGCTCGTAGCTAGATAGCGTGTAATGAGCGAGCTCGCAGCTGGAGAGCTTGTAATGAGCGAGCTCATGGCTGGAGAGCTGATATTGAGTGAGCTTCTGAATGGGGAGCTGATATGAGTGAGCTCTTAGATAGAGAGCTGATAATGAGCGAGCTCATGGCTGAAGAGTTGATTAGGAGCGAGCTCGTGCCTAGAGAGCTGATAATGAGCGAGCTCATAGCTGGAGAGCTGGTAAAGAGCGAGCTCGTGGCTAGAGAGCTGAATGAGCGAGCTCATACATGGAGAGTGCATGATGGAGAGCTAGTACTTGAGAGCTCGTATTGGAGAGCCCGTAACTGGCGAGCTCGTACTTGAGAGCTCGTTCTGGGGAGCTCATATCTAAAGAGCTCGTAGCTTGAGAGCTCATATCTAGAGAGCTCGTGTATGGATAGCTCGTATTACAGAACTGGATAGCTTTGTGTTTGGAGAGCTCGTATTGAAGAGCCCGTAACTAGCTCGTACTTAAAAGCTCATTCTAGAGAGCTCATATCTGGAGAGCTCATTTTGGAGAGCTTGTATCTGGAGAGCTCGTATGGGAGAGCTCTATTTAGAGAGCTCGTGCCTGGAGAGCCTGTAACTGGCGAGCTCATGCTGGGTGAGATTAAGTTGGGCGAGCTCATTCTGGGCGAGCTCGTGATAGGAGAGCTAGTACTAGGAGAGCTCGTTCTGGATGAGATCTTGCTGAGCGAGCTCCTACTGGGAAAGCTCATGCTGGGCGAGCTCATTCTGGGTGAGCTTGTGCTGTGGGAGAGCTCGTTCTGGACGAGCTCCTATTGGGCGAGCTTCTGCTGGGCGAGCTCCTGTTGGGCAAGCTCATGCTAGGGAAGCTCGTACTGGGCGAGATCATGCTGGGCGAGCTCGTACCTGGTGAATCTGATGAACATGATGAAGGTCCTGATAAAGATCTAGAGACCTGGATGAGGATCCTAATAGAGACTAAGAATCCGGATGAACTGGATGAAGATCCTGATAAACATTTGAATATTTAGATGAAGATCTTGATAAAGACTTGAAGATCTGGATGGAGATCTTGTTGAAGGCCGGTCAAAAAACAAAAAATGGGCGGTTTCGGGTCGCAGGAAAACCAAAAATAGGCGCAGATCTAACCATTGGATGATGATCTTGGAGATCTGGATGAATGTCAGTCGGAAAACCAAAAATAGGTTGTTTCGGGTTGCCGGAAAACAAAAATAGGCGCAGATCTGATCGGAATAAATGTTGAAATGTTGATTTCCCGATAACGGAGCAAACTGATGATGTCGAAAAAATCACCATCAAAATATTATCGGATTTGTATTTGGATATCTGCATTAAAGTGGGTGTTTTCTCCAATGATGCTCAAGGACAAGATGAAGATCTTGAATAACAAGATGAAGTAGATGTTGTGGTTATGATTATGAGCTGGGCCAATATGGCTGCCTACGTAACTTCAGCATGTAAGGGATCAAGCTCAAGTCACGTAGTTCTTGAAAAGTAAGGGATCATCCCTTTGTCAAAGGTGTGATACTGCTATTTACAGGGGCCATGAGTTGGATGTCACCAGGACGTTGGACGAGCTGGCGAGCTGACGACCTGGTGAGTTTGAGAGCTGATGAGCTGGAGAGATGGCGAGCTGATGAGCTGGAGAGCTGACAATCTAGAGAGATGGCAAGCCGACGAGCTCTCTTTGGGCTCTCCACTCATAAGTGTCATTTATGAACTATGTTTCCTAATTGAGCGGGTTTTGTCTAAGCAAATGGATGGAGAGATGGGGGAGAGCAGGTCGGCCCCCAGTGTTTCGCATCGAGCTGGATGTTCGCCGATTCATTCATGTTGCCTTGGCCAATGATGAGAATCATGATATCAGTTTCTCCCTGAAATTTTGATACTGAGAAACAGTAAGAGGCTTTGTCAAACAATCAGCAAGTTGATTTGTTGATGGTATGTAACACACATTCAGCTTTTTGTTCAACACTTCATTTCTGACAAAATGCACATCTATTTCTGTTGGCTTTGTCCTAGCATGATAAATTGGATTTTGAGCTAGAAAAGAAGCACTGGTATTATCACACCATGCTGTAGGGGTCCCAGTATACCTGATCTGCAACTCTCCAATCAAATAGGTTATCCACTTGATCTCAGCAGTGAGATTAGCTAGCGCTCTATATTCAGATTTTGCACTTGATCTTGACACCACATCTTGTTTTTTCAAACTCCATAAAACAAGAGACTCTCCGAGAAACACACAATAACCACCAACAGACTTTCTATCAATTGTTGAGACTCCCCAATATACATCAAAAGAGCCAACCAGATTCAAATAGACAACTGGTTTAAAGTGTAGGTCATGTTTGAGTGTTCCCATAACATATCTAAACAATCTTTTAACTGCTCTCCAGTGTTCCAAGTGGGGATGTTGCATGAACTGACTCAGATAATTCACAGCAAAAGTAAGGTCTGGTCTTGTGCAAGTCAAGTATTGAAGACCCCCAATAGCACTTCTATACAGAGTAACATTCTAAAAAGGTTCCCCTGGATCCTCCTCCAACTTCTTGCTAGGCACAATAGGTGTAGGACATGGTTTAAAAGAATCACACCCTAATCTAGACAACCTTTGTGTGGCATACTTTGTTTATGTTATAAACACAGACAGAAAGCTTGCAGTTTAAGATAGAAACAAACACAGAAGCAATGCAAACGTAAAGAATGGCGGATTTGATAAAACACAGAAAACAGAAAGAACATAGCGATTTAACGTGGTTTCCGGCGTTGTGCCGACTACTCCACGGATAGAAAATGAGATATTTTACTATGCACAGAATTACAAGGTTTTCCTCAAAACGTGAAAGAACAACACGCTTGAAAGACACACTCTGCATTGATTACAACATTGGTATTTATAGACACAAGTCCCAAACCCTAACCGCCAAAGATCTTTGTCGGAACTGCCATAAATGCCCCAGATGTGGACCCCAGCTCCATCTGTTATCCACCAGACGAAACCCAGTTCAAAACTGACTTTCCAGACTTGTAATCAACTGCTCATATGTAGAACTCACCTATACTCACCAAAACTCAGCAGACCAGAAACTGACTGCTGACTTCAGAAGAAACTCAATTGCACTTCATCAAACTGACTTTCACAGAACTGAATATACTTAACTGAAATTGACCATCATTCTCAGTCTTTCAGTTTCTCAGATTAGTTCCACCAGATCATTTATCAGTTTAGATATCAAGTCACCAAAACTGACAAATCTCACCTTGACTTGAACTCTCATTCAACGTCACCAGATTGCATAATCAGATGTACTTGTACCAGATACATTCGTCAATGCCAGGATGTATAGTACCAGACTTCTCCTTAGAATCCACTCAGTTGATCTGCCCTCAACTGAGTATCCAGATTCCAGTTTACCAACTTTAAATATTCAGCAAGTCCAGACACAACTGAAACTTGATCTGCTGAACTGGTTTAGTGAACATATCAACAGGATTATCCTTGGTGCTGATTTTCTTCACTACAACCCTCTTCTCATTTCTCAAAAAATGATACCTCACATCAATATGCTTGGTTCTCTCATGATGAACCTGATCCTTAGCTAGATTGCACTCAAATGGTGACAATAAATCTCAGCTTGATCCTGATGTAGCCCCAAATCACTGACTAGTCCCTTCAACCAGACACCCTCCTTGGCTGCTTCAGTAAGAGCCATATACTCAGCTTCAGGAGTTGATAAAGCCATTGTTGCCTGGAGAGTTGTTTCCAGCTGACAACTGACTCCCCCAATGTGAAAACATAACCAGTCATAGATTTTCTACTGTCCACATCACCTGCATAATCAGCATCACAGTATCCTGTGATCAGTTGTACTTTTAAGGTACCTGAATATTCTTTTCACAGCTTTCCTTCCCAGGTTGAGCCATAAACCTGCTGACAAACACTGACTGCATGAGCTAGATCAGGCCTAGTGCACACCATGGCATACATCAGACTGCCAACTGCACTAGCATAGGGAACTCTTGACATGTACTCCTTCTCTTCTACTGACTGTGAAGCAAAAACTGACAAATGAACATTTAATGCCATAGGAGTATCTATTGGCTTAGCAGCTGACATGCCAAACTTTGACAAAATCTTCTGTATATAGCCCTGTTGAGATAAAAACAGTTTCTTCTGACTTCTATCTCTCCAGATCTCTATCCCCAAAATTTTCTTGGCTGTACCCAAATCTTTCATTTCAAACTCAGCACTGAGAAGGTCTTTCAGATACTGAACATCAGACTTCTTCTTTGCAGCTATCAGCGTGTCGTCCACATATAACACAAGAGGATCCATCTTCCAACTGACTGTTGTAAACACAGCAATCATAGGGACTTCTGTTGTTACCCAGCTTGGATCATATAACTGTCAAACCTTTTATACCACTGTCTAGGAGCTTGTTTCACTCCATACAAGAACTTCTTCAACTTACACACAAGATCTTCCTTACCAGGAACTTGGAAACCCTCTGGCTGAGTCATGTATATCTCTTTATCTATCTCACCATGTAGAAAAGTTGTCTTCACATCTAACTGCTCAAGTTCTAAGTCCTGTTGTGCCTCCATTGCTAGTAACACTCTGATTGAAGTATGTCTGACTACTGGTGAGAAAATCTCATCAAAGTCCACCCCTTCTTTCTAACTGAACTCTCTTGCAACCAAACATGCCTTATACTTAACTCCTTCTGCCTCAGTTATCCCTTCCTTCTTCTTGAAAATCCATTTGCAAGTAACAACTCTCCTATTAGCTGGATGGTTAACTAGATCCCAAGTCAGATTCTTCAGTAATGACTTCATTTCATCTCCCATGGAAACAAGCCATTTAGATGCTTTAGAACATATCACTACTTCCCTATAAGTAGAAGGTTCAAAACCATCCACTTCCTCTGCAACTTGAAGTGCATACCCAACCATATCATCAAACCCATACCTTCTAGGATGTATCCCAACATTGGATCTTCATGCTCTGCTGACAGCTATACTCTGCTGACCCACGTTCTCAGTTTGACGCTCAACTGACATTTGCTCAGTTGAATGGCTTGGATTCAGCTCTGGTTCAGCAACCAGATCAGATGAAAACTGACTTGGATCAGTTGCTTGTTGCATTCCAACTGACTCCACCTGAAGCTCCACCTTACTGTCAGTTTTCTCAGTTTCAGCACTGGTTTTAGTTTCAGTTATCCTCCCCACTGATGAACTGAGTATAGAATTTTCATCGAAAACTGTATTCTACTGAGAATGAATCTATTTTATACTGATGACCAAATTATGTACCCCATTACTCCATCACCATACCCCATAAACAATCCTTTCTGGTCCCTTGGTTCCAGTTTCCCTTCACTGACATGATAGTAAACTGTGCTTCCAAATACCCTTAGAATCGAATAATGCGAGTGCTTGCTCGACCACATCTCAACTGGTGTTTTGAGACTGATCCATTTGTGAGGACTCCTGTTGATTAAGTAGCAAGATGTGGTAACAGCCTCTACCCAAAATCTCCTTGACAATCCAGCATAAGAAAGCATACATTTTGCTCTCTCCAGAAGAGTTTGATTCATCCTTTCAGCTACACCATTTTGCTGAGGATTATTCCTGACTGTATGATGTCTGGTAATACCCACAGTTTTGCATAATGTATCAAACTCAGTCCAGCATAATTCTAGACTATTATCTGTATGAAGCCTCTTGATCGACTTTCCCAACTGATTTTCAACTAGAGCCTTCCATTGCATGAAGCTCTTGAATGCCTCAATTTTGTGTTTCATCATCACCACCCAAGTCATCCTTGAATAGTAATCAATAAAAGACACAAAATATCTGTGACCACCCAATGACTCCACCTTTGATGGCCCCCAACAATCAGAATGAATGTAATCAAGTGATGACTTTGTGTTGTGTACCCCTTTTGAGAACTTGCTCCTATGAAGCTTCCCAAACACACAATGTTCATAAAAGTCCAGATTCTTGACCTTGCATCCCCCAAAAAGATCTTTCTGAGAAATATCTGCATCCCCTTTTCACCCATGTGACCCAGTCTCATGTGCCACAGTTTTGTAAGCTGTAACTGATGAATCTCAGTGATGCCACATCAGCAGAACCAGCAACAACTAGCCCTTGTAATATATACAGAGTCCCTTTCTTGATTCCCTTGAGAACCTTAACTGAGTTTTTATAGACACTCAGCACACCACTTTCCCCCTTAAAACTGAATCCCCTACTGTCTAAAGAACTGAGAGATACCAAGTTTTTTGTCATTTGTGGAACATGTCTAACCTCACTCAATTTACAGAATCTTCCATCCTCTGTCCTCAACTTAACTAAGTCAATCCCAACTACCTTATAGACCTTGCTGTTTTCCATAGATATATGACCACTATCTATCTGCTGATAACTTGAGAACCACTCTCTATGAGGGCAAATATGAAAGGATGCCCCAGAGTCCAGAATCCACACATCAGTTTGATGTGTTGAATCTCCTGCCACTAGGACCATGTCCTCATCTGAATCATGCTCAGCTGCTATAACAGCTGTGCCAGAACTGTTCTCCTGCTGTTTCTTCCTCTTTGGACACGTGGACTTCCAATGTCCCTACTCCTTACAATAATTGCAAACATCTGTGGATTTAGGGCATTTGGACCTTGTCTTCTTGGAACTTTTCTTCCTAGACTGACCATGCTCTTTTCCACTGCTGCTACTGACTATCAGTCCTGCAGCCGGATTGTCTGTTCCCGCTGCCTTATGTCTCAGCTCTCTGGCATGTAAAGCTGACCTTACATCCTCTAAAGCAACTGTATCCTTCCCAACTATGAAGGACTGCACAAAGTTCTCATAGGAAGCTGGTAATGAAACCAGCAAAATCAAAGCAGCATCTTCATGCTCAATCTTAATATCAATATTCCTGAGATCAAGTAATATTGTGTTCCGCTGATCAAGATGATCTATCAACTGAGCCCCCGCATGAATCCTCAGGATGAACAGCCTCTGCTTCAGCAGCAACTTGTTGGTCAATGACTTATTCATATACAGGCTTTCAAGCTTCAAGCATTACTTGGCAGCGGTGTCTTCCTCAACAACTTATGTGATAACATCATCAGACATGCACAACATGATGGTTGAATGTGCTTTCTCCTCCAAACTGGCATAATCTGCAGAACTGGCATCCCCTTTATCAGATAAAGAAGTCCACAATCCTTGTTGCTTTAACAAGGCCCGCATCTTGATTTTCCACAAACTGAAACTGTTCCTCCCTGTAAATTTATCAATCTTCACATTCATTGCCAACATCCTTCTAATTAAAGAACAAACCTTTGATCACAAAATCTTAGCACCGGTCACCGGTCTTGGTGAAGATCAACTACGTTCACCTGCAACTCCTGAATCTTGAACTTGACGCTCCGATACCAGTTTGTTATAAACACAGACAGAAATCTTGCAGTTTAAGAAAGAAACAAACACAGAAGCAATGCAAACGTAAAGAATGGCGGAATCGATAAAACACAGGAAACAAAAAGAACACAGCGATTTAACGTGGTTTCCGGTGTTGTGCCGACTACTCCACGAACAGAAAATGAGATATTTTATCATGAACAAATTACAAGGTTTTCCTCACAAAGTGAAAGAACAACACTCTTGAAAGACACACCATTGCATTGATTACAACATTGGTATTTATAGACACAAGTCCCAAACCCTAACCCTCAAAGATCTTTGTCGGAACTGCCATAAATGCCTCAGATGTGGACCCCAGCTCCAGCTATTATCCACCAGACAAAACCCAGTTCAAAACTGACTTTCTAGACTTGTAATCAACTACTCAGATGTAGAACACAACTATACTTAGCAAAACTCAGCAGACCAGAAACTGACTGATGACTTCAGAAGAAACTCAGTTGCACTTCATCAAACTGACTTTCACAGAACTGAATATACTTAGCTGAAACGGACCATCATTCTCAGTCTTCAGTTTCTCAGATTAGTTCCACCAGATCATTTATCAGTTTAGAGATCAAGTCACCAAAACTGACAGTCTGTGTTAAAAAACAACCCTGATGCATCTCTAGTCACCTGCATTCCTAGAAAGTCTGACATAGGTCCCAAGTTTTTAAGAGCAAAATTGGAGTCTATCATATGAACTTGCTAATAAGAGTAAAGGAACTCCTTGTAACCAGAATATTATCTACGTAAACCAGCACAATAAGAATGTGATCAGCAGTCTTAAGTATCACAAACTGACTGTGTAAAGGACCAAGCAAGTAACTGGGATCTGAGAGCCACAAACCTGGATTTAGGAGCCTGCTTTAAACCATAGAGAGCCTTCTTCAGTTAGCAGACATAATGGTCAGGTAGGATCTACATATCCTTCAGGTTATGCCATGGAAACAAGTTCTTTCAAGGGACCATTTAGGAAGGCATTATTGATATCCACCTGATTAATAGGCCAATTAAAAGTAACAGCTAAAGAAATCACAATTCTGATAGTTGGAATTTAGCTAGAGGACTGAAAGTTTCAGTAAAGTCAACCTCATGTGTCTGACTAAACCCTTGGCCACTAACCTTGCTTGTGTTTGAGAACACTTCCATCAGTTTTCTGCGTCAATTTGTATACCCATATACTACCAACCACTGTCTAATTTTTTGATGAAGGTACCAACACCCAAGTATCATTTTTCATTAGAGCCCGATAAGCTTCTTTCATGGCATTTTTCCACTCAACACTGGACTAAGCTTCTGATACACTATTAGGTTCAGTAAGGTGAGTAGCTACAATATAGCTTTTGGTTTAAAGATGCCTCTTTTGGCTCTAGGAAGCATAGGATGATAGTTGGTAAGGTTAGGGTTTGGAGGTGGTGTTTGTTGTGGTGATGGTGTAGGATTTTGTATAGGGGATGGTGAATGAGGATGTGAGACAAACATCAGTGTGGATTAAATCAAACATATGAGCAGCATGAGATTCAGACAGGGAATAAGGCAGAGTTTGAGATTTGCCAAACTGGAAAGCTTCACAAAAAGTGAGATTTTCATTGATGGAAACATTACAAAGTTGAAGAACTTGACTCAAAATCCTTGAGGAATGATGCCCTAATCTCCTATGCGATACATTAGGATTCTGATTAACATTAAAAGACTTAATCTTATTAGGACCATCACTAGACTTGAATTCAACAAGAGAAGTAAACTTGGGTTGATTAGATTGAAGGAAGCTCATGACATTCTCAGTTGGACTGCTCATCTTGTACAGAATACCCTCCAATGTTCCTATAATAAGAGGTGTCCCTGTTTTCTTGGCCTTCACAACACAACAATAGTCATTCAATTCAACAATTACATCATTATCACAGGATAATTTGGAAACACATAACAAATTTTTAGTGATAGCAGGAACATGTAGCATAGATTGCAATTTAAGTGATGTGTGTGGGTGTGTAGTAGGAATGGTGTACTGCCCAACATGAAGAATACTGAGTTGCTCACTATTACCAACCCTAAGTGTATCAGAACCTGCATATCCAAAGCTCAGGTGAAGATTAATCAGGTCCCCTGTGATATGGTTAGTTGCCCCACTGTCCATGTACTAGGAAGAATCAGCTACTGACTGTGGTAA
Organism: Gentiana straminea; assembly: GCA_036785695.1. NCBI lineage: Eukaryota > Viridiplantae > Streptophyta > Magnoliopsida > Gentianales > Gentianaceae > Gentiana > Gentiana straminea. The sequence continues at coordinate 1,775,121 of JAVUPR010000312.1, read as the reverse complement.
GGCCATAAAGGCTGATATCTACCTAGGATCAGTGTTACTTGGATTACCAGAATGCCTAGGACTGTTACCACCATTAGCAACACCAGTAAAACTCATATAAAATATGTACCAGCATTCTAAAACAGTGTGTCCATTTATCCCACATAATTGACACACACTTCTATTTTTTGAATTAGATCAACCTCCACTCCTTCCATCTTTGGATCTACCACCTCTAGATCCTCCTCTACCTCTCTTACAGTTCTGAAACTAAGGTCTAACATATGTGGAAGTCTGTCCTCTAGGATGCATTTGAGCAAGATTGAGTGAAGGGTTGGATCCTGCAGCTGTATTTGGATTAAATATAGCCAGCGGTCTCTCGTGAGTGAGAAGTTAAGACTGAACCTCCTTCCAAGACACACATCCAACCCTAGCTGTAATATTCACTATTGTAAACTCATAATCCCTGTCTAGGCTTTCAAGAACAACTAAAATATGTTTAGATTTTGAAATGGGATAACCAACAGCCACCAATTTATCAGAGTATGACTTCATAAGTGCTAAGCAATATGCCATGGTTCTTTTCCCTTTTTCAGTACGAGTAAGATCAGTTTTATACTCTAGCATCCTAGCTTCAGATTGAGAATTAAACAAACTTTCTAAGGTGCTCCAATTCTCATAAGAGATATTACAGCCAATTACCTCAATTAGGGCATGTTCTGTCATAGAACTAAAAAGCCATCCAGCCAAGAGTTGATCTGTAGAATCCCATTGTTCAATGGCCAAGGTATTGGGGAGATGCACCCCAAATCCAGATGAAATACTCACTGGCCTTGGATTAGTTCCAAACAAAAAACCTTCAAGCTTATAACCTTTAACAACTGGAAGAATGGTATACTTCCATAGAAGGTAATTGTCACGGTTGAGCTTCACCATACAAGAAGACCGTAGAATAGAAGTATAATCTCCAAAATGTAAGCTGGGAACAAGACTTGGAAGTGGTGATGAGTTGGGAGAGACCAAGGAACCGGTGACCGGAATTGTGGGCAACACCGGTAGGAAAAATAGCTGGAATAAGGACCATCAGTCGGATAAAACAGTGCTTCGAATGAACTAAACTGTAGGAAGAAGGATGACCATGTTTGAAGTGAAGAAACCATGGAGCTTCCAACGCTAGATGATGCATTTACTGGAATGGATTGAGTTACAGCAGCTGGAGCTGAACTCTGAGCAGTGGTCACCGTAGCATCGGTAGAGACTGCCTTCGACGCCATTAACTAAGCTCCGATACCAAGATAGAATAAATAGAAATACAGATTCAGAAACGCATTCTTCTATTCATATTTTCAGTGAGTACAATCACAGCTATGGGATTCTTCTTATACAAGATGATTAGCTTATCCAACAAGATCTAGAAAGAATCTAATAACAAACTTATAATAACTAGTCTAATCTAAGCCATTAGATCAGCAGACCACTTGTATAGCTAGGATGATGCCACATGGATCTTTTATTTCTTAACACATAATTGTTTAGGGTATATTTTACTATATTTTCGGGCTTAATCCCTAAACAATTTACCTTGTTTTTAAAGGAAATAGATGAGAAAAGCATGTTTTTAACCAATAAATTCATATAATGTTCATTGAGGGTTTATAATTTAATTAGGAGGAAATATTGGGATTAAATGTTATTTTGTTACACATTTTATTATTATTATTACTCGATGACTTGGTGTAACAATAATTTTGCAGAAAATAAAGAAATGCATGGGGATATTATTTATTGAGAAGATTTATGTCATTCAATCAAGGATTTCAAAATAAGGAAGAAAATCGGAACAGCATTTGAAGGATAAATCGATCGGAGCGAAAGAGTGGAGTGGGGAACACGGTATACGAAGCACGGTGTGAACGCGCTCAAGTGGTACGCTCGGTCGACCGAGCCGTGCTATTCGGTCGACCGAGCCCGGACGTTCGGTCTACCGAGGCTGCAGAAATTAATCCGACGCGTTTTCTAGATCCTTCCCTATGGCGGCCACAAACTCCTATATAAGCAGCATCCATTCGAGCAGAAACAGACATCCAGAAACATCAGAAAATTAGTATAGCAATTAGCAATAAATTAGATTCGTAGATAGTCTTTCTTTTATTTTTCTTTCAATTTCAATTCAGCAAATAAGGATGTTTTTGAAGAAGATGAGTGGCTAAAGTCCCGAGGCTAGAACCACCAATGTGAAGCCACCATCGCCGGAATAAACAAGGATTTTTGCATTTATTCGTTCTAGTAAATTTCTTGTTCTTCCTTCATGTTTTGAATTGTTTATGTGCAATGTGTATGACTATACTTGTGTTGCATGCTGATTGAATTTAGACATACGATAGTTGATAAATTCATAGATTGCCCGTGAAGGAGAGTGATAATATTTCTTCTAACAAACGAAAGTTGAGGGAGAATATTGTTAGATTAGGATTTTACATCCATATCTTTGTTCCGTAAATTCGTTAGTTGCGTCGAGAGGTGGACTAGTTAACGGTGTTAAATCGAGAGAGGAAACACCTTTTTAGTAGATAATAATCCAAGGCTTGCAAACGAATGTGCGTCTTTCTTGTTAATTTCGGTGGGGTGGTGGATCAACGGTGCTTCTAGTTGTTTAATTATAATTGTTACGGAAAGATTTGTTACGTGCTAGTTTTTATTTTCAATTTTCAAACTCTTTGTTTTTTTTAACCCAAGATCGTAGTCATCAACCTTACAAAAGAAATCGAAAGCAAAAACACTATTTTCGTACAAGTCCCTGCGGATACGACCCGGTTTCATCACTATAGCTGCGAACCTTCGCACTTGGGGTTGACATCGGTTTTATTTATTATATTTTATCACTGCTTTGCATAAAACCGCAAACAAGTTTTTGGCGCCGTTGCCGGGGACTTGGCACGGAAAGTTTTCGTTTTCAGTCTCTGTAATTTCTGGACGGTCGCTAATTCCGGTGCGTACTAATTTTTTTTTAAAAAAAAAAAAAAAAAAAAAAAATCAGTTCGGTCGACCGAGAGTTATTTTATTTTATTATTTTTTTTCTTTTCTCTGTTTCTGTTCTGTGATAGTCTTACAGTATTCTGGTTCTGTTTTATTTGCGTTTTTCGAACCTGTTTCGAGTCTGTTTTAGTTTAGTTTTTAGTTGTTGAGTCTAATTTAAGGATTATACTTAATTTAAAAAAAAAATAAAGAATAAATAAATAAATAAATAAAATTTATTTTGACCCGAACATTTGGTTCGAACGTGGTTTATGCAAACTCGAACTCACGGGGGACCACTTTTATATAACCCGGAGCTGAGCGAACCATCGTTCGACCGAATAGACGTTTGGCTCGACTCGCCGGATCGACGGACGAGGCAAACGATCCCGAAGAATACGTTGAGGAAGAAGCCCAAGTTGAGGAAATGGCGGATCAAAGGACATTGGCGACTATGCCATGCCGTCTACCGTGAAAGTAAATCCCGCAAGCCGTGATTCCCGAAATCACGGCCGATAATTTCGAACTCAAAACTTCTTTAATCAACTTGGTGAGAGGTTCCACATTCCATGGCTTCTCCACCGAGGACCCACACGATCACATTCACTCATTTCTAGAATCGTGCGGGACTACTTTAATCAAAGGGGTCACCGAGGACGCCCGAGGATGAAACTTTTCCCCTTCTCACCGAAGGGAGAAGCGAAAGAATGGTATAAATCTTTACCGCCGACTCCATTACTTCGTGGGAGGAGTTGGAGAAAGAATTTCGAGCCGTACTTTCCACCTGCAAAGACGGCTCATCTTCTCGAATCGATATTCACTTTTGTGCAACCGAGAGGGAATCGTTTTGCGATGCATGGAAACGATTTAAGTCTCTCTTGAGAAAGTGCCCCCACCATGGGCCGGATAAACAAAGGTTGGTCAACACTTTCTACGGTGGTTTGACCGAATTGACTAAGGGAATGGTGAATAGTTCGCTGGAGGTGCATTTCGAGAAAGACACCCGAAGAGGGATGGACGTTGTTTAAAGATATTGCAAAGTATAATTATGCCCCTACCTATAAAGGTGCATCCAAATCGAAGAGCTCGACTCGGGGAAGTATGAGGTAGATGAGACCACACTTCTAAAGGCTCGCTTAGCCGCACTACGAAAGCAAGTGGCGGCAATGAATGTTCAAAGTCTTGTATGTGACAACCGCCATGGCCAAGGCCATCGCAAGATGTCGGTGCGCTTGACCCGATCTCTCGGTCAAAGCTGTGCAAAACAATGTTGTTTGCCAAAATTGCGATACTATTGGGCACACATTCCATCAATGTCCTCTATTGCTTTGCATTCGGAGGAGGTGAATGCATTCGGTTCTCAAAATTATCGACCTTTGGGTCGAATCGAACACTCAAGGGTTTAATTACCGGAGTGACCCTTCTGTAGAGTAGCAAATCCCCATCGCTTTCGGGCCCCTAGGCCTAATCTCGAGCAATTTTCAATCCAACTCTCGACCGGCATGGAACAATAATCCACCGGTCAATCAAAATCGAATCAATCATTTCGCATCTTAGAACAAAAGTTGAGTGAGCAAGCCACGGCCAACACTCGCTTGGCAAATGCATTGAGTACTTTGACCAGTACAGTGAGGAATTTAGAGGTGCAAATGGGACAGATTTCGGGCCAGCAAGCAAGTCGACCTCAAGGTCAACTGCCGAGTTTTACTGAGAAGAACCCCCGAGGGGTTAACGTGGTCCAGAATGACCAGAATACTTGCACCGATCTGGCTGCACCATGGAACTATGGTCAAGATGAGTTGAATGTCGTAAATCGAGGAGTGGGAAAGCGGTTGGCGGTCGGGCCAACCAGGGGAAACGAATAGCCCCTCCCCGCGAGCGAGAGGCGGGAGGGGAAGATCTTCTTTCTCCTCGAAAGGATGCTTTGGGACGGCCGTTGAGCCAAGCGAAAAAGGAAATTCGAAAGAAATGTGAGAGTTGAGAATACCGCCGAAAAGAAGTCGGATTCTAAGTTGAGTTCGGGAAGCATGTGAGGTGGAAAGATAGGGAAGACAAAGCAATCAATCATAAGACAAAGAAAGAAGAACTTCACCGAGGAGGACTTTGCGATCTCCCTTACCCACCTAGCAAGAACAAGTCACGTCATTAACGATCGATAAGGAGTATAAGAAGGTTATCGATTTGCTCAAGAATACCGAGGCAAACATTCCATTAGTTGATCTTTTGGTAGGGATGCCAAAGTATACAAAGTTTATAAAGGACGCAAAGTGAGTTCGAAGAAGAAGCTTCAAGAGCTCGAGCACATAGTGTTGAATGAAGAATGCTCCGCAATCGGCCGTACTAAACTTCCCGTGAAGTGTCCCGACCCCCGGTAAATTCACGATTTCGTGTACTATCGGGAACAGGGATTTCCACAATGTTTTATGCGATTCGGGAGCATCGGTCAATCCGATGTCTACTTCAATCTTCCAATCTCTTGGATTGGATCAATCTATTACTCTTAGACCCATTTCTCTTCAACTTGCGTATAGAAGTGTGAAGTATGCAAGGGAACCGTAGAAGATGTGTTGGTCAAGGTTGAGAACTTCATATACCCGGCGATTGGGTAATCATGGACATGACCAATGATGAGAAAACCCCTTGATCCTTGGGAGACCTTTTCTTGCAACTCGCCCGTGCCTTACTAGATTCCTACAAAGGCAAGATAACGCTACATTTGGAGGATGAGAGTGTAAAGTTCAATGTGGGCAATGCGGTGAAGCACGCGTCCGGTGACACTTGTTTAGCTATTGAGGACGATTTCACTTATGAGTATGATGAACAAGTGTTCATGGGCGGTTGGGATGAGGAAGAATTCAATAAACAATCTGCAACTTGGACCGATGAGGAGTGGAAAATAGAAGAGATTGAAAAGGAGGAAAAGGAAAGTTCGATTACCAGGAGATGGTAAGAAAGAAAATGAGGAAGAGGCATGGTGACATGGCCGTATTTGAAAAAGGGGATGAAACCCCCGTCCGCCGGGAGGCCATGATGCTTCGAGCCCTTATGATAAGCTTGGAGATCCGGAGCTTAAGGGCGATAAATTAAGACCAAGTGTGGAGGAGCCACCGTCAGATTTAGTGTTGAAACCCTTGCCTCAACACTCGAAATACATTTTTCTGAGGGACGGTGATAAGCTCCCTTTGATCATTTCATCTAAGTTAGAACCAAAGGAGGAAGAAAAGCTTATCAAAGTGCTGCAAGATAATATCCTCGCCTTTGGTTGGCAAGTGGGAGATATCAAGGGGATAAGCCCTGATATTTGTATGCACAAGATCAGGACTGTTGAGGGAGCGAAGAAGGTGCGACAGCCTCAGAGAAGGCTAAACCCTCACATGCGGGAGGTCGTTCGAAGGAAATCATCAAATTGCTTGACATGGGTATCATCTACCCAATAGCCGATAGTGAATGGGTGAGCCCCACTCGGGTGGTGCCAAAGAAAGGAGGGATCACCATCGAGAAGAATGAAAAGGGGGAAGAGATTGCCCTACGGCAAGTCACCGGGCACGAGTTTGCATCGATTACGAAGAAGACTAAATGAGGTAACTCTAAAAGACCACTTCCCCTTGCCATTCATTGACCAAACTCCTTGAGAGGCTTAGTGGCAAGCAATTTTATTGTTTTCTGGATGGCTATTCGGGATACTTTCGATAGCTATCGACCCCACCGATCAAGAAAAGACTACCTTCACTGTCCCTCGTGCACCTTCGCTTACCGAAGAATGCCATTTGGTCTCTCGCAACGCACCGGCTACATTTCAAAGATGTATGCTTGGCTATCTTTGATGGTTTAGTGGAGAAGGTGATGGAGATTTTTATGGATGACTTCTCCGTGTTCGGGGACAGCTTTCGACCACTTGTTTACACAATCTGGATAAAGTTTTGTCCCGGTGCATAGAGAAGGACTTAGTCTTAAATTGGGAGAAGTGCCACCGATGGTGGAAGAGGGAATTGTTCGGGACACAAGGTGTCCAAAGAAGGTATTGAGGTCGACAAAGCGAAGGTAGAAGCTATTGAAAAAATGACATACCCCAAAAATGCAAGAGAAGTAAGAGGATTCTTGGGTCATGTCGGCTTCTATAGGCGATTCATCAAAGACTTTTCTAAAATAGCCAAGCCTTTGTCATCTCTCTTAAGAGAAGACGTGAAGTTTATTTTCACCCATGAGTGTGAAAGAGCGTTTAAAGAATTAAAAGACAAGTTGGTTACCTCGCCAATTCTTATAGCACCCGACTGGAAAGCTCCCTTCGAGCTTATGTGTGATGCTTCTAATTATGCAGTCGGCGCGGTGCTAGGTCAGAGAGTGGACGGAAGGTTCCGACCCATCTACTACGCTAGTCACACTTTAAACCCAGCGCAAGTAAATTATGCAACAACTGAGAAGGAGTTGTTGGCAGTAGTTTTTGTCATGGATAAATTTAGAAGCTACTTGCTTGGGTCGGAGGTCACGGTCTGGACAGACCATTCTGCATTGAAATATCTGTTGAACAAGGCTGATGCCAAGCCTCGTTTGTTGAGATGGATCCTGATTTTACAAGAGTTTGATGTTCATATCCGGGACAAGAAGGGTAGCGAGAATGTGGTGGCTGACCACATGTCTCGGCTGACCGACGATCCTCAGGTAGAGTCGGATGAGATTGGAATTGATTTTCCAACTGAGCAACTCATGACCATTGATGTGTGCGAGGTTGCTCCCCGCCCGTGCCGGAAAAGGTTCTCCTTGGTTTGCACCTTTTGCAAACTTCTTGAGCGGCGATATCCGGACCCCGACTCGACATATCGGCAAAAAGAAGAAATTCTTTTCGGATTTGAACTATTATGTGTGGGACGATCCCATTCTCTTCAAGCGTTGCAAGGATGGATTGCTCCGTAGGTGTGTCCCTGAGTTCGAGCAGAGGGACATTATGGAGCAATGCCATGGTGGACCCGTGGGAGGTCATTATGGAGCTGGGAAGACTGCTGCGAAGATTTTTCAGTCCGGTTTCTACTGGCCAACAATTTTTAAGGATACGAGAGAACTTTGTAAAAGGGTGTGACCGGTGCCAACGCACCGGTAAACTTTCTCGGCGAATGGACATGCCCCTCCACCCCATCCAAGAATGCGAGGTTTTCGACGTATGGGGTATTGATTTCATGGGACCGTTTCCATCCTCGTATAGGAACAAGTACATTCTGGTCTGCGTTGATGACGGTCAAAATATACCCGTAAAAGTCATCAACTTTATCCTTAAATTGGGCCGAATAATATATATTTTATATGAAATCATATGGTTATATTTATTATTTGAGGTTATGTGATTTATAAAATATAATTTGGTATTTATCCATTTTTTATTATTTAAATATGATTTATTTCGAGATAAGTGTTTATTTTGTAGATTGGGATATTTTATGGAAGATAATTATAAATGGAGGAATTAAACTACGAGATAAATCAAAGAAAATACGGATGCATTGAAGATAAAGATCGGATAAGCACGGAAAAGAGGAGTGAAGCAAGACAAAAGCCGGCAAGCCAATCCAATAAGGATTGGCGCCGACATATGGACGCATGCATGCATGGGGCGCAATTTTTGTGCTCTTTTTCCTAAGATCGGTGGGAATTATCCTAATTTATTTTCAACTCCTTTTTAATTTAGGAAAACTATTTCAGATTGGTTTAGGTTTATCCTATGTAAATTTTCCCCTATATAAATGTACACACACACACCATATAGCACACACCACATTTCATACAATTCATAATAAAAGTTCAGTTTTGCTTGGAGCAGTTTTTACAAGTTCTTCAGTTATGTAAGTTCTTGCATTTATTTCCTCTTAGTTAGGTTATAATTAATTTTCCCCAATTATTATTTATCGTTTGAGATTATTAATTCTTAGTTAAATGATGTAGATCTAGGATTACGACGTGAGGTGGTGGGGATACCTTGTCTATGAGGATCCACATGCCCACGTCTATGTTTTATGTTCTATGTATGATTTTATTTTGCTTTAGTAATCGTGTTTCTAGTTGGTATATATAATTACTTTATGAGCTTCTATTTTATCCGATTAGTATAGAGAAACGCTAAGATTTAGATTTTCGCCGAGTCAATCTAGCCACGTCTTTATGGTGTGATTGTCCATTAGAATTTCTTGTCTTAGTAGGTATGGCTACGGCTACGTTGCTCGTCTGTTTTAATTAAAACGTGTAGTGAGGAAATACCAGTATAATACTCCTAGGTCGGCTCATGAATTGATCTTCCGGGACTTTCAGCGAGATCTAGATCTGTGTTATATTAGGGAATTGTGCGCACCTGATTATACGTAAATCGTAGATTAACATGATACCTAAAAAGTTAGTGTTAATGGGACGGAGACTGATGCGATCGCTTAGGAAGTACGCCCGAACAAAGGAATGTTGCCTAGGTGAGGAATACGGTTAATATCGGCATCCCTAGTTTTGTAAGCGTGCGAGTCATATGAGATGGAGGCCGAAAAAGCGAAGTCACGTGATGTAGCATAGTGATCCGGATGGCCTACCCGGAGCTAGATCTAGTTTAGGGGATGACTCCCGTAGCCAATATAAAGAAATACGAATCGGATTAATAGTGAGTAAGTCTAGTTAGTTATATATAATCTCTAGATCCGGACGATAATATAATGATTGGGGAGATTAATTATGTTGTACTTATTTGAGTTGTGTCGAGTTGTGTCACTTTACCTTTTTCTGTTCTTTGTTGGTCATAGACCATTTCTATGTGTTCGGCATGTTTAATTAGTTGTTTATAGAATGACCCACAATTTGGTTCCCTGTGGGATCGACCTTGATTCACTATAGCTATACTACAATGGACCTAGTCCTCTTGCTAGTATTGGTTTTGGTGGTCAAGTATTTTAATTTCACTTGATCTACGTCATCATGCGTCGACTACGTGTCAAAGTGGGTTGAGGCGATAGCAACACCGCGGAATGACCACAAGGTGGTCAAGAACTTCTTAAAGAAAAATATTTTCACGCGGTTTGGCTGTCCACGAGCCCTCATCAGTGACGAGGGAACTCACTTCTGCAATACTCCACTAGAAAAGATCTTAGAACGATATGGGGTAAAACACAAAACTGCTACCCCCTATCACCCTCAGACGAGTGGACAAGTTGAAGTGAGTAACCGAAGCCTGAAGAACATTCTTGAGAAGACGGTGAATTCTAATAGGACGGACTGGAGTCAGAAACTGGATGATGTGCTCTGGGCCTACAGGACAGCTTTCAAGACTCCTATTGGCACGTCTCCGTTTCAGATGGTTTATGGCAAGGCCCTCGCCACCCGCCAATCGAGCTTGAGCACGGGCGTTCGGGCTATTAAATTCTTGAATTTCGATAGCCGCTTATGCGAGAAAAGCGATTATTGCGCTTGCGGGAGCTTGATGAGTTCGGACTCCGGAGCCTACGAGAGCTCGAGAATCATTAAGGAAAGGACTAAACTGCTTCACGACAAGAAAATCAAGATTAGGGAATTCAAAGCGGGCGAGTGGGTTTTACTGTATAATACCAGGTTACATCTGTTTCCTGGTAAGCTACGTAGCCGTTGGTCTGGCCCCTTTGAAATCTTTCAGGTATTCCCTAGTGGAGCGGTTGATTTGAAAGATAAGCGGGGCGGGTTGTTCAGAGTAAATGGTCATCGGTTAAAACACTATATCGGTCAACAAAAGGAACGACCGGTGGTCTTCTATCTGAACGACGTCCCTAGTCAAACCAGGCTCCGATCCTTCGGCACCCGATGATTTACATCTCTCGTGAGTTCTTTGATGATGTTGTGCTCCCCGATGTTGCACCTCGGCTTGTGAAACAGAAACCTAAAAAGAAGAAGAGAAGAATCATAGGTACGAAGTGGATACAGAAGTTTGATGATATGGCCAAGACGTTGGCGAGACTTTGTTCCTGTGGATTCCAGCCTGTTGACCCCGAGAAGGTCGAGAATAATTCCGGGATGAGGCTTCACTGGCCTGACCCCGGTTGAGTTTTTATTGGTTAGTCGAGCTCCCGACTATAATTAAGCCCTACTAGGACGGTAACCTAGATATTTTTTTTTCTTTTTGTTTGTAGTTTATTTTTGCTTTGTTTCTCTTGTTGGTTGCTAATGCTTTCCACCTAGCAGTTTCTGACTATGGATCCGTACTTGGACGATTGCCCACATCATGACCCCCGTTTGTTTCTTTTTATTTCCTCATGTACCCAAGTATCTCTCGATATTACATTTGTGCACTACATTTCACATAGATTCGGTTATTATCAATTTTTGCATTGCTTCGCTTTGTTCCATGATATTGCCTTGTCTATCATCTTTTGTGCCCCTATCCCCGAGGTACGTCTTGTTTCCCCATGTGTGCGGGATATTTGCGATAGCGATTGTGAGCTTTCGGATGATATCGGTTTACCGGTGGATGGTCCACGCCTGCGATTTCTTCAAGCATTTATGGATCGACTCGCAACCACTTCCCGAATTGCAACTTTCGAATTACAACCAAACTAAGTTTTTCTTATTTTGCACATGCTGAGGACATCATGTCACTTAAGTGTGGGGGAGGGTTTATTGGTTTGTTTTACATGCTATCTAGTTTTGCTCCTTTGAAAAATTTGATAAAATTTTTGAAAATTTGTGAGTCCCGAGTAACTTCAATGACATGCTAGTTTTGTAATTTGGCACCTTTAATTGTTATCAGTAGTCATATCATGTTCTAAGAATAGGTTTGGTAGATCAGATACTCACTTGAACCTCAGTACACGAACCTGTTAGATGAGGAACCAAAAATATAAAATAGTCTCCGGTTAGTTAAGGGATAGCCAATTCTCGCTGCAGATAACCACTTACTTAGTGCTGATGAAAGTTAAGAACTCGTACTATACTCACAGTTAGAATCTAAGTACCTTAGTGTTCTTGAGAACCTTAAAAGTCTTGAATGTGTTAGAGATGATACCTGACCGGGAGTTTCCAAAGAGTTTGAAAAAAAGAAGAAAAAAATTAAAAAATTAAATTGCGGAAGTTGTTTGCGACTATCACCTCGAGTCCACTTGGATACTGCCCCAATGGGGAGTGTGGTTTACCTTGGACAGTATAGGTTTGAGTGATCTCAGGGTGACTGCCTCTAACGTTTAGGGGAGAGTGTTATACTTTTGAGACGCGACGATAGAGAAAAAAATTATAGGCCTTTTGGAACTCTATGTCGAGTTGATCTAAACCCAGTAGAGACCTGAAAGGTATTTTCTTGGCACCAAGTAAAGGAATTTAAATGTGAGTTGGTTACTTTGTTCTTGATAAATAGTTTTTGTAGGGTAAGTGCTGCAGCGAGACGAACGAACTTCGTTTATTTAACCGGATGACTGTTAGTGCTTGATTTAATACATCAAGAGAGGATCGGTGGAAGTTTAGCGGGTTCAGCACACACAATCACTGATTGAGTTCGATTTGCTAGATACTAGCTTGATGTGAGCATGACTACATCTCGTGTCAAATTGTGTGGGTTTTTGATAGTTTGTCGTTGTTTGTTTTGCTCGGGGACAAGCAAAAAGCTAAGTGTGGGGGAGTTGTTTAGGGTATATTTTACTATATTTTCGGGCTTAATCCCTAAACAATTTACCTTGTTTTTAAAGGAAATAGATGAGAAACGCATGTTTTTAACCAATAAATTCATATAATGTTCATTGAGGGTTTATAATTTAATTAGGAGGAAATATTGGGATTAAATGTTATTTTGTTACACATTTTATTATTATTATTACTCGATGACTTGGTGTAACAATAATTTTGCAGAAAATAAAGAAATGCATGGGGATATTATTTATTGAGAAGATTTATGTCATTCAATCAAGGATTTCAAAATAAGGAAGAAAATCGGATCGGCATTTGAAGGATAAATCATATCAGAGCGAAAGAGTGGAGTGGGGAACACGGTATACGAAGCACAGTGTGAACGTGCTCAAGTGGTACGCTCGGTCGACCGAGCCGTGCTATTCGGTCGACCGAGCCTGGACGTTCGGTCTACCGAGGCTGCAGAAATTAATCCGACGCGTTTTCTAGATCCTTCCCTATGGCGGCCACAAACTCCTATATAAGCAGCATCCATTCGAGCAGAAACAGACATCCAGAAACATCAGAAAATTAGTATAGCAATTAGCAATAAATTAGATTCGTAGATAGTCTTTCTTTTATTTTTCTTTCAATTTCAATTCAGCAAATAAGGATGTTTTTGAAGAAGATGAGTGGCTAAAGTCCCGAGGCTAGAACCACCAATGTGAAGCCACCATCGCCGGAATAAACAAGGATTTTTGCATTTATTCGTTCTAGTAATTAAGTTTCTTGTTCTTCCTTCATGTTTTGAATTGTTTATGTGCAATGTGTATGACTATACTTGTGTTGCATGCTGATTGAATTTAGACATACGATAGTTGATAAATTCATAGATTGCCGTGAAGGAGAGTGATAATATTTCTTCTAACAAACGAAAGTTGAGGGAGAATATTGTTAGATTAGGATTTTACATCCATATCTTTGTTCCGTAAATTCGTTAGTTGCGTCGAGAGGTGGACTAGTTAACGGTGTTAAATCGAGAGAGGAAACACCTTTTTAGTAGATAATAATCCAAGGCTTGCAAACGAATGTGCGTCTTTCTTGTTAATTTCGGTGGGGTGGTGGATCAACGGTGCTTCTAGTTGTTTAATTATAATTGTTACGGAAAGATTTGTTACGTGCTAGTTTTTATTTTCAATTTTCAAACTCTTTGTTTTTTTTAACCCAAGATCGTAGTCATCAACCTTACAAAAGAAATCGAAAGCAAAAACACTATTTTCGTACAAGTCCCTGCGGATACGACCCGGTTTCATCACTATAGCTGCGAACCTTCGCACTTGGGGTTGACATCGGTTTTATTTATTATATTTTATCACTGCTTTGCATAAAACCGCAAACAATAATCACAAACGTTACCTTTACAAGTCAAAAGCTGAGAGGTAGCTAGAGTGGGATCGATAAATTGTGGAACGGACCACCGATTAAATCGGATACCGTCATGGCTAACCAGCATGACGTGGGGTAGTTTCTCTTTCTCGTTCTTAAGGTGTACTAGTCTAGGTGTTAGCTATTTCATTGAGGACAAGGCAACTCACTGTGCTTAATCCTACCAAAACACTTAGATTTGATTAAATATCCAAACTGGTGATGGAGGTAGAGGACAATAACATGGTGTATCGCTTGGGTTAGATGAGGAGTTGTACAAATAGAACTCACAAATCACTATTAAAAGGAACAAAGGTAATAACACCCCTTAGAGATCTTGAAAATACGACCTATCTCTTTACATTAAAGCAACTAGTGTTTTCTCTTCTTAGGTTTCAGAGTGTTTTGTTTCAGTTGAATCATGTCATTCTCTATTATGATTCACTTAGACCAGTCAAAAATAATCACTAGGTACTTAATATCCCATCCCATGGAATACGATCATGCTTACTGGTTCTACAATTGATCTAGTACTCTGGTAGTTAGATCTATGCCAAGTTACTTTCATAGGTAAAAGGAATCCTTTTTGGATCCCAACTCTGGTGTAGATTTGCCATCATCACAAATTCCTAGCAAAATGATATATATTTAGATCATTTGTATCATATTAATGATACATGTCTATCCTAGTGTATCGCATGTTGACATCTTCAATTATCAGTTGTATCACTTGAATACTTAATGTCTTCATGTATCGATGTCTTGAATGGGTTGTATTTTTGTTGATCATGTTTATACACATTTATATCATATGTATAAAATCAATAATCTTTGTGCACAAATTGATCAAATTGGTTATGACATCACACTTAATTGTGTGGTCAAAATTGTGATGACATTATAAGATAATGTATATATTTCATTGTCATTGAGTCACGTATAAGTTGTGTCATATTCGATCAATGATCTTTACACTTCGATCATCTTCTACTCAACCGGACTATCAAGGAAGAAAAACCGACAGTTATTAGATTTTATGATAATTTGTCGGTTCTTGATTGTTTAATATATTAAAATAACTTCAGGAGAAATATCAAATCAAAGTGTACATGGCATTTGTGTTGGAAAAAATTAATACTCAGAATAAGAACAGACAAAGAAGAACTCCAAGGCACGCAAATGATGTTTCATCCCTCACGATTATCACTTAGGGAACTAACGAAAATCTCTCTCATGATACAATGAAGGTGTTTGATTCAAACAATGACTTGTTTGAAATCAAATCTAAGGACGCTCAGAAAATTCTAATGATGTTGTTCAACAAGTGTATGATTTTTGTTTGCATCCTGGTGCCTTTTATAGGCCAAATTACCCCATACACGAAGTGAGGTACTCATACGCGAAAGTGTAAAGTTCATATCTGTTCGGCCAAAAACTACTACTCTTGGCTTCGTGAGGTGCATCTCTTCGCAAGTGCTTGAATCCGAACTGATGCATGCACATGAAATGCACAGATGCATCAATTCGAATTTCATAGGTGCATTCTTTCAGCTAGAAATGTTTAGCTTTCGGGGGCATTACCCCCGAGCCCCCACGAGTTGGCGCTACCGTCTCGACCCCTGCGAAGGGATGCTGCCTCTTCAACCCGCCGCGACCTGACCGGCCAGGTCAAACGTCGTTTTGTTACGGCAACCCGAATAGAAGCGTTAACAATATATGAAAAAAAATCTCTAACAATTGGTTCATGTTCTTCTTTATCTCATTTTTTTTTAAGGTTTATCAAAGAATGATATGATTAGCTGCATTGTATCACAATGGCAAAGTAAATATAGAACATAATTTAAATTTTGTGGGTCTTGTAACTCTTATACGTATATATATCAGCTAAGAAACAAACACATAAAAAGGCGATTTGAAATTTTGGTACCCACATCCTTATAATGTCCCGAATGCTTTAATAAAATTATATGTTAGGGAAGGTTGCCTTCAATGCCCCGAGAAGTAGTCGACAATGTTATAATAAGTGTTATAAGAAGAGAGTTATGATTTTTGACATAGATATAACATACCCGGTGGATCTACAAGAATTTTTTAATGGAGACAACTGAACAAATTCGAAGATCCAACGAGTATATTAATATTGTTTTTATATTTTTAACATCAAGCTACATGGTTTTAAAACCCTAAAAAAATATCATCTCAATAGGGGCACTTGTCCCAATCCTGACCTCTTTGGGTCCGCCATGACATGAAGTATTAGCATTTTAAGTTAAAATACAAGTATTTTAGTCTAAATACTGAACAAGGATCCTTCCAAATGATATTGATCTCACCATACACACATAATGTATAGATGTTCTAACCGTAGAATTTTTTTTATTTTAAAACTACGTCGTTTCGCTAAAATTATCGAAACGAGAAGGGGGTCACATAAACAAGAGATGTACGAGTTTGGCGTATGGATGCAACAAATCTTGTTGAGAGAGCTCCACACCTTCCTTGTACGTCAAAATATTAGTCTCGAACAATTGTCTATAGACACCTTGAGAAAGAAAAAAATAAATTAATCTTCCATTATCATTTATGGAATGTTAACATCATGGTTCATCAGCTAGAAGCCAACATATTCTTGGCATATCCATCCATATCGCAAATCCAATCCAATTAGATCCGTCAAATCTAGAGACATTGAACAACATATTACTCAGAGTTGCACGTCGAATTAATTTTTCATACAATTTCGAAAAACAAAAAGCAGTCAATTAATTAAAACCAGATCGATGGGGAAAAACCCATGTGAGAGGTTCACAATGGTCATAACATTCTCATGTCGGTACTTCCATTTAGTTATCACTATTCATTGTGTACGTGTTGCACTGTCGTATTGGAAATAGACCATTGAATTGAACTTCATTAAAAAAACAAGGGTTTTATGGTCCTAAGATAAGGAAAGAAAACGATTCGGTTCAATGAAACTCTTGTCCAAAGTCAAGGTCCACTTTACATCCGTATCTTTTTTTTTCTTTTTTCTTCAGGGGTTACATCTGTATCTAAAAACCGCTATCTAAAATATTTATAGGACATGTAATATATACGTCGCATAATACGTATGTGTCATAAGTTTAAATGTATTTTATATTATTTTCTATAAAGAATATATATATATATATATTCCGAGATACCACTGTACGTCTGCACGCCCCTACAAAGATAGGTTGATTTGGCACTACAATAGCAATGGTATCTATATTGTCAAATCTGGTTACAACATTGCACTTCACGTGAAATACGAAGCAGCGGGTAAGTTTTCAGCATCTAGGTATCGGGATTGGATAAAATTTGAAATTTGATGTGGAAGGTCATGGTTAGACACTTGTTAAGCATTTTCACTGGAAGATTTTAAATAATGCTATTCCTATTAATTGCTTTGAATCTCTCTAAACGACCTGTTGGTAGAGGTACATGCCCAATATGCATGCCACGAATTAGACGAGAATATTTACCATTGCCTTTTTTTAGTGTGATATTCCACGTGCTCTGAGGGGAGAATTTGGCTAAGGAATGAAATGTGGCAGCCTTCGGGTTGGCTCTATGCCTATGGCAGAATACTTTGAACTGCTGTTTTCTTTATTTTTTTAGAAGTGCTATTTAAATATGAAGATGCTCTAACCATAGCAAAAGTGATCAATCTTCTTTGGTATGCTTGGAAATCAAGATGTTCACAGATATATGACTCAAATGCAATTTTTGTCCAACGAATTCTTGTCCAAGTGGATGATGAAGCGCATGATTATTACAGTGCCATGCATCCCCCAGGCATAGAGTCAATGCGCATGGCACCCTTGTCCGTCTGGAAGGCCCCACCCTCGCAGACCGTGAAATTCAATATAGATACAGCTCTTAATGAGGGATACTTGTTATTGGTGGCTAAGTTAAATACCGGAGGCAAGATTATCCAATCTTACATATCGTTTGGGATCTTGTTTGGATCCTTCCTATTTTATCTATATACCATGCTATGCTTATGGCTATTAATTGGGGCTTTTTCGACATAATCATTGAAGGAGATGTTGGAGATATTTGAATTAAAATTAATTATAAAATTAATGTAGGGTCGCAACGGTTCAGTGAAATGTTACAACCCCGTAAGATTTGTATCCTTTCAGTTAAAGGTTGCAACTTTTGAATGATCGGACATCTTTCTCCTATATAATCCCAACATTACAATGAAAAAAGATGCAGATTTTTCATGTGAAATTTTCTTAGACAAGAATTCTGGCCAGTTGCATTAAATCTCATACAAAATACTTTGCATATATTTTTGAGTCAAAGAAGAAGAGATTTACAAAACAGGATCGGTTCGCCGTCTTCTTCTCATTGAAGTGCAACAATCCGAAGAAGGAATGACTGTTGTATCTTGGGAGACGATTGCCAATATCGTGTGCACATAATCGGGGCAAAAACGTCTTAAGGACAGAGTGCTACACTCGCCTCAGTCAATAAGCTTTAATGATTCCTATTGTTAGGTGTGATGCCCGAAAGACAATTTTGTAATTGTTTTATTTAATAAATGAAATGATATTGTTATTCATATTTATTATTCTCATATTCACCGATGTGACAATAGTAATTACACTACAGAAAACCCTAAAGTATATCGTTTATGTAATCACTTAACTCAGTGTATGGTATATACACGGGAGGATTGAGTTAGTGAAGATGTACTTAAAATACAATTAGCCCGTAGTGAAGTTAATCGAGAGTATCGGGTCTCTCCTTTAACGTGCTATTAATGCGCCCGAACACAATAGGTGTGATTGTCTTATCCGGACTTTCGGTTAAGAGAACCTAATGGGGCATTTATATATGACGAGATATATCATATAGGGGTGGACCGATTTGATTAGAGTTCACGATATAATTCCGTAATCGAGAAGTCTTATCGAATCAATGGATGATCATATTTATGGATATATCTTAATCCCGAGGTGATCACGATCAATCGCTTGAATCGGTATGAAGTTTGACTTAACGGTTAAGGATTACACCGAGTCCGTGATCCGAATTACCCCATCTTGGCATTGTACTTGGATTGAGTGAGTAGTCTGTGTTATCACGGATACGGAATCCATTCCTTCCATTTCGGAAGTAGATAGACGAGTTCCCTTAATTGTTAATCCTAGAAGGCGATCGATCCATGGAGTTCATATTACAACGATTAGCTACCGGTGAGTTGTATGAATTAATTGATCACTAGGGGGTTAATGGTAAATAAGGATAAGAGGTTCTAAAAAGGGTTAACGGTAACTTCCCGATTTAGAATGAACGATCTATGGAGGATTAATCCATATGTAATGATTATATCAATGGACGCTTATTATTATTCTCGTGAGGAGATAAATATAATCTCATAATCGGAGGAGTGCGATACGGGATTATGGTGGCATATTCCTGTGATTGATTTATCGAATATAATTATTACGTTCGTAAGATAATTATTTATTTGATTTATCGGAGCCGCTGATTATTAGTCCATGGTCCCCGACGTGCCTCCTAATATATAATAGCTATTCTCGGACGTCGAATCCTAATAATATTAATTTAGTTCTTGTTGGACTTTATTAAAACGATATGTGAATTAATTGTTTAGTGGACTATTAAATTAGTTGGGCTAAATAATTAAATATGTGGAAAAGACATTTTCCATAATCTTGGCCCAATTATTGTGTGATGGCAAAATTAATATTGACTAGGTCAATATATGAAATTTTCGCCCCAAGTCTTATTTTTGGAACAAGAAATTATTTTCTTGTGTATTAATAAGACATGTGCATAAAATATTTATTGGATAAATATTTATGGAAAGAAATAAAGATAAATATTATTCTAGATTTGTTCTAGAATATTATGGAATTATCTTTTATTTAATAGGATTATTATAATTGATTTTGTATTAATTATTAAATCCTTGGAGGCTAAGTTTTACTCTCCTATATAAAGAGAGTTCTCCCAAGCCTTAGACACATTGTAAAATTCGACTTCTCCTCTTAGAGAGGAAGAAGAAAATTTTCGGCCAAGGGGATTTAAGGGGAAAATCTTGGAGTTTTTTCCGGGTAGCATATCGGAAGGATTCGAGACGAGGATTTCCTTCCACCGGGAGTTGCTTGGATCACACGTACGGAAGATCGTGGTGCTCTTCACGCTTTCCTTCGTTCATCCCATTGCGGTTCTTCAACTTGGATTTTGAGATCCAAGAGGTATGATCTACATCCCCCTTGTAGAATAGATCTAGTTATTTTATTACGTGTATTTTATAGATCTAGATCCTTAAATCGCTTCCGTTGCGGATGATATTACTAACACCTATATCTTGGTAAAGCCAAGTGGGGTATTGCAGAGTACTCTTTATAGGAGGTCACCTATGTTAGTGGAAGTGGAGCCGCTTCTGTGAGAATTTTGAGGCTGAATTCTCTAAAACACTTTCTGAAACCAAGGTTTTCCATGGCCAAAATGGACACAACCATGAGAACCTCGAGAATGTTAGGAGATCTATTGTGTAGGTATCATTGTCTAGGCATACACCAAATCCTGAGCAATACAAGACCTAGTTCACTGCTTAGCCGAATATGTCCGATGGTACTCTACTACAGAAGGTTCAAGGCAGCAAACCACCTCGCCCGAAGCAACAAATTTATGTCTGTAATCTCTTCAGAGTATGCATTGCACTTGCATTAATTTTCATTCATGTGGGGGATTGTTGGAGATATTTGAATTAAAATTAATTATAAAATTAATGGAGGGTCGCAACGGTTCGGTGAAAGGTTACAACCCCGTAAAATGTTGTATCCTTTCGGTTAGAGGTTGCAACTTCTGAATGATCAGACACCTATCTCATATATAATCCCAACATTACAATGAAAAAAGATGCAGATTTTTCATGTGAAATTTTCTTAGACAAGAATTCTGGCCAGTTGCATTAAATCTCATACAAAATACTTTGCATATATTTTTGAGTCAATGAAGAAGAGATTTACAGAACAGGATCAGTTCGCTGTCTTCTTCTCATTGAAGTGCAACAATCCAAAGAAGGAATGACTGTTGTATCTTGGGAGACGATTGCCAATACTGTGTGCACATAATCGGGGGGAAAACGATTTAAGGACAGAGTGCTACACTCGCCTCAATCAATAAGTTTTATGTCCCATTTTTGTTTTTTTTTTTGTTTGAATTTCATGTTAAACAGCATGCTAGATTGATGATTTTCGCAACAGGCGACTCTCTTATTATTCACAATCGACTAACTGAAGTAACAGAAGATAGATATGCACTTAGCAATGTTATTGCAGATTGTTTATACCTAGTACCTTGTTTCTCTTATGTTTCATTTTCTTGGGTTTATAGGAAGGGGAATGCTCCTACCCACTTATTAGGTAAGGAAGGTTTGCCTTTGAGTGATTGTATGTTACGGGGATCATCTCCTCTCGCACATGTTTGGCTAGCTGCTTCAGCTGACTCCGCTATTCAATAAATCTTTTTTTCTCTTCAAAAAATA
Organism: Gentiana straminea; assembly: GCA_036785695.1. Classification (NCBI taxonomy): domain Eukaryota; kingdom Viridiplantae; phylum Streptophyta; class Magnoliopsida; order Gentianales; family Gentianaceae; genus Gentiana; species Gentiana straminea. Next base: position 1,753,568 of record JAVUPR010000312.1, on the reverse strand, counting down.
AATAAATGCTTGGAATCAATTGAAATATTTAACACATTTAATACAAATCAATCATAGGTCCTTCACCACCATTATAATAAATATGAGAGGTGGTGGCCATTTGCGCACACACTGAAAGTCGGTCAAATTCTCGGAGCCAAAAGTTTTAAACACCCTGGCATCCCTCTTCAAAGGGAGAAGCAGGAAAGCGACATACGGTTTTATTGTTGATAAGGTACGAGAGAAACTTTTGTTGTGGAAGGCTAAGACGCTCTCTAGAGCGGGGCAGAATATTCTTATCCAATCGGTGCTCACATCCATTACCTATTATTTTATGCGAACCACACGACTCCATGTGGATCTTTGGATGTGGCGGAGAAGGTTGCCCGCATCAATGAGCAAGGGAAAGCCATGTATTATGTGGCCAGGAATATTATACGTTAGCCTTAAGCTTAACTTGGTTTGGGAATCCAACGACTTGGAAACATGAGTATTGAGATGCTTGCAAAGATTGCATGGCAAATTCTCACTAATAAAAATACTTGAAGGGTGAAAGTTCTTAAAGCAAAATATAGAAGCCCTCTTGATACACCGAAGTCGACTTGCTCATTTTTTGTGGCAGGTTGTTTGTATGGCAATAAATTCATTACATGGAGCCTTTCAAGTTAATGATGAAAGTACAGTAGAATGGATAGGTGCAGCGTCACGAAAATTTGGTGTTAATAGTGTGTATCATGACTAGCTTCCGGTGGTGGAGTGATCGGGGTCAATCAGGTAATAAAATACTTGACCACCATAAATCAATACTAGCAAGAGGACTAGGCCCATCGTAGTATAGCTATAGTGAATCAAGGTCGATCCCACAGGGAACCAATTGTGGATCATCTTATATACAAACAATTAATCAAACATGTCAAGGACATAGAGGCGGTCTACGACCAACATAAGACAAGAAAGGTAAAGACATGACTCGACACAACGTAATTAACCTCCCCAATTATAGTCTTTATCGTTTGGACCTAGATAATTTATATAATAAACGAACTTATTAACTTGTCAATCCGTTTGTATCTATCTTAGATTGGCTACGGGAGTCATCCCCTTAAACTTGACTTAGCACCGGTTAGGTTGCTAGATCACTGTGCTACATTACGTGACTTCACCTTTTAGGTATCCATCTCATATAACTTGCACGCTTACGACACGAAGGATGCCGATATTAATCGTACACCTCGTCTAGGCAACATTCCTATGGTTAGGCGTACTTCCTAAACGATCGCATCGGTCTACGTCCTATTAACAATTACACACGGTCTCATGTTAATCTACGATTTACGTATAACTAGGTGAGCTCAATTCCCAAATACAAAACCTACCTAGACCTCGCTGAAAGTCCCGGAAGATCATTCATGAGCCAACCTAGGATCCCTATATTGGTATTTCCTAATCATACGCTAATTAAAACGGACGAGCAACGTAGCCGTAGCCATACCTACTGAGATGATAAATTCTATTAAGTTAACCTAACCATAAAGACGTGGCTATTTAACGGATAAAACAGGGCTCGGTCGACCGAATAGGTGGGCTCGGTCGACCGAGTGAACTCATTCGGTCACCCGAATCAATTTCGTTCCCAGATTACATCCCTGAACATATCTCTCAGCGTTTCGTCATACAGAACAGATTAAACAGTAATTCGCACAGCAATCATATAAACTAACATAGATACGCATTAATTAAACTAAGCAGATTCATGGATAGAAACTAAATATGTGACGTAGGTTATGGGATCCTCATAGACAAGGCTTCGCCACATCCATAACGACATAACCTAGATCTACATCATCTAGCTATGATTTAACTAACTCAAACAATAAAGCATAATTGGGGGGAATTAATTACTTAAAAGAAAAGAAACAGAAAATAAAGGCTTACATATTGCAGCCCTTAAATTGCTGGAAACCCTCAATAAACTACATTGAATCAAGATATGAATAGAGTGATTTTATTGAATGATATTCTAAGGTATATCTAAGGTGTATTACAATTCTCGTAGATGCTTGCTTATATAGAGGTTTTTGCCGACTTAGGGTGGTTCTAGAAGATAAGCACGATATAAGCCGGAAACCGACCCAAACCTAAGGCTCGGTCAACCGAAGAGCTGCACTCGGTCGACCGAAGCTATAGGCTCGGTCGACCGAACCTAAGTTTGCATGTTTAACACGTTTTCTTCGTCTAGCTTGTTCCCCACTGCACGCTTGCATGTTGATCCGATTAATCTTCCACTTAATGCTCCGATTTTCTTCCTTCCTTATCTTGAGATAATTGATTGAATGACATTAATCCTCTCGATTTGTTGTGATCTGCAAAATCAATAATTATCGCACAATAAATCGGCTTTAAATAATAAAAACAGCTAAATACCAAATATCATATTAATAATCACTTAACATTAAATAATAAATATAAACGAGTGATTTAATATGAAATATACATTATTAATCTCGATTTAAGGTCAATGTTGATGACTTTTACGGGTATAATTTGACCGTCATCAACTACCCCCCACTTAGACTTTGATCGTCCCGAACAAAGCATCAATAAGTCATTCCCCAAGACAACATTTTCTATGGTCAAATCATACTTACACAAGAAACTCAAGTCAACTCATACTAGTCATGCTCATAAGATATCCATTATTCACTACTCGCTATGAATCGTAGTGATGTGTGCATGTGCATTGGTTTTATATAAATGTGGCAAGATTAGAGTTTATGCTAACTTCGTAATCTCAACATACCAACCTCAGCATTCATACTTCTCAAGCCTTTAAATTTTTGAAGCACTAGAGCAATAAGCAAGAGCGTATCTATAGGGTTTTTGGACTTGGAGACCGAGTACTACTCAAAGCCTCTTAAAGAGTTGAATATTTTTTCATATCTTCATATTTTTCAAATACTATCAATCTCAAGGAAGAAAACTTTTTAGAGTATTCCCCTATCTTAGATCATGCATAGCATTGAATATTACCACAAGCGCGGGGCTACTTTGGTAATGTTACTACAAGCCCAGTGTCTAACATTTTGCTAAAACACAGGTACGTCTCAAGATTATTACTCTACTTTAATGGCTAAAAGATAAGAATGCATTAGCAGATAGATATTGATACTAAGTTCACATAACCAATCATCTATGCAATGTACACATAATTTCTTCAGTTATTATGATTTGCGCGGTATACTCGATTCACAGATTGAGTAATTGAATAATAAATAACTACTTGCAAAAACGAGCATGAATATCCTTAAATTTACCTAACATAAGTATAAAATGATCACGTACTCATGAAACTTGGTTCCTTGCCTATCAATTCTTAGCTAGGAACTCACAATTCTAAGGGTACGAGATACCTAATATGGTATTTATTCAAATTTTTCAATCATGTGCCGTTTCATTCAAATTTTAATCATAACAACATAGCTAAGTCTCCTACCCCCTACTTAAACATGGCATTGTCCTCAATGACAAAAATAAATGAGAAGTTAAGAAGAAGACTTAACTCTGGAAACGGCTCTCAAGTAAAGGAAAGAGATCGGAGTAAATTTCAGCACGTTGTGGAGAAGCAAGTGAAAACCTGTATAAGCAGACAAACTCCACGAAACCGTTAATAACACCATGTCTATGGAAGTTATAGAATAATGTGGCAGTAATTAGGTATGAATACCGAAAAACATTTTAAGCCACTTTATTTTACACAACCAAAGACAAGAAAAATACTAAATAGAAAGAAAAATAAACAAGCAACTAAAGATGGTAGGCTTCATCTAAAAACCGGGTGGATAAGACAAAGATCAAAAAGCATAACCCCATGTGGGAAAACACGAGGTGGACTGGCTCACCATGTATTCAACCCAGTGGAAAAGAGAAACTTGGTAAGGTATAACAGATGCAATGCGACCTATTGGCTAAATATAAAATCAAATACTTAACGCAGAAACTTCTCGCTTGCATTGGATATCAACAACTTAGGGAGATGTAGCTACTCCTCGAAATTACGAATAACCCAATGTATCACGTAAAAGTCATAACCGTCATCAACAATGTCGGATCGGTGAGATAATGTAGAACAAAACGGATTATCTAGAAATGCCGGAATAGACGGAAAAAATGTGAAATTTAAAACTTCCGGTAGAAAGATAAGTTCTACTTTGATCGAACCAAAAACCTTTAAAATCTAGCTAGGGTCAGAGCTACACTTACCCCAACTAGGATCATGAAAATCAAAATGATAAAAGATAATCATTAAAACTTAGCAATATACCAAATTCCGCAACACAATGTTAATTTGTAAAAATGGAGGTCGAGAGTATGATGGGTTTAGAAAAGGATACACATAAGGATGAGAAGAAAAGATAAAGGGCGGGTAAGAAATTGTGTTTATGGGTGGGGTGAAAATGGTTAAGGCATTGAGATTGGGTGGGAGAGTGAAACGGATGGAAAGAAAGAGAGGCGATGAAAGAATGGTTAGAAATGTGAACTGTTGGGGCAGATTGGTGAGAGGATCGAAAAGTTTGAAGGTGAAAAAGTGTAAAGGGAAAGATAAGGATAATTGCGTAATGAATTGCACATCACTTTGGATTTTCACTTGGATCACCTAAAAAGTTTTAGAATTTGACCAAGATTGTTCTTGTTCACACCAATCATTCTCTGTTACATTTTCAATAACTCTCAAGCTCTCTTAATGCTTCCATCTTAAGATTGATTGCTAAATTTCTTTTTCTTTAGCAATTTCTCGACTCTCCTACGGAACTCTAATTCACGTGGCCTATATTGAGTAAAAAAGTTTTGCACATCCTTAGCCCAATGGCCATCGGAACACGGCAAAATAAAAAACCTCAACATATGTCACGTTACTTTTATTTGACTCAAAGAAAACAAAACCTAAAATCCTAAAAAGAAATCCTAAGGGTTTTAAAGAAGTAGTTCTGAGTTTTAAGTCCTCAGCTCGACTTTCCAAACGTATCCTTGTCAGTCATTATTCTTGGATCACGAGATATTGACCCCTCTGAGCACTGTAAGAGGTGGGCCCATCGCTGTTGCGGATTAATACCCTTCCCTTGGTTGTGAGACCTAGGAAACGACATTTATCCATACCATTTATCCAAAGCTCTTACCTCGGCTCTCGTTTTAGGAATTAGTGAATTCTAAGAAACTCGGCTAAAATTATGGTTTTGGCCTTGACAATAAGAAACAATGAATCTAAGTACTCCGAATAAGGTCGGTTATGTAGGCAAGCCTATGCCGTCTTATTCGTTGGAACATATGTGACAGTTCAGGCCAATCCGTCAAGATAAGCCCCATTTAGCCTGAAGGCTTATCGGCTATGCTAAGTCTTGTTGAACTGCTGTAACGTACATCACACATGGGGGGGAGTCGATTGAGCCGAAGCTCGGTTAAACTCGCCCAGCCATGGTTAGACCATTTCCGAACCAATGTACTAAGAGTCTCCGATTTCTAAATTGTCACCCAAAGCGTAATCTCGTTTTTGTTTAAGGTGGGTTCACCGAGAAGCCATCACCATTAAAACTCAACGAAAGCAGAAGATGGTGTTCTCTCAAAACTCAACGTCTTCTTTAGATTTTGAATGCTTAAACTACACAATTTGTTGCTCCCCTGGCCAGTAGAAGCAATCTCATGCATAGGACAAAGAGATTTTAACAGAACTACGAGGAACTCTTTATTCACTGCTTCCTTTCAACGACTACATGTTTCCTTACACCCTCTAGATGAGACAGATATGGGGCAAAACCATCAACACTAATAAAATTAATCTTACAAACAACTCCGGGCCAAGATTCATACTAAGGTTCATGTATAGGCTAACTTATGCTCAAAAAACCACAAGGTAGTAAAACATAAGCAAAACAAAAAAAAAAAAAAAAAAAAAAAAAAAAGGTAGTACCTTGCCTTCAACATTGTACCACGAAGAATTTAAGCCTTTAAGATTTTTTCGGAGCCATCTTGGTGCTTTAAAGGTATTGCTTCCATCGCTTTTCCCATCTTAGATTCGTAGCTCCACATGTTTGCTGGGTTATTCTCTCAGCGCCCTTGAAAAATTACTGACTCAGATTATTGCTTCCCTGGTTTCGGCAAACAGAAGAAAAACAAAACAGACCGTAGACTGATTTTAACATGGTTTCCCATGCTGCTATCAGACCTACGGATTAAACATACGGGGATAAACAGACACGCGAAATTCCAGACTCGAAAAACACAAATAAGAAACCGTGTAGACAGAACAGAACAAAAACAAAACAAAACAAAACAAAACAAAAATTCTAAATCCTCGGTCGACCGAATGAGGTTTCTCGGTCGACCGAATAAAATATTTTTTTTATTTTTTTATTTTAAGAATCTGGAATTTTCAGACAGAGCAGACAACCAGAGGGACTCAAAAACGTAAAAACAGACTCTAAAACAGAAAACTCGACATGAATAAAAAATTATTTATATATAAAATTGACCGTTGGTTCCCCGGCAACGGCGCCAAAAACTTGATCGGGGTCAATCAGGTAATAAAATACTTGACCACCATAAACCAATACTAGCAAGAGGACTAGGCCCATCGTAGTATAGCTATAGTGAATCAAGGTCGATCCCACAGGGAACCAATTGTGGATCATCTTATATACAAACAATTAATCAAACATGTCAAGGACATAGAGGCGGTCTACGACCAACATAAGACAAGAAAGGTAAACACGACTCGACACAACGTAATTAACCTCCCCAATTATAGTCTTTATCGTTTGGACCTAGATAATTTATATAATAAACTGAACTTATTAACTGTCAATCCGTTTGTATCTATCTTAGATTGGCTACGGGAGTCATCCCCTTAAACTTGACTTAGCACCGGTTAGGTTGCTAGATCATTGTGCTACATTACGTGACTTCACCTTTTGGGTATCCATCTCATATAAATTGCACGCTTACGACACGAAGGATGCCGATATTAATCGTACACCTCGTCTAGGCAACATTCCTATGGTTAGGCGTACTTCCTAAACGATCGCATCAGTCTCTGTCCTATTAACAATTACATGCACGGTCTCATGTTAATCTACGATTTACGTATAACTAGGTGAGCTCAATTCCCAAATACAAAACCTACCTAGATCTCGTTGAAAGTCCCGGAAGATCATTCATGAGACAACCTAGGAGCCCTATATTGGTATTTCCTAATCATACGCTAATTAAAACAGACGAGCAACGTAGCCGTAGCCATACCTACTGAGATGATAAATTCTATTAAGTTAACCTAACCATAAAGACGTGGCTATTTAACGGATAAAACAGGGCTCGGTCGACCGAGTGAACTCATTCGGTCACCCGAATCAATTTCGTTCCCAGATTACATCCCTGAACATATCTCTCAGCGTTTCGTCATGCGAACAGATTAAACGGTAATTCGCACGGCAATCATATAAACTAACATAGATACGCATTAATTAAACTAAGCGAGATTCATGGATAGAAACTAAATATGTGACGTAGGTTATGGGATCCTCATAGACAAGGCTTCGCCACATCCATAACGACATAACCTAGATCTACATCATCTAGCTATGATTTAACTAACTCAAACAATAAAGCATAATTGGGGGAATTAATTACTTAAAAGAAAAGAAACAGAAAATAAAGGCTTACATATTGCAGCCCTTAAATTGCTGGAAACCCTCAATAAACTACATTGAATCAAGATATGAATAGAGTGATTTTATTGAATGATATTCTAAGGTATATCTAAGGTGTATTACAATTCTCGTAGGCTCGCTTGCTTATATAGAGGTTTTTGCCGACTTAGGGTGGTTCTAGAAGATAAGCACGATATAAGCCGGAAACCGACCCAAACCTAAGGCTCGGTCAACCGAAGAGCCGCACTCGGTCGACCGAAGCTATAGGCTCGGTCGACCGAACCTAAGTTTGCATGTTTAACACGTTTTCTTCGTCTAGCTTGTTCCCCACTGCACGCTTGCATGTTGATCCGATTAATCTTCCACTTAATGCTCCGATTTTCTTCCTTCCTTATCTTGAGATAATTGATTGAATGACATTAATCCTCTCGATTGTTGTGATCTGCAAAATCAATAATTATCGCACAATAAATCGGCTTTAAATAATAAAAACAGCTAAATACCAAATATCATATTAATAAATCACTTAACATTAAATAATAAATATAAACGAGTGATTTAATATGAAATATACATTATTAATCTCGATTTAAGGTCAATGTTGATGACTTTTACGGGTATAATTTGACCGTCATCATGGAGTCATTGGCTGAGCAGAAGAACTGAAAAATCATTTGGTCCATGAAAGGCCCCTATGAGGTAATTTGTTGTTGTGGTTTATTGGTCGAGGTGCCCTACCTACTGCTACGCTTGTTTTTCAGTGTCAAGTGATTCATGATAATGTATGTGTGATTTATCAAGTATATAAGTATATTTTATTACATGTGCATCGAGACTGTTCTTGGGTTCACTCAGTTGGAAAAATGTGGTCGATGCATGGTGGTATGTACTTGGGTTCACTCGGTTTGGAAAAATGTTGTCGATGTAAGGTGGTTCTGCTAGTTTTGCAGTACAAAGGATCCACGTGAATGGGAGTATGAATGTCTTGGAAATGATCTTTTAGGGAAAGCGGGCATTCTTAAATGGAGATTGGGGTTGTAAGTGAATCTGGCTACTCATGAGCTGTTCATACTCGACTCACAAGAGAGTTTGACTCGATTCAGCTTTTTCCAAGTTCGAGCTCTAATCGAGCTACTAGAATAATTAAACGAACTGATCTAATGCTTTACAATATAGTAATCGAGTAACTTACGAGTTAATTCACCATGATTAAATAATTATTTAATTATTATATTTATAAAATTTGTTATTAAATACTATTTTATAATTCATAAATTATTATTCAAGTCGAGTATTAGACGAGTCGAGATAGATCTTGCAATATATTATAAAAATAAAAATAAAATGAGTTCTAAGAAAATAATCCCTTCCCGAGCCAAGCCGAGCTATATCACGTACTTAGTAAGTCAAGTTCGATCTTGTCTTTTTATGGCTCGATCGAGCTCGAGTCGAGTTTTGAGCCTAAATTTTTTTAGTCGAGTCAAACTCTAGCTTCAAAAATATCGACTCGATTCAGCTCGATTACACCTCTAATGGGGATTTTTATTTCAAGAGATCGTTATGAGAGTATGGTTTTGACGGAATAAATTCATCCCGTACGCTTCGTAAAAATAAAATTTAAAAAAAAATCAACATGTACGCTCTCCTAAGCACGTGTCCTTGTCACAGGTGATTCGAAAAGCAAGGAATTGCGGCTAGCTTGGCGTAACTAATGTTGGTTAGTCTTTGTAAACAGGTACAATTTGATGATTGTTTTTATTATACTAGTAAAATGCACGTGCATCCGCACGTGTTTGGTGAAATGAAACTTTCGAAAACAATATTAATTAATACATAATTTATTATTTATTCATCGTAAAATATAAACATGATATTATATAAATGTATACAAAACGATCTTATGTTTTTTTATTAGCATTTTAAATTTATAAATTCATGTATTCGATACATTTATCACCCTTCTAAAGATAAAGCATCCTAAATTTAAATTTAATATATATTGAGAACATGTTTATCATAATTATCTAATAACATCCTCTCAAAAAAATTATCTAGTAAACATGTGGACATTTACAAAAAACATTAAGCAACTTTTGTGATGTTCTTACCCTAAACAACTCATTTTGATATATTCATTAAAAATTATAGCATGTGGCTTTCATGTGCATATAATATTATATGTTACTATTTCTTAGTTATGAATATACTTTAGTAATTGTAAAGTAACACCTATTAAACAGAGTAACATTTGAGATAATGATCAGTATATTTTAAACATGTGATGTATTAATCTAAGATTCGATTTTAATTAGCATGATAGGAAGATGGTGAAACCATAGAATTTTATTGTGAGTTGTAAATATATTTTAGTCATTATTACTATCATTCGGTTATTTTATAAGTTATATTTTCATCGTTCCTATCTAATTGTCGAAGTTGCCAAAACCATGCATACCAATCCAACATATCTCCCCGCATAATAAATGCGTTCCTATTTAATAGATGAATTATACAGCCTAGAATTACTCTTTGTCCTCAATTTTACACGTCATACTATCTTTGGATTAGACATGATCAATTCATCTTAAATGCCCTTATTTCTTCCCTTTCTCAAAATAGCATCTTGTAAATCACTCAGGAAAAGACTTCTCGTGAGGCATGGAATACTTCATATGATACATATGCAAAGCAATCCTTGTGGCCGAATCAAACAAATTAAACAATACCTCAAATCTATGCAAAAATATTCTTAAATAATCTCTAATTATCTTCATGTTGTGAAAACTAAAGCTGATGAATTAGTCGACGAATTAGGATGATCTTGTGAATCTTATTTCAGACAATTTGGGAGACGACTATAAAAAGTTGGCTATGGTTGTTCAAACACGTGACACCCCAATTGATTTTGAAGAGCTCCAAAAAAGTTAATTAATTATTGGACTCATTCATCTAAGATGCAACCGTTCACTTTTTCTGGTCTTGCTACAATTCATTTGGCCGTATGACATCCATTTCTCAGTGATGGTTCGTTTCCACGTCTTCCTATTCATGATTCTTGGAAACATGCACAAAATTCTTTCTCTCATGCAGTAGGCTCAAGTTTTCGCCCTAAAAAACCCTACTTGGTTATTTTCAATGTGGAATGTACAAGGACATTCAAAGAAATGGCGCAATCCTTACCAGGTTCAACCTCATACAAATTTTTCTCAATTGGTCAAGTTCCTTTAACATTGCGTCCTCTTCAAGTACATTTGGATGCTCTATCATCTTCTCTATGGCTTCTTGATAGTGGTTCCATGCATCATGTTACCACTGTTCTCAATAAATTGGCATTACGCACGCCTTATTCTGGCAATGAAGACATTGGTGATGGAAATAATATTTCCATCACCCACATATGTTTTATTTTTATCTTTACTCCTCTAAAATAGTTTATGATTGACGATGAATGAAATCCTCTGGGTTACCATTGAGTTGATATTCGGGTTAATGCACCTTTAAGGTGATGATCCAAATAACTTTTTGTGTGGATATGAGAGCAGACCTTCAAAACACACAAAAACGTGAAGGATTGCCTTCAGAGGATACTCTGGCGCTCAAGTCAATATATGAATAGAGGAATTTCTATTAAGATGGTAAGCAGGAATGTATAGCAAGCGTATTATGTGTGTACCTTGTCATTGATGATGACGATACTTTATATAACTCTCCCCCATAGGGGAGTGAATTATGATGCATTGAAGTCATGTTTAAGGGAGTTTACCATGTATTGATGTAATGAAGCCTATTATGGAGAAGTTAGCGCTTAGGCTATAATAGAACGTAAAAATTCAAAGCCATCACTATAGCAATTACTATTCTGGAGTAATATCTGCATGAAGTCCGGAATGCTCATTGAGAATGTAACCGTTGATTGAGGTCGAGGATGACTGTATTATATTGAGCATAAATTACATGGGTGACCTGCAAGACATAGGTAATAAGGGACCGTAGACGTCTTGCATCTTGCCGATTATAAGGTACAGAATGCGACATGTGCCATATCGAACAGAGGACGACCTGCATCTTGTCGGATGATGATATAAGGGTAGCATGTGTTGTTATAAAGATGGAGCTTGTTGGTTGATGCCCGATATCGAGCTGCGCTCATGCCGTCCCATATGTTGATATGTCATTTATCACTCTATGTGAAGCCTGATGAGTGTTGCGTGTATAGTGACCCGCTGAACATATCTTATTTCTTCCATTTCTCAAAATATCATCCCACTTATCACTTAGGCAAAGAATTCTTCGTGAGGCATGGAATACTTTACATGATACTTATGCAAAGCCCTCTCAAGGATGTATCAAACAAATTAAACAGTATCTCAAATCTACGCAAAAATGTACTTAAACAGTCTTTAATTATCTTCATGTTGTGAAAACTAAAGCTGATGAATTAGTCTACGGATCCATATGGTATTGTGAAACTTATTTATGATGACCTGAGAGATGACTATAAAGAGTTGGCTAGGGTTGTCAAGCATGTGACACCTCCATTGATTTTGAAGAGCTCTATGAAAAGCTACTTAATTATGAGAATCTTCCATGAAAATTACAGCCAATCGTTCTTGCTGGTCTTGCTACAGCTCATTCATCCATATGACATTCCTCTCAGAGTGATGGTTCATTTTCACGTCTTAATATTCATAATTCTTGAAAACAGACACAAAATAATTTCTCGCATGCAGTAAGCCCGATTTGTTTTGCCCTAAAAAACCTTACTTGGGTATTATCAGTGTGAAAATTACAAGGACATCAGAGAAATTGTGCAATTCATACCAGGTTCAACCTCTTACAACTTTTTCTCATTCGGTCCAGCCCTTCAACATTGCATCTTCTTAAGAACCTTTGGATGCTCCGTAATTTGGCATTACACACGCCTTATTCTGGCAATGAAGACATCACGGTTGGTGATGGAAATAATCTTGCCAGCACACACATAATATCTATTTTCTATTCTCCTTCAAAATATTTTACATTGAATGATGCTTGACGATGTCTAAAATCGTCCGGGTTACAATTGAGTTGATATACGTGTAAATAGACCTCTGAATGATGATGGAAATAATTTTTTCAGTGGATTTGAGAGTGGGCCTGCAAAACACAAAAAAGTGTGAGGGGTGCTGGAGCTTTCTCCAGGGGGACACTCTCACGCTCAATTTTGAATAGAGGAATTTTTGTTAAGACAGTAAGCGAGAATGTTGATCAAGCGTATTACGTGCGTACCTTGTAATTGGGGATGATGAGCATTTATATACCTCTCTATAAGCTTGTGAGTGAGTAGATTATGCTGCATTGAAGTCGTGGTCAAAGGAGTTCACCACATATTGATGTAATGGTGCATGTTATGGAGAAGTTATGGCTTAAGCTATAATGGAACGTATATTTTATAGCCATCACTGTAGTAGTTTCTATCATGGAGTAATGTCTGTGTGAATTCCGGAACGATCATTGAAGAGAATGTAACCGTTGCTTGAGGTCGAGGATGACATGTATTGTATTGAGCATAAATGACCGATGTAACCTACACAACGCCGGCAATAAAAGAATGTAGGTGTCTTGTATCAAACCTGTTATGAGGGACAGAAGGCGACATGCACCATGTCGGACAGAGGACGACATGCGTCATATCGGTTGAAGATATAAGGGCGGCATGCTCTGTACTAAAGATGGACCTTGCTGGTTGAGGCCCGATATCGAGTTGAGCCCATGTTGACCCAAATGTTGATATTACCTTTATCACTCTATGTGAGTCTGAGGAGTACCACATTTAGGATGACCGATCTCACTCATTTCAATATTCATAGTGTTCTTAGCATGTCTCGTAATTTTTAACTATCTCTTAGTTTTGTCAATCCTATAAGGTTTCTTTTGACATCTTACCCTCCAGATTCCTTTGAGGGATCTTCAAAGCACTACTCCTATGATTCAATTAACCTTAAAATGGATTGTATGAATGATCAAACTCTCACTTTCCAGCTTTTCACGAAGAATAAAATATCAAAAAGTTCTTGGCATCATCCCAGCTACCCCCATTTTCAAGATAATCTTTGTCAAATGATCTAAGTGTTGCCGCCACTATTGTTCTTCCCTTTGTTTTGCTTGTTTACAAAATAAATGTCACAGATTTTCTTTTGCTACTTCAATTTTATGTTATTCCACTCCCCAAGAGATTAATTTCACCGATGTTTGGACATCCTCGATTGTGTCGTGTGATGGCTTCAAATATTACATAATTTTACCAAGTATACATGGTTTTGTCCATGAACTCGTATATATGATGCGATTTATGTTTTTATGCGTTTTAAGGCTCTTATTCAAAAATTATTTGATGCTACAAGTAATATTATATTGATACTGATGATGAATACCCTGCCTTTTAAAAGTTATCTGGCATAAGAAAGAAGGTATAATTCATCAAACCACACCCATGAACACAATTTTTTTAGAGACTTCATATATTCGTTATTACCACACCTTTTATTTATATATGTTATTTAATATTTAACCTTGATTGTTATTTAAGGAGGAAATTAGTTAGGGATAAACACTTTTTGAGAGAAACGTTTAGGGAAAAACCCATTTACACTTCTGATATTTTTCTATTTCCAAAATTTGATAACGATCAACACACTAATTATCTATGTTATTTAATACCTACATTATTATATTTAATGATATGAAATACCGGGAAATAGACTTTTTAGTTTATGTGGGATTTTTTTATATTGTACGGTTTATTCTACTTATGTTTTTATCGTGTCCTGCAGATATTTTTAGATGTATTTTACTTACGCTTATCGTTAGATTAGAATGAGAGATGATTATATAGTTTTATTTCACATTTAAAGGAAATATTATATTATAATATGAATATTCTTCTTATGTTTATTGTTACTTAGATAGATAGATGGTTATATATTTTTCTAAGTTATATAATATGATTATTCTTCTTACGCTTATAGTTACACTTTTTCATTTTCATTTGACGTACAATTTTGTTATATAGATAAATCATTTTAAATTTTTTTTTTTTAAGTTTATAATTTTGTTTCATTTTTTTAAAGGTAAGTTTGTATCTTTTTGTGTTGATGTAGGTAATCTTTTGATGTCGGCGTATTACGTTTACTTTCACGTAAAGCTTTTTTTTAATTAAAATAATAATAGATGATAGATGTCTAGATGATTATGTTTATGATTAGATTTGATAAATGGTTGGTATTTTTAATAGGATTTAACAATTGATAAATGACTTGATTTAACGATAAAGGATTATGTTTAACGATAAATACATGAATTGTTATATTTACATATTATTATTAAAATTTATTATTGTATGGTCATCTTTATGCATGGTGTGTTTTGCTTTCCTATCTTGTTGATTTTTTTGTTTTGTTTTGTTTTAGATCACTATTTTTTTCTTCTAAATTTATCATCTTATTTTATTTTTTAATGGTATGTTTATATTTTTTGATTTGATGTGGGTCATTTTTTATGTGGGTTTTTATGTTTAGTTTCACGCAATATTGTTTTTATAGATGAATGATAAAAATACTAATAGAGGATTATGTTTATGATTAGATTTGATAGATGATTGGTATTTTTAATAGGATTTAACGATTGATAAATGGCTTGATTTAATCTAGGTTTAACGTTTGATGCTTGTGGATCTCTTTAATATGATAAATGGCTTGATTTTTGTGTTAAAAATGATTGATAAATGATGATGGATTTAACATTAGATAGACGATTGATTTTTTTAATAGAAATTACATTTATAAAAATGGCTTGATTTACGACAGATGATTATGTTTAACGATTGATGCTTCTGGATCTCTTCTATACGATAAATTGCTTGATTTTTGTGTTGAAAAATTTCTGATAATGATGATGAATTTAACATTAGATAGACGATTGATTTTTAAAATAGTAATTGCATAATAATTAATTTATTCATTATTTAATAAATTAAAGTGTTGATTGAATTTTTTAAATAAACTTTTAACATGTTTTTTTTTAATTTTGGTTGGGTTTATAATTAATTGGATAGATATATATGAAATTTAATTAAAACTTATGATTCATCGAATGCAAATATGGAATACTAAATTAAATTTTTAATAGGTGTTTTTTTTAATTAAATCATTCAATTTTACCATTAATCAAATGAAATCATCATCTATCGTGTTTTTTTGTTTTTGGAAAAGCCAGCGTGTGTTTTTTTATGGTTGGGTTTATAATTGATTGGATAGATACAAATGAAATTTAATTAAAACTTATGATTCATTGAATGCAAATATGGAATGCTAAATTAAATTTATAATAGGTGTTTTTTTTAATTAAATCATTCAATTTTACAATTAATCAATTGAAATCATCATCTAACGTGTTTTTTTGTTTTTGGAAAAGCTAGCGTGTGTTGTTTTTTGAATTACCATGTTTTAATAAAAATTCCTTTTATGGTTGGGTTTATAATTGATTAGATAGATAGATATATGTGGTATATAATTAAGACTTATGATTGATTGGATGTATATACGGAATACTAAATTAAATTTATAACAATTTTCAAGAGGAGAAACACTTGACGAAAGAAACACACCGCTCTTTTATAATAGTAATAATAATAATAATAATAATAA
This sequence comes from Gentiana straminea, assembly GCA_036785695.1. Classification (NCBI taxonomy): domain Eukaryota; kingdom Viridiplantae; phylum Streptophyta; class Magnoliopsida; order Gentianales; family Gentianaceae; genus Gentiana; species Gentiana straminea. The sequence goes on along the minus strand of JAVUPR010000312.1, from coordinate 1,737,208 downwards.
TAATAATAATATGATCCGTTTTTTTTTTTTTTTTGAAATAAAAACAAAACAAAACAAACTAAAAAGGCAAGAAGAGATTCACTGCCATCCGTTTGCGAGATATCTTATCTTAGGGCAATGTTAATGGCACAACACCCAATATACTCGGACACCACACCTGTGTAAAATTCGACTTTTTAGATGTCGAAATAACACATTTCAACTTTTCGGGAGTTGAAATAACACATTTCGACCTCTAAAAAATCGAATTTTACACATCCGATCCGAGGATATTGGGTATGGTGCCATTAACAATGCCCCTTATCTTATACCGCTCTTTATATATATGGCCAGGTATAAATTAATGGTAAAAAATAAGCAATTAATCAGGTTGTTACTTTGGAAAAATGCAACACTTTCATACAGACTACAGTCCGTCCCTAATATGGGTTCAATTTCAACCAGACTTAAAAACAGTCAAGTTTACGTCTGGATAGTCAATAATGCTAACAGAACCACACCAATACCTCCGGGCAGAATATAACAACACCCAAAGTTATAAGGTACTTAAGAACAAAACAATAGGTGCTTCCATATTCATCCCCACGCAGCTATACGTCCAAATTTGTTATAGTACAAATTCAGCCACTAGAGCAAAAAACATTGTATCCACTCACAAGCTCTTGTTGTCTTTCTTCTTCTAACGTAACATACCTGACCGTGCCATACATGTGTCCATGTTCAACAAATCCAATGAAAACGCGGGGTGGTCCTCACCGTGCAACCCCAAGAACTAAGAGCAGAAGCAATGTTTGCCAATGATGTAAAGATATAAGCCATACTCAAGGCATCCCAGAGCCCAGCAGGCTTAAATGCTAGTACAACAGATTGAAAGAGCTGCTACATCGGCGCGCTACATAGTTAGTTGGCTAAAATGCATGACAGGTGAAGCAGCCACTAAACGAACCTATGTGGTGCCTAGTCTTCCGGAAAGATAAGGCCCTGTGAGAGGAGGTCCTGGTTATTTGCTGGGGCTCGTTGGCTGCAACTGAGGAGTTCCTCATAGATTGTGCCTTTTTTTGAGCTGACTTCAGTTTATTCATAATCTTATTCATGGATGAAGATCTCTTTTTTTCCAATTTCATCTGAAATAACAATTCATAAAGCACATCACTACATGCCCAAAAGTGTAATGAGAAAAGGGAAACAATGCTATGGCAGAATGTAATGAAAATTTTACATAAGCTTACTTAAACCAAAAGGCACAGTTTATTTTGATAAAAATAAACCAGTATTTGGCCTATGTAATGAAGACAAATTCAAATTAACACGAGATTAGCACAATGGATACAATCATCACAAGAACAATATAGAGGTTTAGCACCCGTTAATGGAAGAACTGATCCATGGCCATGCAATAATTTTATATTCAATTCAATGCCATACAACAACTACTTCCTAAATGAAGAAGGATAAGAACAGAAAATAACCTCCAGTTTGCGTATTGCTGCCTCAGCTTTTGCTTTTTGCAGGTTCTCCCATGCATTAATGTTTGCTTCCTCCCTCTTTATCCTGAAATGTTCAACAAAAGATGGATTAAGGAAGAACGGCAGAGCATAAAGCAGATTTATCAATTTGACATTGAGCATTATGAAATCAGTAGCAACAAATATAGATACAACAGCAATATATGGAAAGAATCCGTTATATAACGGAACTGTTCGGAAAGAAAACTGCAAATAAAAAATTTTATTCTGATCAAAATAAACTATGGCACCTGGAAACATACGTCCCTAGCAAAACTAATAAAATAAAATGGCAAAGAAAGATGAAGCATCTCTTCACGAACGATCTTCTCTCGAATGAAATGGCAATCTACTTCGATGTGTTTGGTCCTCTCATGGAACACCGGATTAGACGCAATATACAATGCCGCTTGATTATCACAATGAAGGGGAATTGGCATATCAACTTTAACTCCGATTTCTTCTAGGAAATACCTCATCCACGTCAACTCACTACATGTGTGAGCCATTGCTCTATATTCTGCTTCCACACTCGATCGTGCAACCACAGTTTGTTTCTTACTCTTCCAACTCACTAGGTTTCCTCCAAGGAAGGTACAGTACCCCGTAGTAGACTTCCTGTCTGATGGTGAACCAGCCCAATCAGCATCTGAATAGCCTTCAACCCGCAAATGGCCATTCGGTCTGAACATTACCCCACGGCCTGGGGCCTTCTTCAAGAATCTTAGTATTCGGATCACCGTATCCCAATGTGGTACCCTTGGTGACTCCAAAAACTGACTGACCGTACTCACAGCATACGATATATCGGGTCTTGTGATAGTCAAGTAGTTGAGTTTGCCCACAAGACGCCTATACTTCCCCTCGGGTCCGCCAATAGTTCTCCTTCATCTTTTAACAACTTCACATTCGGATCCATTGGGGTATCAACGGGACGTCCCCCGAGTAATCCGGTCTCCGTAATAAATCAAGTACATATTTTCTCGACTCAAGAATGTGCCCTCTCGTGATCTAGCAACCTCTATGCCAAGGAAATACCGGAGTTTCCACTAGATCTTTGGTCCGAAACCGCTTGCCCGTAAACTCGCTTCAACTTATCTATGCCTTTTTGCGCACGATCACTCCCTGTAATAACAATGTCATCTACGTAGACAACCAAAAATATATAACCGTGCTCGGTATGCATGTGGAATACTGAGTGATCTGTTTGACACTGCTTCAAACCAAACGATCTTACCACATCCGAAAATTTACCGAACCATGCCCGTGGGACCGCTTAAGGCCATACGGGCCTTTCGCAACTTACACACCGGACGTTTCTCCCCCGAGCAACAAACCCGGGAGGTTGCTCCATGAAAATATCCTCCCGCAAGTCTCCGTTGAGAAAGGCATTCTTGATGTCAAGGCGAAACAACGGCCAATGATTGTTAGTAGCAATAGAAATCAAAATACGAATAGAGGGCATTTTGGCAACCGGAGAGAAAGTCTCCTCATAATCGACCCCATAGACTTGGGTGTATCCTTTTGCTACCAATCGGCCTTCAACCGATCCACAGATCCATCGGGAAGAAACTTTACGGTATATACCCATTTGCATCCAACAATATGTGCATTAGGTGGGGGAAGCACCAAGTCCCACGTACCATTAGTATGAAGGGCATCAACCTCATCTACCATGGCTTGTCTCCATCCAGGGTGACTAAGGGCTTCCTGCACAGTTTTGGGAACATCTCGTACTTTGGACAAATGGGTGAGAAAACAAGAGTAACTCTGGGGACGACGATCATAGGATACAACATTACCAATGGGATGCTTTGGGTGACACATGTTCGGGTTGCTTTCCGTTGGGCAATAGGACGCGGATCAGGAGGCTCCATATGAAGAGTTGACGAGGACGAGTCATGAGCTCGGATCGCTTGCGTGCATAGGTCCGAACGATTGGTGGACGAAGATCTAAGGATCGACTCAATAGAGTCGACAACCGGTAAAGGACACTCGGGGTTGGCACTAATGGAGTTGTTAGGAACCGGGTCAAGGAAGGTCGTGTCGGTTAAACGATCGGTATAGTATGGCATGGACTCATCAAAGGTGACATCGGCGAGAGACAAACTAGAGCCGGAATTGGCCAAGAGTAGATCCGTTGCAACCGAGCCCACATAGCCTTGGTCGTTCTCGGATACGACAAGGTTGAGCTAATATCTTGCTCAATCTTTGTTCAAAAGTAGGGACATAATCTGCCCATCATCTTGCTTCCATGATGCAGCCCGTGGATCATTGGCTTCGGCCTTATCTTGAACTAGATGGTGATCTAAACCTCTTCCGGTGAGGAAAATTTCGACAGAACGGGACCACAACGTGCGCTTTTTCCCGTTTAATTTGATCGATGTGATTGCCGGAAGGGACACCGCCGGCGAGAACAAACTAGAGCCGGAATTGGCCAAGACATTGGAGTTTTCTCCCTTGGCGCCATGATGATACCGGAGTTTTTTTTTTTTTTTTTTTTTTTTCGCAAACTAGGGTTTAGGAGAGATTAGGGTGGATTTGGTTGAGAAGAAAAGAGTGTTTAGGCTCCGATACCATGTTGAGAAAATTAACATAGTAAAATAAACGAGATCATCAACTTGTGATCTCTCCACCCTTTGTTATTCATATATATAGTAAACAATAACACAACTCCTAACCCTATTGGGCTCATCTTTTCCTTATTCCAAGACACGTAAGTCGGCCCAAACACTTTACCCTAGCCGACTTACACACACATCACAATACCACAAATACCCTTATTAATACTACGTCACTTTAACAAAGCAATAATAACATAAAAATCGAAAAACTTACTGAAATAACATCTAGGATGTAACATGCGTAAGTCAGAGACCAAGCAATAAAACGAAGTGTTAAAATTTCAATTTCCATCAGTACGCAGTTTAAGAATGTGATAAACTAAAATGCACCATATTGAACTAAAAATATTCCAGATTGTGGCAAACAAAAGACTACAAATTTATCAGCACAAATCATGGCTAGGAGTGCAAGCGAATCAAGCTACTTGGAATTAACTCAAGTTTGGGTCCAACTTGACTCGCTTGTGATTGATCTGAAGGCCAAGTTGCAAGAATAGTGCATCAAACTAGACAAAACATATTCCTGAAATACATACAGGCATATCTACATAGGCAATACACACACAAGATGCATACATGCATGCAAACTCGCATGCCCACAATGACAATCAAGCCAACTCAAGTTTCATGCTGTTGAGAAACGTGGAATTCCGTCATGATTGAAATGATACGATTTGATTAGTCATTATTGATTTGATATGATTTGAATAAATTCGAATAATCATAGTTGTCAAAGTGTCGCCTACGCCTAGGCTACCCTTAACTGCCAGGAACATGAGCTAGGCAACCAAAATGTGAGGCGAAGCCTAGACGAGAAGTTTAAGAGTCTAAACAGTACCTAATAAAACAAAAACAAAAGATTAAATACACCAAAATAAGAAGAATTCTCATATATATATATATATATATATATATATATATATATATATATATATATATATATATATAGATATATGCATGTAGTTTGTGTGTATTAACCTATGCATTTACATATATAGATATATGCATGTATATTGTACAGTATAAAATGAAATAATCAGTATAAACCTGGCTATAAAAAGCTGGTTTTGTCTAACCTATGTTCTATCGACCGTCTTCCGTAGTGGAAAGCATACCTTCATTTTAATCAAACTCCTCAACCATCTAATAGACACAGAAAAGGGGTAAAAGGGTTGCATATTGACACATATCATATATACTTATATAGACACATAAGTTAGCCTTTCTTTTATTGTGGTATCCATAGAATTTTAGTAGCTGAAATAATCCATGGAGTGCTAATAAAAAATTGGATAGTTATGTGCTAGCTGCCTATTTGTTGGTTGATTGAAATGTCTGTATTTACCTAGCTTCCATTTTAATTTTATGATTTTCACCTCTAGCTAAAAAGAGGTCAGGAAATTGTCAAACACTTTTCTCGCAAGGAGAGATTTTATGCTGCAACATTTGTAAGAAGGTCTTACCAAGTGGCATGCATTAGAGCTCTTCATTTTTACTTTCACATAATACACTTTATTCGTGTGTATTGTGTAAGATGTTGGAAATGAAAGATTGTAATGTATGTCACTTGATACAACCTTCGTACAACGGCTGTATTGTAAAATTTGTCGCAAATTGGAGAATCAAACAAACCCACTCTCAATATTGTCATTGCAATTTACTCAAAAAAAAAATATAATCGTTATTATATAGAGTAATCATTCTTTAAAAAAACGCATCAATACACAAAGTAGACTAGTATGCTTGTCTAATTGAGTAATCAATTGTTAAAAACTATTAACATTAAAATAACTAAAATAGCTAATATATTTTAAAATATTTTAGCTCATCAATAGCTTGATATTTTTGTTACAGTGACAAACAAAATTTTCTTAAGTGAATTGATTATGATTGGGGCGAATATAAAAGTTTAAGGGGAGGGGAGCGAATAAGTGCTACCTGCGTCCGCTAATATGGACACTGGTGTGTATCTGGTTTTACTAACTTTTCTTTGGATGTTTCTTACCTTTTTATAAGTTTAAATTTCCCAGCACTATTTCTTGGGATAAAGTCAGCCTCGATTATGCACAACCGTTGGCTAAAAACTGCATGAAATCCTATTCTCCAAATTGCAAACATCCAACACTCTAGCTCTAAAATTTACTTCTATTCCAATTTTTGAGTCATGACCATGCTTCCATCTTTATAATGGACTTGAGCCGAAGAGGAAGCTCAGATACAGCTCGGTCATTAATGACTTTACCTCAGACCTACTGTCCTACTGTATTAGTGTCTCCATTCAATGACCGAGCTAGACCCAAGCATTGAGCTGGCACTTCAGACATGCCAAGCTCGAGCTCTAGGCAGTCTCGGTTCCACATGAAATTATTACACCCCATTATCATAGCAAGACCATACGAGAATATAATGATATAGAACCTCAACAAACAAATGCATTCTAACACTCTTGAGAAGTAATTGGTTCTAAAAGACTGAAATGCTAAGGCAAAGTAGAAGCAATTAGTATACTCACTTAGAGATGGGCTTTGACATTTCTGAAACATCCCAACGTGATGAACGAACCTCAACAGCCTTCTTTTTCCAATCATCAGAACTTCCTAATCCCTTCAATGGAACTTTACTTCTATGTTTCTTGGACCACCTAGTCACAGTGACCCGTTCATCAACCTGCACATCCCTAATATCTAGCTTCGGGGAATAGACACTTTGCAACTCAAGAATCGGTAGCACAGACGGAGTTGAGGGAGCAAATGAGCGATGTTTACTCGTAGATGACCTCGGACTAACTTCAGGACTCATCTGAGTGGCCATATCTCTCCTTGACACATCATGAGAAAGAACGATGTTTGAACAAATTACGCCATCAAGGTTCTCATCTATTAGAGAGATGCAATGATAAAAACCCACATCAGTGATGGAATACAACAATCGTTTTGACTTCTTCTCAATTTCATTTTATGCATCAAATTGAGAATCAAGTATAAAACATCCACCAACCCATTCAAATTTGCAACTCTGCCAATGAGAGAGACAGAGAGATAAAATGAAGTACCTCGTTTACCAGATAAAGATGAATGGCTGATCACTTCAGAGCATCCATGTATACTAACTGATCTGCCCATGCAAGGCTCCATAGATGCAGGGAAATTTCTTCCAGTCACGCAGCCACCACGCCGAATTGATAATCCGTCTGCCATCATCACTCCAGATGAGAAAGGAGAATTTGCTATTTGATTTGCCACATTGCTTCCTTCCAACATTAGCACCGCTGGTGAATACATTGCATTGTACACACTACCAGGAGGTCCAAGAGGCCCACTTTTGGCCTTTGGTCGTCTTTGTGGCTGCTGAACTGAGTGCCTTACAGTTCCATCCCCAGACACTGGACTCAAAATCCACCTCTCTGCATCTTCCCATTTGGAAGGCAATGCCCTCCCATTGTTGTAAGGCAACAATGCGGTATTTAAATTCCTTGTGCGCGAGCTATTATGCAATGGCACACGCTCTGAACTCCAACCTTTCTGAATTCCCACACTTGTGTGCCGATTAAATGGCGTCCCGGGACTGTGAAATGTGCCATTGTGCCGGTTCATGAATGTAGTTTTCCTCACCCCTTCAAACCTTGGGGAAGAAGAGTTTGCAGGATTGATCCCAGAATTATTCATATCCACCGAAGCAGGCCTTCGCCTTTCTGTCTTCCTTGATGTAGCTTCAGAGCGTGACCTTCTAACTTGACATTCTATTATTACACAAGCATAGAGCACAACTTCAGACTTTTCATCATTAACAGTGTATCAATCATGGCAAAACACAATATAATCAAAAAAAACAAAGTACCTTTGAGTGCTTGGGAGAAAGAGTTCCTTCCTGAATCTAGAACTGAAATACCATCCTCCATCTCAGCCTCATTTTGCTTTATATCTTGAACCGAATAATGACCAAAGATAGAAAGGAAATTTTATGACCAAGAGTTGACTTCAGAGTAAAGTACTAAAAGTTAATTTCCTAGAAAATTAAACATAATAGAGTATCTAACCTTTAACATTTGTTTTACTGATGCAGCTGTTCCTGTATTGAAATCTAACTTTGTTTGGATCTGGATCTACGAATGGGCCACAAATATTTGAAGCTAAAGAATCATCATGGAATCCATGTCCTGCCAAATGCTGCTTCAAATCAAACGGTTCAACATTTGGAAGCTTCAACAGAAAAACACACGGCATTTTTCAAGCTAAAGAACTAGAACGAGTATACTTTATCCGACTATCACTTAAAAAACAGAAATAATAATAATAATAATAACAACCCATGGAAATCACGGTCAAAAGAATGTGCTTGCTTACTTGTGAAATGCCGGAAGCGGGAGAATCTTGGTCGAGTACGTCGGAGGCGAAAGAGCAGCGGTCTACGCTAGCGGAAGCAGAAGAAAATAAGCTGAAGTTCGATTCAGCAGTGAAAATGACAGAATCTGGACTGTAATCTCGGGCCCCGAAGCCAGTGCCCGATCTCTCGTCTTGATCCAGCATTGTTGTCGTCCGTCAATCAATCGCATTCAAGCTTGGAGTCTTTCATCACAGCAAAAAGGAAAGGCCCCGCCTACATTTTGCACAAAAAGTGTTTTTGTAATGTGCAGCAGCTAGCTAGTGGTTTATCTTTAGTGTCGGAAGTTTGCAAACACAGTTAACACAGATATATAATGCTAACTAGCTGCTAAAGCAAGAAAGAAACTATTATAATACGGCAAGCACTGAAGGTGGGGCTTGGGGAGAGTGATAATGATAATGCTGATTTAGCGTTAGATACGACTTAATTCCGGAGCTTTTATATTTGTTGTTTGTAGGATGTTACCCCTTGATATATATATATATTTTTCATTACAGCATTTATTACTGTAGGAAAAGTATTTCTCTCGACACAAATTTTACGATCGTCCAGAATCAAATATTATTTAGTGTGTCGAATCAATAAGATTTAAGAGATTTATGATGTACACATGTGTATAAAAACAATGAATCAATCATATTAATTCAAACTGATGACATGGTGATTCCAAAATTTGATCCGGGATCATCATAAAATTACTGCTCACTCAATCATACCCACCCGATCATAGGTTTCTCCCACCAACAATAAGGGATGGCTGAAGGATTTTTGATATGGGGTCAGAAATTTATTAATTTTTTTTCGGTATCACATATATACTTGGATATTCAATAATATACATGTAATTATAAGGATTTAAATAAAAAACAGAAGATCAATACATAAAAATAAGATGGTCAATTTCACATATATATGTGTTTTATATAAAAAAAAATTATCTACTATTTCTACATAATATTTTTATTTTAAGGGGTCGGCGCACCCGCTTGGCTCTATGTAGAGCCGCCCCTGCCAACAATGAAACACCCAAGTTTGCCCACTTGGTCTTGGGTATATCTAGAGCCTAGAAAGTTCTTTCCGTCTCACGAAGCCATTTTATGCAACAGTCGGGTATGTCTTCTCATCGAAGGTAGGGTTTGCATCTTCTTCACCTCCAAAATCATCTCGAGTTTCCATGCGGTTCCCTAACACGTGGTGAGTAAGTTGTTGGAGCTTGACGATAAACTACCTCATGAGGTGCTCGATAAACTGAAGGATATGCCGAAGGTATGATGGCAGGTACGTAGGAGAGTATGGCACATGAACTTGAAGTGGATACGGCTCCAGGGGTGCATGATACGGGTAAGCCGGTAGTGGATCTTGGTAATAAGGATGATACCTTTGGTGGGTACTGGGGTAGGGTGTGGCCTGACTTGAGCATAATGTGCATATGGCATGCCTTGAGGTTCTTTGGTATGGCCTTGGAGATAGTACAATTTATGGAAAGGCAACGTAAGGCTTCGAAACTGCTTCATGAACCATAGGTGGGGTGGATAAACCGGAGGTTGAGCGGGTACACGGCTTGTTGGGATGGTAGACAGCTGTTTGAGGAGGGTGGACCATGGGTTAAGAATGGTACATAATCGATTGAGGTGGGTAAATTGTTGGACAATATGGATAAACAACTGGAGAAGGTGGGTAGGCTCGTGAACATTGGGGTAAGACCCCCTGAGGGGCTGAGGTAGGGATATCAACCTGAGACACCACTAGAGGATTAACAAATGCAATTGGTGAGGCTGAAACCTAAGGTGGGGTAACAAGAGATGTCGCCACCAAGGACACCTAATTAGGTACTTTCTTGCTCATGGTTTTCTTGGCCTTCCTGACCTTGCTCGTTTTGATCAATCAAAGCAACGTCCATAGACCCCTTGTGGGTCTTGGAACCACTAGCTCCATCAGGGTTAGCACGCGTTACTTTATATGGACTAGACATTCTGGAAAGAATGATTGGTTAGCTAGAGAACTTAATTAAGAAGCTTAAGAACTAAGAAACATGGAACTTTTCTCTAATACCAGCTGCGGCGCACTCTTTCCGGAAACCGAGTTCTTAACCGAAAAGTAATTTTCGACACACGTATAATTGAATTAAATCAATTATACACATAATTCTGACTTCATTAACATCGGATTTCAAAGCGAAAAAACGAAACGATAGACTCGGGAAAACAAAACAACATGCAAACTCGATAGAATTATTACAACGCAAACCATTCATCTTACAACATCCAAAGGTCTTTCACAACTACAAACTTAGACCAAGCCAACTCATGGCCAAAGTCTAACCAACAACAAAGTACGATACTTACAAAACGATTACTAGTTTTCAACACAAACAACAATGAAAAAGTATATTCTTAAACCTCCAACATGCTTAAACGTCAACCTCGTAAGCATCATGTTCAACCTGCCAATCTCTCCAAGGAAGTGAAAACATAAAGTAAACAGGGGTAAGTACGAAAGTACTTAGTTCAAGGACAAAGCATCAAATCATAAACAAACACCATGGATATTTTAACCATTACTACCAAGTATGTATGAAAACTCATTTCCATCTACTAATCCAACTAGCAAAACTCAACCACCAAAAGGAACAATTACACGCAAGATTCAAGGGCACAACGCATGGTGAAGTACACCACACACACGACACCTTCCTGATATGGCATGGGTCCAACCCAAGTGGAGTTCAACTCCCAGTTGCAAAAATGCTCAAAGTCTAACCAAGAATCAGGGTGGTTTATCTTTTAGACTCATCACTTATTTATTTACGTTGTTTACTTACCACATATGTTCATTTACATAAAGGCTATACTATGGACCGCTACAACCCTAGACCGATCTACATTAAGCTTCCTACACATTGCACAAATGATGTTGACTACTGAGCACAACATCACGTAAAGTCAAGTGAACGTCTTCCGGTGCTCTTGGGCTTCTTCTTATATGGGATCTATGCCGGTGCTAAGCCAAGGTCACCGGAAACCAACATCTTACTTTACCACATATTACCTCCGTCCAAAATACAAATCCTTTAAGATTTTTTTATGGAGTTTATGATAATTGATTAAGTTGGTTATGTGAAATTAATTTTAATGATAAAAGTCTAAAATAATATTTGTTTGTCATTATTACAATAGTTGTAAAGTGAAAAAAGTTGAATATATAATAAATGAGAGGCAAGAAGAAACCATAATCACGTCGATAAAATGGTTTTCCGTCGATTTATCCACGGGTTGCACCCAAATAAGTGCGCGAAACAGCTTTCTTCATCATATTCTCAAACAAAATTGGGCACATATACATAACAGTATTTATAACTAAGACAAATTGTTATATGACCACACAAAAGTAAATTGCAAACTAACAATGTGAACAAAGAAAAAGAATGATTTAATTAAACTCGTCAATCAGATATTGACCAAATATCTCCCTTCAATGTCCCTTCAATCCTTCGTCTTCACCCCTGCCTATTCATTTTCGCATTTAATTTTCTATTCTAACCAATGAAATTTTCAAAGTGAAAGACCGGTTTCAAACAATTTCATGATGTTTTGTTTGAGTGTGAGATGGCGGATCGGATTTGGCGGGCCTCTCCCTATTCGAGGTTTTGGGGTATCTCCGTACCTCTTCCTTTGCGGATATTATACTCAAATAGACAGAAAGAGATCGTCCCCCAACATTTACGGGATTCAAATCCTATCCAACTTTTGCACTCGTGGGCTTTCCTTTTGATGGAGGGGGTCGGCCGAAGTATATCACCTGGCGATGGAGGAGGCGCGGCGATTGCATTTATTGCGGGTGGAGGTGGAAAGTGACTGTTTGGCTTGTGTGCGAGCGGCTTCGCCGGCTGTGGATGACATCCTTCGCTCGGGCATCTTCTACAAGATTATGCTCCTAGTTTTGATTCCAAACAAAGAAAAAGAATGATTTAATTAAACTCGTCACTTCAGATATTGACCAAATATCTCCCTTCAATGTCCCTTCAATCCTTCGTCTTCACCCCTGCCTATTCGTTTTCGCATTTTTTTTTCTATTCTAACCAATGAAATTTTCAAAGTGAAAGACCGGTTTCAAACAATTTCATGAGCTTGATATTATACCAAATAGACGGAAAGAGGTTGTCCCTTTACGGGATTCAAACCTATCCACTGCGTCCAGTTTCTTATTTGAAATGCACCTGCCCTTTACCACTAGGCTATGTCCTGGGGACAAATGACAGAATACATATAGGAACATAGGAAGTAGGACAAAATGAAGTAACACTAGAAGTTTAATACAAATAATAATAGTAATAATACAGTAATACCTACATCTAACAATTGTTACAGATTGAGCAGAACTCAAAGGGAAAAGATCCAATCAATTCAACTATGTAACTTGAAAGTAAATGTAGAGTTATGTACAACAGTAATCATTAGGTTTCTTTATATATATATATATATATATATATATATATATATATATATATATATATATATATATATATATATATATATATATATATCAGAGAAGTCAAAGATGTACAGGTTAAACTGGTTAAGCATAGGGAAATGGCCAAAGAAAAAACAAACAGGCCAAAAGTTTATACCTGATACAAAACCTGAAGGCTAATGATATACAGTCACTACATTGTGACACAATGAATGAAGAGTAGAATGCATCCCTACTAAAAAAATGGGGTTTTGTACAAAATACGAGATCGGAGCTTCTGCTACATAATGGATCTGGCACCTCTTATGGGCTTGTGTATGGTACACCACTTCAGTCTTAAAGCCATGCCTAGTTCAAAAAGCTCAAATAAAGCATCTCAATGCTTGTGGACCGCACTGGAAGCGTGAGGTTGAAAGGTTCATCACTCTCCTACCAAGGGGACACTGCTTGTGGTGCTAAAAGGTATTGTAAGTCAATCAAGTAATCTAACTTTATACTTTGCTAAAATCCACTTCTACCTAAATATTAAAAATTTTATGTAAGACGGTCCTTCAACTTGCGCAAGAAGTCCAAAGTCTCTTTGTATGAAGGGTCAGTTCGACTAAGAGGCTTGCATGAGTTTATATGGTCTGTTGATTCCAATACCTGCAATCCATTTTGAACACCATTAAAAGTTTATTCACGATTAAAACAGTCAACTTTCCTGTTTATAAGCAAAATATATAATAAAAATCGCACAATATTTTGATTCACGCACACCATCATTTACTAAGCGCCTTGTATATATTGTTGTAATACAATGAACCCCAATAGATGACATTATACCATTTTTGGCATTCTAGTAATGGAATTTCATTACAAAGGAACGGAATGAAATAAAAAAGTCCATTTTCATTACATCTCAAATAGATGGAAATGGACACCGTCCAGTAACCCCACCAGCCGCCACCCACCCAACCCTACCACCCGTACCATACCCCATACTTAACACCAACCCTACCTCAAAGCCACCCATACCCCAACCCCCCTCCACCCACACCTCCCCTAACCACTCCATGTCTGCACCCACCCCACATCCCCTACCCCTTCTAAACAACAATACCGTCCCTACCTCTAAATCCCACCACCCCATCTTATGTCCTACATTACGAGTACTGACACTGTGTCATCCAACCCAACACCTGTCTAGATGAGGTAATTAAAGGAAGTGATTGAGTGGGTTAGGTATCTAAATGAACCTCGGGGAAGCCATTCTGGAGAAGTAAGGCTCCTTTAGGAAGGAAATTGGGACAGTCTCTTGTAAAACAAGATCCATGTAGAGCTTTAAGAGTGAAATAACCCGGCATTATAAGGACCAAAAATGAACATGATTAAAAGACAGAAAACATTCAAAGATTTGACCAAATTCCATTAGAGCATTTACACAGGATTTTTTTTAACAGATTCTCGATAATTTATAAACTCATCGTTGTTTTTTTTCCTTCCTTTTTTCGTTTCTACAGAATCTTTATGCAGAATGAAATGTATCAAAATCTCTATTCAGAAAGAATAGTTGAATATACGTAGAAGTGCGCTATATGTAGGGCAAATTTAACAGATCAAGTGTTTTAGGGATTCGGCTTGCGTTTATGTTGCACTTGTAATCTGGGTGGATCTGAAAGATTTGAATCTGCAAACTATGGATTTGTCATCATGTATAGATGTTAGAATGTTTAATGTAATGGTAATTTACTAGTTTATTCTTTTAATGGGCCGAGACCTATTAAAATAGATTGAGGGCTTATTTGAAGTTTCCGGTTATTCTCGGGAGTAAGAGGTAAATACCTAAACTCCTAGGCGGCTAGGTAACTTGGAAAAAGGGTTTCGATGTATTATAAAAGCCAGCACTGCTGAGTAATAAAAATACAGAAGTTTTTCCCTAGTAATTTTTACAACAGATTCTACAACAAGTGCTTCTTGACAGAGTAAGCTGTAATTTATAATCACAGTTGCCTATATTTCAAATCCTACAAGACCATGGTATCACATTTCCTTCATTTATCAAGTAAAACCAAACAATCAGTAAACGAAGCTGCCAAAAGAAACAGCACCAATATTAAGTGCAAGTATTAGTCTAAGACTTACAACAAGTTCACCAAATCCAGGATAAGCCGATTCTATTGGCACAATTTCCATTCGAAAGGCCCAACCACCATATCCTTCAACAAGTGGTGTAACTTTAGTCTGGAAAGTCAGTCATCAGCTTATCATGTCAGAACACCAAGAAATTTAATGCGACCAAAAAAAAAAACAGCCTGAAAAATCTTAGAATTGCAGAAATCGTACAGAGCAAAACTCACCTCACAAAAGCTAAGAACTTCAACCATGCCATTCTTGTAAAGATCCTGAATAAAACCATTTAGCTCCAGAAGTCTTGGAGATCCACTTCTCAATTCTCCAATCTACAGCACCAAAAGATTATTTAGAAAACACACACACAGAAAGATTAAGCTCTAATATCTGGTGAAATTTCATGACAAGTACTCAAGTAGAGAACTAAAAGAAACTCTTTTCAGTGGAGAGATGGGATTCAAATCCAAATTCGATAGAACAGGTACTCACAGAGGGTGCAGGGCGTAACACAAGTCCCATGCGCCAGGGCATGTCAGCAAGTTTGCTGCCAAAATGTGGACAGCTATAGAACACCTAAAACCCATGAAAATAGACATAAATACAAAGAAATTATGCAAATAGTTAACCCACTAATAGTTCAATTGATAGGAGGAGGAAAAATACAAGTCCAGCTGTGTTTCTAATCAAGTTGTCCTTGTTTTCTGCTTTAGCTTGAAACAACATTTGTTTGACAACAAGGCCTCCCATGCTGCAAATTGTCACAATAGTATGATTGAATTAAAGAAGGAAAGCAAACTTGAGATGAAGAAACTTGAGCTCCAAGGTCAAAGGGTATCTTGGGGAAAAAAACTTTGTAGATAAATGAATGCATCAGTATCTAATAGGTTACGGTGAAATTAATTTCTTGTTTTTTAAACATTTTCCCCACACTTAAACAATAATCCTCGCAAGCTTGACATCACTACTATGCAGTAATTTATTATACCTCCTACAAGCTATATGCAGAAATATCCATTGGTAAACCAACAATCAGCAATATTTACTAACAAGAAGCCTAATTGAATAGCCAACTGGTAAAATCCCTGGACTGAGCCTTTTTTAAAATAACAATAAAATGGGAATATGTCTCTACTGGTCTTCAGTTTTAGAAAGACATTTCTGTAACCCCCTTGCCAATCACACAAACAAAATTCTTGTTGCAATTCTTATATATACCAACATACAGTAACTAGTAAGCCCTGAATTACTTTGAATTGTCAACAAGGTCTATTCCAGAATGCCGAATAAGATCCACCAATTTCTAACATGAGAGAACAGACCAAAGTCATGCAAAAGAAGAGTAATAATGTGGGAAAACTTAACGATTTCTCCTTGGAATTACCAAGAACACATACAAGAGCACGATACAAAATTACGGACTGCTACTTGATTGCAGTTCTATGTGTTTTCATGCCTCAAAATTTGAAGGGAAAAAAGAGAGTGAGCCTACGGTTACAAAATTATGGACTGCTACTTGATTGCAGTTCTATGTGTTTTCATGCCTCAAAATTACCTGATTGTACACTGACCACTACACAAAAATACAGAAAACAACCACACAGGTTTATAACAACTCTGACCTGTGAGTTACAAACACAACAGGTCGTTCACCAATCCCTGCAGCTGTGAGTTTTTCTAGCAGCATTGAGCTAACTTCCTGCAAGTGATTACAAGTGAAACTTTTGAGAAGTGTGTAAACATCACTTAGACAAGTAATGTGAACACGCAAGTGTCAATTATATGAAAACTGAAAGGGGTGAGTTCTGTTTATCACGTTCAGAAATGACTCCGACAAACCACAAACAAAGGATCCGTAGAGACTCTATGAAACACTAAGCAACAACAAAGCATGAATTATGGACAAAATTGCATGCTATGACAAAACATTATTCTTTGCAAACCAGATAGAACTTGGTCGTAAAATAAATTTAAGGATAAGGCAAGCCTCAAGTCTATCAACATGTCACGTGTCAGTAGCAATAGGGTTGTCTTTCAAGTTACTATAATTAGTTTTTTATTTTTGCCCTTTCCTTCATGAGAGATAACTACGTGGTCTAGATAAAAAGGGCAGTCTGAGAAGGGCTTTGGCCATTTAGGCCTAGTAGACGCAATCTTGCCTCATATTTCTGTAAGAGGCTGTTTCTGCGGTTTGAACCTGTGACCTCCGATTACATGGCGACCATTTATACCATTGTGCCAAAGCTCCTTTCAGCTGAGTGGTCTTAGATATTTAGAACAGAGACTATTTGAAAGCAAATTCAGAAAGGACAACGTTCCACGCAGAGACACACATTTGATGCTTGTTAAACAAAGTTATCAGTGTCATGTATCTATTCGTGACAGTTTCAGACTGAAATCCAAACAAACTATTAGAAGCAAATCATAACTTAACGATAGAAAGAATCCATGCATGAAGCCGGCAAAAGAAAAATCAGTCACTAATACAGCATATATGCATAATAAACCACAATTTTCATGAATATTAATGGAGGACCATCATGGGACTAACTCCCTAATTTGACAAACTGAAGCTAACAGCAAGCCTAAAATACTCTAATTAATATTACTGATCCAGTGAAGACCTAAGGTGAAATGTTGCACAAACCTGAAGTGGTAGGGTTGCACCAGACCACTGGGTAAGATTTGTCTGCATAAAACAAGTGACAGTCAGTAAAGACATGATAATACAAATCACAATGTGGTGGGATATGTTTAATTCCAAATAAAATGAATCTACTATCCCCGCTATCGAAATGTATTAATGCAAGGAACTTAATGAGTAGAATCTTGAAAGACTCTAAAACGTGACACACCTTATATCTTAGACTAAACATACGTGCATCAGGAAAGTCACCAGAAAGCCATTCCCCTGGCCAAAATGATCCCTCTTTCCCAGCTTCTTCATCAATCTTCTCTACAAGACCAGACTTGGTGGATGATTTGTCCTCCGATAACCGCCAGCTTTTGAAAGGTCCACCACGTAATCCATGGACAAAAACAATATCAAAAAGAGAAGAATCAAGCTGAGAGCTACTTTCAGATCTAGAAGCTGAAGAAGTTGATGCAACCTCATCATCTCGTCTTGCAGTCGATGGTGCTTCCTCATTTTCAACAGGACCGCCACCATCAGGTGATGATGTATCACTAGAGTTGATGCTGACCGAGTCTGGGCATTTCCAGTGTGATCGCTCCGGATTAATCAAGTAGATCATGTCAGCATAACGAGGACAAGGTTTATGCTGGTCCGAAGAGGTGCTATCAGAAGCATTATTAGTAACAATTAAATTTGGACATTTGTAACTGCAAAGTACATTTAACAATGTAGCCCTGGCATAGCTTTGAATTTTGAGGTCAGTGCAACCAGGAATTTTCCCATTCGCACATTCCTCAAGCCACTTAAGCCAATTATCGTCAGAAATAATAACTTTTTGGGCCTTTGGAGTAATCGAAAGTGCAGTCAGCAACCGAGCAGCATGCCTCCGAATATGAGCTGTAGGGGGAACTCGTAAGCTAGTAGAGTCACTTGTTGCGTGTGAAGTTTCACCAGGAACTGATGAAACCCGCTCTTGGGTCTCAAGGGCACGGGATGCATCATATGCTTCAATTGCAGCAAATTGCTCAAAATCGTCTTCCAATAACAGGCGCCTAAGCAAGCACAAGGCCCCATAATCAACTATTTTGCCTAAACAAACAGAATCTTCACCGCAGACTTCAGCCAAAGCTTTAACTCCTTTTAAGGTGGCTACAGCAGAGTCTGCAGCATTAATCTTAGGGTTTTTGTCTTTCTTCAAAATTTTAAAAGGCCCCGTAAAAGGTTCAATTGATAGAAGGCCCTTCAGAGGAAACGTATCTTCATTATCACTGGTAACTCCAAGTTGTATTCCTGCTAAATTGACAACAACACCAGCCAACTGGTTCAATATCTGAGTAGCTGCAACTAGGTTTGATTGATCTATTTGTGTCTGCAGGAAATCGAAATAAACAGTGGAAAAAATTAGAAGTGGCGTGAAAGAATCAAATCGAAATTATGCCAAATAATCGTACATTGATTTCCACACATACCTTAGTTTTATCACTAGCAGGAAGACTACTTTCTTTGTTCAGAGCGATTTTCTTGGAATTGAGAACATCAGTCAGCAATAATGTCAACCAACCTTGTGAGATTGGTAGAGAAGATGGCCCATAATCTTCAAGAATGTGTGAAAGAATATTTATTGCTGAAGCCCGTAGTGCATCAGATGATTGCTTGCCAAACACCCAAGGAAGCAGAATGCCAGACCACATTTGGCTTTCTTCAAGAGACATATGACACTCTCCACGACAAAGAATCTCCAAAGCCTTTGCCAAAGACTCTTGCACAGATTTACTTCGTACTGTTTGTTCAGCAGTTTCTCTTAATAAAGGAAGGCCCTTCTCCATTACAACCTCCCTAGCATCTCTGCTTCTCTCAATACAGACCAAAAAAGCAGACAAAGCCACTTGTGCTAAAGCCAAATCTTGGGATTTACCGGCTTGAAAAGTTGTAGAAAGAAGACTTGACCCCCAGTCAGAAACAGAATCATTTAAAGGCAAATTTCTATCTTCCAATAGCAATCGTGCAACCAAACTACCATGCCATTTCACAGATCTTTCAGGAGCCATTAAAGCAGCCATAACAGCTTGACCGTCTCGATCCAACTCTTGAATATGTGACCTATTCACTTCTGATCCCATTGCCCAATTGGCCAATGCCCAAGCAGCAAAGGGCACAGCAACATGTTCAGACTGCAAATCATCCCAAAGCCCAGGAACAACAGTGGTTGTCAATTTCGATTTTGCAGAATAATTTTCATTATCTATGCTATAAGAAAGAGATTGAGGCATGCTTTCAACAGTCTTCGCTTGACTAATATCATAATCCTCCATCTCCAAAAGCCTACTAGATCTTGAAAGACCTAAAACTGTTGTGCCTTCCAGAATCTTGATCCCAATACCTTTCATTCCTTTTCCGTCTTTGTCGTCCTTATCATCCTCTGATGGTTCATCCCAATGTATTCCACCTTCCTGAATGACCTCAATAGCAGCTGCAATATCCCTCATCTGGGCATTCTTTGGCAACAACGGCCTAAATGACAAATTTTCCACACTTTCACAGTTAGAGGTAACAATCTCCATAATTGCAGCAACAAGCATGCTCCTACCTTTGACAGAATCAGAAACATCGAATGAACTACGTCTCTTTTTCTGTTCCAAACAAATTCAGTAAATATGTCAAAACAAGTAAGATCCAACCCAAAAAATAATCCAAAAAGCTATTCATTCAAACTCCCTAAACATCCATAGGGAAGACAACAACATAACAGGAACACCAGAAGGATGTCACATGATCATACTTAACACATAGAGAGGGGACAATAGATGCACTAGGTAAATCTTTAGTACAGAGAAAACATGCATTTCAAAAGTATTAGAATTGGTATCTGATTCAGCTCCTTTAACTCGACAATTTAGTTACATTGTCCACAAGAAGCAGACTGAAGCTTCACTCAGAAGCATAAAAAATTCTACCAAGACACTTAGAATCCGAAAGTTGATTCACATCACCCCAATAAGCAGAGGCAATTTCATCTATCTTATGTATCCCATACTACTAAAGCAAAACAACTTGATCTCATCCTCTGAATCAAATCTTCTGTTATATTAATCGAGAGCAATATGGAAATTAATAAGCAACTTTAATCAAGAGCAATATGCTAAGAATATGACAACAGAGAACAAAGACTCACATTCTTGCGAGGCTGAGCCGAGAAAATAAACCGAAGGAGACAAGGAATAGCACAAGGCCTCCCTAAAACAGCCTCACACACATTACGATCAGCAATCAAATGCGCAAGAGCCCTAGCTGCTTCCGCCTGTGTCCCCAAATTCTCAGCAGAAGCAGCTGCCACCGTCTCAAAAAGCCAATCAACTACCGCTCCACCACCGGCCCCAACAATAGCCACCCTCCGACTCTCGCTAGCGGCGGCAATATCGGCAAGAAAAGCAGCAACTCTCAATTCAAACCCTGTTCTCACCTCATGGTTAGCCGATGACATGACCGACCTCAATGATTTCCATAGCACCGTGGCAGCAACTCCTGTCTGCTTCATCCGATGCAATATTCTCTTGAACGATTCATTAGATTTCTCAAACGCCGTTTCCAGGTCTTGGTATCCATATGGAGTCCGCTTGAAGGAGGATGGTGCATCGTCGTTTTGATTCCAAGCGTAGGAAACGAAAATTCCGGAAGCTAGAACAGTTGCAGACAGAACAAGAAAGGGGGCACGGGTAAATCTACGTTTATTAGAGTAGAGAATGGGCAAAGTCGGTGGTGAAGGGGCAAAGCTAGCATTTTTCAGGCTATCTGGAACATCTGGAAGTTTTTCCGGGGGAGTATTGGGGACATTGTTCCGAATTAAGGAGGAGGAGTAGGGACGGCGGCGGTGGTGGTGGAGGAGATTAATGAAACGGCGCGTGGTTCTGCAACAAAGGCGAAGCATTGACAGAAGTTGATGTCGTTTTGCAACAGAAAAACAAACTAGTTCTTGATATATCTATCCTCAAAAGAATAATAACAGTAATATAATATGGAGGATGGAAGAGCATAAATCGTGGTTTGGCGAAAGCAGTTTGTGAATGAATGAACGGTGAAAACAGAGGAAATTGTTGAAAGAGGGAGAGGGAATATTTTTGAAGAAAGATGAGGATTCTTTAGTTTTAGCTCTGTCGGAACAGAAGTTGGGACACCGCCAATTCGTCGGAACACCGTAGGGGTGTTTTCTTCCGTTGATGGCAAACGGTTAGTCGGTTAACTTGCTGATTAAATTTTGGTTTACTTATTTTACTTTATTTTATTTTTGTCATTAGATTTTTTTTTACTGAAAAGATAGATATAATTTGGTTTAATTATTTGACATTTTGTAGGTTTATATATATAGAGAGAGAGATTTTCAAAAAATAAAAAATAAAAAATAAAAAAAAAAAATAAAAAAAATATATATATATATATATAGAGAGAGAGAGAGAATAATGAAATTAAATAGAGTTACTATAAATGATTCTAGATGGATACGAAATGTACACACATTTTTTTGTTTCTACCGGAGAGAATCCAAACCTCCGGATTAAGGATCGCAGCACATACCGCTTGATCAATGTTTTGTTAGCGCATTATTATTAAATGATTCACAAAGTCTAATTTGGATAAGACTGAGACCAATAAACATCCATCTATAGCTTTAATGAGATTGTTTGTGAGTCATAAATGATTTGAATTTAACCTTATCACGCTTTACATGAATAAACTTATCATAACACAAGTGTAAAATCTCTCACATTTTAATAAGGGATTTTTTTTTGTTTATGAAATTTGTTTTCTTTTAAGCTTTTAAGTAGCTTTAAGGAATTAAAAACCGACTTAGAGGTTGTGAAATCTATAGAACAGGTTTTTGGAAACCTTAGACTTTCGCGTTTTTTGTTCCAAGAAGCAACTCAATTTGTTGTCCTTTCCAGCGCCCTCGGGAAAGCGGCCCTATCGAAATCTACAGGCTTGGTTTGATCATTTCTGGGTTCATTTTGCAAATCTGAGTGATAGAATTCAAGCAGATCAGGTTACAGAAACTGTTTCGAGTTTAGAATCAGTTTAAAAGTCCAATCTTTTTGTAGTATTTCTTAGCGATGTTGATTAGGTTAGAATTATCGTAAGATTATTGTTAGATTTATTTCTTGTTGTAGATTCGTGTGGTTTCAAGAAGTAGTTACAGTTTTTCTTCATTGTTTCGGCATCTAGAAATGTAAGAAGGTCTTTTATTAAAAATAATCTATTTTTATTCACAGTTGTTATTTTTATTACTGTATCCTGGAAAATATGCATGAAACTGGTAGTTAAGATTATGTGTATGCATTATGCTAGGTTCTGGAGATGCAAAAACTGAACTTGGGACTTTTGAAATCTAGCTTAGGCGAGCCCTAGCCCCGCCTAAGAGATCCCAGTTGAGTCAATGATCATCCTTTGATTATGTTTCTATGGCTTTTATGTGTTGTACTATGTATTTCCAGGTATAGCATGCTTCTGGAAATTCCTGTAACTCGTTGTATGTGTTTTCTTACGAGTAGCGGAGATAGGTTGGTAGTACTGTGTTGTTATGGCCTTTGTATGATCTAATATGTTAGAATATGGCTTATACATGACTTTGTGTGCTCTTTATGTGCTCCTACGTGTTTTACATGTTTACTCGGATTTTTATGGTAACGTACAGTTATTTACCCAGCGACGTATTGAACATAGTACTATGATTAAATATCATGTCAGATGTATGACTAGTTGTATTCCTCGTGTGGTATTAAGATGATGTATCAAACGGGATACCGTGATTTTACGTGTCATGTTGGATGGCTAGTCGTGTTCCTCATGTTGCAACGTGCCCTCATGCTAGGTGGTAGAATACGTTGTACCATTGAATATGTAGTATTATGTGTTGAAACATGAACATGAACATGAACATAAATTATAGAACAAGAACATGAACATGAACATGATAAATATGTAACTAAAGAAACTGAACAAGTATGTGCAAGATTAACTGGAAGTAGTTAATAGAACATGTTTTTAAGCATTGTTCAAGTATTGCTTTTAAAAAAGTTTTCCTTATGAATCAAGCTTATGTATTTTAAACTGTTTTCTAAACTGCGTGAAGTAGATTCATGTCATGCCTCCCGACATTAAACAAACATGAATGTCTCTTTTTTTGATCTTCTCCTTGCTAAGTTTGTGTATGAACTTACTCCTTTCTTTAAAATAAGAAGATATGCGGGTTCTGAACAGTGGCGATGATGAGCTTGGTGAGCAGGCTTAGGATGAAGTATTGAGTTTCTTTTATGTTTAGCAGTGTTCTTAGTTTGTTCATTTGAATAAGACAAGAGCGCCAAATAGGTTTTGTAGTTTCCTTTTTCAGACATGTTGATTGTTACGGATTTTTGATATTTGTTTTAGATATTTATGGTTCTAGTTTGACAGCAGTGATGTTCTTATTGGTTGTTAATGGAAGATCTTAAGGGTCTTTTCCCGAGTCTCTACATGTTCCTTTTTCTTTCATGTCTTTATTTTCTCTGATATTACGTCAGGCTTACGTGGGTTTTAGAGTTTTCTCTAAAAGTCATGTGTCGAACGACATATTTCAGGATAGCAGCTCATTGTCTGAGAACAGGGCGTTACAACAAGTGATTATTTATTCCCGTCACGCCTAATCTGCTCATACACTACGTTTTTTTAAGGCACCACACTTTTGTAGAAGGTAAACTTACAATTCCACCACAGCATAATGCATATTTTTTAGACCTTTTAGTGGCAACCCGGTATTAATTACAAGATTTTCATTTTTATCAATACTCCACACTTTATCATTATATCAAATCCAAATAAATTTTATTTCAAATTGGTCTCTGGATTTATTCACTTGACACATCACACCTTACTATTGCACATCAGGTTTTCCCTCGACACAAATATCATATTTTCTTCTTCACTTTCATATCATATTATCATTTTTGTCTTCATCATTCATTATGTACATCTTTTTCAACTTTCATCCATTAAAAGTTTTTCTACATTGAAACACAAAGGGCCTTTAATTGCACCCCACCCCACTAATTCTACCATAGTCACCACACCATCTTGAAAAATAGACACCTACATATGGTGCTACATTTTTATGTTGGACAAACATAAATCTATTAACGAC
This sequence comes from Gentiana straminea, assembly GCA_036785695.1. Taxonomy (NCBI): domain Eukaryota; kingdom Viridiplantae; phylum Streptophyta; class Magnoliopsida; order Gentianales; family Gentianaceae; genus Gentiana; species Gentiana straminea. Next base: position 1,712,317 of record JAVUPR010000312.1, on the reverse strand, counting down.
ACCACACCCATAAAATTAATCATGCTACATCCAAACCGCTTTTACTATTTACAAGCTTTTTTATTATAAAAACATCCATCAACTTATGAAAAGTTACAATATTCTCCATCATCTTCTTTTCACATTAACCTTGATTTAAGTTGCCTCAAATTGCTGCCACAACCATATTCAACCAGTTTCACCTCGCAGCACCACCACTCCACAACGCCACCACCCCACAACATCATCACTCATAGCACAACCACCATAGTTGAAAACCACCATCACCCATAGGTGTTTTTTTATGTAAAACATGGGGAGGGAGAGTTACGAGTTGGACTAAGTTGAGGTTTAGGGTAAGGGTTACGAGGAAAAAAGGCTTTATAGGGTGGGTAAAAGGGGTGGTAGAGATGTGGGCAAATAGTAGTTTGGGGAGGGAGGTGATGGTAGTATTGGGAATGAGGAGGGTGGCGGAAATAGGAGGAAGGCTGGGAGAGACGACATCATAAAGGGGCGGTGGGATGGGGTGGCGGCTGGAAAAAGGATTAGGGTTTTATTTAGAGGTGGAATATGGTTAGGAAGTGTATTTGTTGTATCTGGATATGGTGTCACAAGTATAAATGACAATGTTGTAATTAAACTGTGACAGTTGACATGCCAAACATGGCCAATATCTTCTTAATATAGCCCTGCTGAGATAGGAAAGACTTCTTCTGACTCGTGTCTCTATAGATCTCCATCCCCAGAATTTTCTTTGTTGCACCCAAATCCTTCATCTCAAATTCAGCACTGAGAAGGTCTTTCAGATTCTGAACATCAGACTTATTTACAACAACTTTCAACATATCATCCACATACATGACAAGATAGAAGAATGATCCATATCCTAGCTGATTGTGATACACACATCAATCATATTGACTTCTATTATAACTCAGCTGGATTATGTAACTCTCAAACCTCTTGTACCCCTGTTTTGGACCTTGCTTATGTCCATACAAGGATTTCCTCAACTTGCAAATGATAACGCCCTAAATATGACCATCAAATGCACCTTTATTTACCCCGAATCGTGCTTGAGGGGAGATAGATAGGCTCGTTATTGTGAGTAATATGTGTTAAATGCTAAGTGTGTGTTCCTAGGTTTATGATTTTGCATCTATGTTATTATTCCGTGGATTTGGTACCGTTTCTCCTTGTTTTGTACGTTTTTCAGGATGTACTAAAAGTCGGAGCAACTGAGGATGGATCTGGACCGAAGGAAGACATTGGGCCAAGTGCAGAAAGTCCAAGAAGAGATCTACTAGAAAAAGGGAAGAAAAACGAGGCCGATTAATCGAGGTCCAGGCCCGATTAATCGAACCCTTGGAAGACAAGAAACTGAAGTCTGCCGCTTCTGCAGGGCCGGTTAGGGTTTATTGAGTTATATGTCGGCTATAACATCTATAAAAAGCCGCAGACACTGATTGTAATTGTATGGTGATCATAGAGACCTTCACAACTTTTCATTGATAGATTTATGTTAAGGGTGATTTTGTACGTTTTATAAGGATATATTTTATGTCAATTTTCCCCATATGTGGATGTTTTTCATAGAAATCGAGCTTTATATTGAAATATTGAGCAAATGAGTTTTAGAAGTATTAAAGTGCAAAATCGAGCTAATTATGTGATTTTATTGGATAAGTATCTTTAGATGTAAGATGTTACATTTTGCATGTTTTTATCGTGATGTAGGTACGCTTGCATGGAGAGGGATGAAAGGAGCTTAAAAGATGTTCAAGTGATGATTTGCATGGAAGGAAAGAGATAGAGATGAAGTTGGAATGAAGATCAAGATGAATTTGGAAGAAAAAGGGACTGAACTAGCGTCCAGAGTGGACTGGCGTCCAAATAAGTGGACTGGCGTCCAGGAGGAGTTTTTGATTCAGAGAGTTTGGACGCCATAGTGAACGAGCGTCCAACAAGACCAGACTGGCGTCCAGAATCCTTGGACGGGCGTCCAAAACCGACATAGCAGCAGCCGACCTAGTTTTCTATAAATAGCAGCTGCGCCCCAACCCTAATCACATCAGATTTTCACACATTATTGAGACCTATATACTCATTAAAGAAAAACCCTAGGCGGCCCCAGCCCCCTTTGGAGAGGCTGGGGTTGCGGATTAGTTAGGTTTTTATTTTCGTTTTCTTTTCTTGTTCGATCTTGATGATGGCCTGAAGATATGAACTTGGAGCAGCCATGGGAAACTTTTCCAGCAGCGTGTTATTTCTTCCTTTGGATATTTTGTGAGTTTAATTTCAAGTTTGTTTCTTTCCTTTGTTTATTTGTTTATGCAATCGATATCGGAAGATGTATTGCTATTTGATGTTTACCGTATGATGGAAATCGGTGTAAACCTTAGATCACCATAGGAAAGATTAGACTTTTAACCTTGACATAACGGAAGTTGATAGGTTAGATTTCTAGGTTGTTAGATCTAATAAATCTTGCACCTTGTTTTGAGAGCATTAATCTCTATAGATCGGAAGATGATGAGATTGATAGACGGATTACTTACGGAAGTAGGAATTCATACCTTTGATTAGGTGAACCACAACTTTGATTGAATCATCATAAGATAATCTAGGGAAGAATTAAGGGTTGCGGGATGGTGGATCATGTTTGTCCTATGTTGATTTGCTTCAGTCATTATCATGTTTGTTAGTTTTATTGTTTTCCTAGTTGTAGTTTTATTTATTTATTATCGCTTTTATCCTTCCTGGCTTTGGACTGACAATCCTCTGTCCAGTTTATTCTATCGTTTTTAGTTTCGTTTTAGTAGTAACAACCTTAGGAAAATTAATGAACTAGATACCCCGATTCCCTGTGACCGACTCCGGTATTAATCGCTGTACTACGATCCCTACACTTGGGGAATACCGGATTTATAAATTTTTACTTGTTTATTTAGCTTAGATAAAATCCGTGACAAGTTTTTGGCGCCGTTGCCGGGGAATCGGTGCGGTTGTCCAGTTCATTATTAATTTTTCTAAGGTTTGTGTTTAGGTTCCAATTAGGGTTTTGTTTAGTTTTCGTGTTTTGTTTGGTCCTGTTTTCGTGTTTAGCAGCGTTTATGTGCTTCAGTTTGAACGTAAACGGACGTCCTGAGCTATTGGACGCCCGTCCGTCCAAATCTGATCGTCTCTGTTTGTGTTTTGCCCAAGCAGACGAGCGTCCGCAACTTGGACGCCCGTCCCGTTCTTTCTCCAGGCGGACGTCCGTCCAGTAACTTGGACGCCCGTCGCTTTGTCTGTCACCAGTTTTTATTTATTTATTTTTGTTTTAGGTAGATATCGTGGTTTAGGGTTTCTGTTTTTCGTAGGTAGGTTTCGTAGGTAGGGTTCTGAGGTTGAATCATCTGACTCCACATTTTTTGCGGTCAAATTTTTGGATAAAAGGGATCGTTTTAGCACTCATTAGTATTTTGGCCGTAACTTTCGGCTCGAGTGTCGGATTTACGCGCAGAACCCCAATTCGGAAAGCTCGTTCCGACGCCGACGACGTGGTGAATAGCCGTAGGCCGTTCGATGCCGTTTTCGAGGTCAAAATCCACTGTTTTCCCTTCCATTTTGGGCTCAGAAGATTTCAACACGTTTTTTTCCCTTTTTTTTTTAGTGTTTTCCGTTTTTCTGTTTTAAATTTTTCGTAGTTTAGGTTCAGGTTTCTGTTTCCGTATCTTTTTAGGTAGTTTTCAATAAAAGTAGCGTCACACAAATTGAGAGTTTTTATTTTTGCCATGTTTCGATGACCGTTGGGTTAAGAATGTGCAAAAAGTTTTTTTACTCAATTTATGAAACGTGAATTCAGGTTTCATAGTTTTGTTTTTAATAAACACTAGGGTTTCTTTTTTTAATGATATGGTATCAGGTTATGATTTTAGGGTTGCTGCTGTTTTCTGGTATAGGTCGAGTCTGCTGTGTTTTTCTGCTGAGTCAGACGGGCGTCCATAGTAAGTGAACGCCCGTCCGTCCCACAACGCTTTAACGCTGTTATGTTTTTAGAGAGTCAGACGAGCGTTTGTCTGCTTACCCGAACGGCCGTCTGCTCTATGTGGTTCTGGACGGGCGTCTGCATGCCTGAACGTCCGTCCGCCCTGAATATGCTTTAAACGTCCGTCTGGATTGTCTGAACGTCCGTCCAGTGTGTCAGCTCTAGTGAATAGAATTTGATTTTTAATGCTTTATTTGACGTGGATATTTTCATATGAGCTTCTGTGGCTAGTTATTTTTACGTAGATGTTCTAAACTTGCATGTTTACATCTTTCCATCTACCGATCCATGTTAAATAATTGATTAACTTTTATATACATGATTCATCCATGCATGTTATAGTTAATGTCGGTTCTCGTATGCTATAACTGTTCTTATTGTTATTTAGTAGCTAATGTCGGTTTCCGTATGCTACATATCGTTGTGATGAATCTTGTGAGCTTTGAGACCTATGTGCGTTCTTGTTATTTTTGTAACTCATTTGGGTAGCTACTGTCGGTTTTCCGTATGCTACCATGTCTTCTTATGAGTTATATCTGTTTAGTATAGCTAACTGTTGGTTTTCCATAATGCTATCACCTTTGATGAGTCTTAAGGCGCGTCTACACTGCATATAATGAATAGTACTGTCGTTTATCGTAAACTATCATTATTTGGTAGACGTTTATGATATACATGTCGTGTTGCAAATGAGTGGGCTAGTTTTCTTTCTTTTATTTTCTTTTTATTTTTGCATATCATTTAGTTGCATGTCATTGTTAAGGGTGATTTTATACGATTTCTAATGATATATTTTATAATGATTTCCTCCACATTTATATAATTTGCATAGAAAATGAGCGTTTAATCGGTTTATTGAGCAAGCGGGGTTTTAAATGATTTATTTGCAAAGTTGGTCGAATTATGTGTATTTCTTATTTTTATGAATGTGATTACACTTTGCAATGTTTTGATGTCTTGTAGATACATATTTTCGATCTAAAAGATGATTAAAAGACGATAAGGTTCGGATTTTGAGCATTTATGTATCAAATCAAGTCATAAGTACTAAGTTTTATCGAAATGTATGAGTAGTAATTATTATATAAACTATCGTGTTTTTATTATATTTTTATAAGTTTTTTTATAGATTTAATAATCGGACTGTCGTGTTGAAAATTACTATATTTTATAAAGGTTTTATTTACCGCTAGTATGATAGATCTAAAAATATCATGACTAGAGACTGTAATATTAACCTGAAAAGAGTCAGTAAAATTCAACGCAGTTTACGAACTTTTGTTGTCGATTTACTCGCGGTTCGTTTCTTTGTGTTCGGATAAAAAAAGATAAGATTTACTTGCGGAAACGGAACAAAAGACGAATCACGAGATGAGAGTTTTGCTCGATCGAAGAAAAAGCTCGATTCGAATCAAGAATGGGCGATTCGAATCGACTCCCAAACTTGGAGCCCAAGGCCAAGCCAAATAATACGTTTTGGAGCTTAAAAGATGGATTTTGAGGAAAAGAAGAAGATGCCACGAGTTTACGAGTTAAACGGATCATATTTTTTTTCCAACGCACTTCTACCGTAACCTGTTTTCGATGGAAATTTGACCCAACTTAGAGGCATTTTCAGGGGAAGAGTTCTTGATGAAAGTTGTAGATACTAAAATAAGCTTTCCGACGCATTTTGAATCACGTCAATCAGAGGTCTACAACTCAAGTTATGATTTTTTTACCGAACTGCTGAATTTCGGGACGAACCGGTGCATGAAGAAATCGGATTTTTTTGCTCAAAATGCAGATTTTTTTTTTGATCTCAAATGGTTGCATGTTACTCCATGTGAAGACTAATGATGGCAAATATTCTCCCATTATCCCACATGCTAAAAAAATGGATAATACCTCCCCAAATACACCTCCCTCATATACATCTTCTCATATACACCCTTCTCCTATATATACTACCCCAAATTCACTTGAAACATGGCCCCTCCTTGGTCACTCTTCTTGGCCGCCCCTCTCTCCCTTGATTTCTCCACTCTTTTTCACTTTTCCTTGATGAAGACTTGAAGATGTGTGTATGTATATATACATATATGTCTATGTATATCTATATGTAAGCATATATGCAAGCTTCTTTCTTCTTTCTTTTTAGTTTTGGGCCCATATATGTATGCATATGTCTATGTATGTATATGTATATGCTTGTATGTATAAATAAAGTTGTAATAAAACGATGATGAGAAGCTAAAGCACGTTGGAACGAGCCTTGTGAAGACGATTCTTAGCAACATCTCGATTTCGAATTTGGATTATCTTGTGAGTTTTAATAAAAGTTGTATCTTTCCTATGTTTTTATTGTTGTTATGCAATTTATATCGATGGATTATTGTTGTTTGATGTTTAACGTTTGACGAGAGTCGTTGTTAAACTTACGCTACCACTTTATCATGTAGATTGCATTGTAATATCTTTTTCATGTAGTTGCACCTAGCCCTACTGTTTTGTAATGTTCCATGTATAATTTCCATCTTTATATGGGCTTAATTTGAAAAATCTCTATGACTTATTTTCCATGTATAATCCTCTGTCTTTATTAGTTGGAGTTTGATGTTTCTGTTTGCACATGTGGTCTATATTATTCTACAAGCTTCTGTGGCTTTATTTCTTTTTGTGCTTATATCAAACTTCCGTTCAGTTGTGTTTAGACGCTTAGATGTTCTGTACTTTCCCTGTGTGGTGATTTTTCCATCTGAGCCATTATATCATGTGCTTATTTCTTGTCTATAATTATTTTTGCCATGTTGTATTCCCCCGTGTTCCCCGAGATACTGCCATGTTTTTCAAGTGGTGCAGGTAATTTTTTTAGATGTTCTTGTTAAGCTGGCCTTGGAAGTGAATGTGGAGAGGAATACCTATGACATCTCGTGCCTCGGAAACGCGGATCGATTTTCTATCCTTCTTCAGCCTATCTTCATATCATTACCAAATCAGCTAAGTTCTTTTATCTTTTCTTTATTTCTGCACAACATGAGGACATGTTGTAATTTAAGTGTGGGGGAGGGGAATAGTTTCATGTATCTATATTCATTTGCCATACTATTATATTTCTATGAAAAAGTGCTAAATTTTAAAAAATTTGTTTGTTTTGTCCCAAGTGAGCAATGCATATCTTTATTTGAGTTCTTATATCATTGGTGCATTATTTTGCATATTTAGTAAATTTAGATGTCTCACCCAACACTATTTTTCACGTGCCATAGTAAATGATGAGCTATGTTTTAAAGCTATGCCCATTTGATTAGAGATTTTTGATGATTATCGCATGATTCTTTGCTTGCATACGAATTTTGAAAATTTTAATAGTCTGTGTTTAGAATTAAAGTATGATATACTGTGAATATCTGAAGGTTTGAATGTGATAGGAGGGATATAATTTAAGGTTTGAATACCAATCTAAGATGAATAATATGAATAAGATATATATATAAGTGTCGGAAGTAGCTGCCAATGATTTGAGTGCGGTAGGGCATTATCACGAAATGTCCTATACCACTATGAGGCTCAATAGCTCCCGACTGCCTGATGATAGTAGTCCAGCTAGGGTGTTATCACGAAACATCCTATTGCTGGGAATGAGGGCATATATGCTATATATGTGGAATTAAGTTAATCTTAAAGAAAAATTTAGTGAATGGTAATGTGAAAAGATGTGTGAGAACCGTAGTTATCTTCTGACTATCCCCGATATAACCGAAAGATATGTTGTAGGGATTATCCTCTGAGTATGTCGGAAAGATCCTAAGCGCATTTTATTATCCTTTTCGGAATATGTATGTTTTGTGAGGTGCATGTTATAATCGTTTTTATATTTCTAATTTAAATGGGATGTTGGCTAGTTTTGCTTGAATCAATTTCAAGTGTGGATTTAGTGGAAATTTATTATGGCTATGCACACACACTTGGGTGAACCTCTAAACTATTGAATATGCTTTATATTTGCATAAATGTTTATATGTCTCGAGTCTTGATTTTGTTTTGTCTTGCTCGGGACGAGCAAGATTTAAGTGTGGGGGAGTTGTTAAGGGTGATTTTGTACGTTTTATAAGGATATATTTTATGTCAATTTTCCCCATATGTGGATGTTTTTCATAGAAATCGAGCTTTATATTGAAATATTGAGCAAATGAGTTTTAGAAGTATTAAAGTGCAAAATCGAGCTAATTATGTGATTTTATTGGATAAGTATCTTTAGATGTAAGATGTTACATTTTGCATGTTTTTATCGTGATGTAGGTACGCTTGCATGGAGAGGGATGAAAGGAGCTTAAAAGATGTTCAAGTGATGATTTGCATGGAAGGAAAGAGATAGAGATGAAGTTGGAATGAAGATCAAGATGAATTTGGAAGAAAAAGGGACTGAACTAGCATCCAGAGTGGACTGGCGTCCAAATAAGTGGACTGGCGTCCAGGAGGAGTTTTTGATTCAGAGAGTTTGGACGCCATAGTGAACGAGCGTCCAACAAGACCAGACTGGCGTCCAGAATCCTTGGACGGGCGTCCAAAACCGACATAGCAGCAGACCGACCTAGTTTTCTATAAATAGCAGCTGCGCCCCAACCCTAATCACATCAGATTTTCACACATTATTGAGACCTATTGATACATACTCATTAGAGAAAAACCTAGACGGCCCCAGCCCCCTTTGGGGAGGCTGGGGTTGCGGATTAGTTAGGTTTTTATTTTCGTTTTCTTTTCTTGTTCGATCTTGATGATGGCCTGAAGATATGAACTTGGAGCAGCCATGGGAAACTTTTCCAGCAGCGTGTTATTTCTTCCTTTGGATATTTTGTGAGTTTAATTTCAAGTTTGTTTCTTTCCTTTGTTTATTTGTTTATGCAATCGATATCGGAAGATGTATTGCTATTTGATGTTTACCGTATGATGGAAATCGGTGTAAACCTTAGATCACCATAGGAAAGATTAGACTTTTAACCTTGACATAACGGAAGTTGATATGTTAGATTTCTAGGTTGTTAGATCTAATAAATCTTGCACCTTGTTTTGAGAGCGTTAATCTCTAAGATCATGAGATTGATAGACGGATTACGATCGGAAGATGATGAGATTGATAGACGGATTACTTACGGAAGTAGGAATTCATACCTTTGATTAGGTGAACCACAACTTTGATTGAATCATCATAAGATAATCTAAGGAAGAATTAAGGGTTGCGGGATGGTGGATCATGTTTGTCCTATGTTGATTTGCTTCAGTCATTATCATGTTTGTTAGTTTTATTGTTTTCCTAGTTGTAGTTTTATTTATTTATTATCGCTTTTATCCTTCCCGGCTTTGGACTGACAATCCTCTGTCCAGTTTATTCTATCGTTTTTAGTTTCGTTTTAGTAGTAACAACCTTAGGAAAATTAATGAACTAGATACCCCGATTCCCTGTGACCGACTCCGGTATTAATCGCTGTACTACGATCCCTACACTTGGGGAATACCAGATTTATAAATTTTATTACTTGTTTGTTTAGATTAGATAAAATCCGTGACAATTTACATGAAATAAAGTCTTCTTTAGCTTTTGATGATTTATTTTCTGGTTTCCCTCCCTCCGTGCCATCTCTAGCTTGAGCAGATTAAGCTAGATCTTCATAACCGAAGGTATGAAGTTTGAATGTTCCTTTATGTCCTTATTGTGGTAGATCTACTTGTATTTACGTGTTATAGTCAATTTGAATAATTAACAACCCCATAATTTACTTAAATTAATCGGAACGAAGCAATGTAGACTCCAGAATAGGAACTGACGCCCCCGATTAGTCGGCAGTCTTTACCGATTAATCGAGGCAACTTTTAGGCCCGCTAATCTGGAGATTCAGCGTTAGCTACGTTATCGACATGATTAATTAAAAGGATTACTTAGGTCTGGCCAATCTAATATTCGTACATCGTAAATTAACATGAAGGACTATTAGTGAAGTGTTATTTAGGACATAGTCTTGATGGATCCCTAGGAACGTGCTAGTCATAGTCGATAGCTGCTTAAGGAGGTTTTCGGTCTTGAGCCGGCATCTCTAAAACTTTTTGCGTATGGACTAATACAATCAATGAAGAAGGTTAGTTGCATATAGATTGTCTGTTGTCCTTACAGTGGTAGTAGATACGGTTAGGAGAATGCACCCGTAGCCAGTGGCGGATCCAGAAAGTTTTTCCAGTGGGGTCGCCGGAATGTAAAACTACCTTTTGATTCAAAAATTTGTTACGCTGGAGTCACCGGATCCTAAACCTACATTTTTTACCAGCAAAATTACATTTTTCACCTGCAAAACAACATTTTTTAACACCAAAACTACATCATTTTTAATATTAATTTTTTTACGGATCTCAGTGGGGTCACGTGACCCCACCTTGATACACAGACATCCGTCACTGCTCGTAGCTAAATTGAATTAAAACGTTTGATTAATTTGGGGGAAATTATGTGGGGAAGTAAACATAAAGATTAACTACACCAAGTTAGTAGATAGGTGGGGATTGGAAGGAATACCAAAGTTCTTTCTATGTTATTGTTGGTCAATGACCATGTTTGTCTTCTCAATTAGGTTAGGTTCGTTTATACTTGAGTTGCATTGTCTTTGTGGGATTGACCTTGATTCGCCGTTGCTATGCTATAATTTGACCTAGTACTCTTGTTAGTATAAGCGACATCATGCTCGACATCAAGTTTTTGGCACCGTTGCCATGGACAATGGCCAATTCGAGAATAAACTTATTTAACTCTAATTAAGATGTTTCTGTTTTTATTATTTTAAGTTTTGAGTCGTCCTGCAATATACCTGCATCATTTTAAGTCAGAATAAGAAATTCTGAGCCCGATTAATCGTGGGTTATCCCCGATTAATCGAGGTCCAGAAAATCAAGTTCTGATAGCCTCTATGATTCTGTGTATATCTCTATAAGTTTTAGTTAGTAGGTCCGCATCAGTTGGGTCTGAACCCAATTAAGGCGGAAGTTGCTAACAATTTTGTTTGTTTTTGTTTTGTCTCTTTAGCAAGAATTACGGGACACTTCGGAAATTTGTTTAGCATGATTTGGGAAAAGCGAGACGAGTCAAGCATCATGCATCGGGTAGTGTTGAATGTCACCCCGATATCTATATATACAGGCTCAAAGGTTAGAGATCAGTATGAGGTGGATAATAAGCGAGTGGAATAGGAGAAGGAGGCACTCAAACAAGAAGCCGAAGAGAACGTAAGGGAGTACGAGGCTTATCCCCCAGGTGAGTCGCCTATAGAGTTAATTGATATATCATCTGATTATAATTCCGACAATCCTGAAGAGGACATTGACACTATGTTTCCCGAGCCTGAGGACTACCTGGACTCGGATACAGTAGTAAAACTAGGAGACCTAGTGACGTTTTGACTCCCAATATCGATCAACAATGTATCTGTAGGATTATGACTCTGTGACTCTGGTTCGAGTTGCAACATTCTTCCTTATTCACTCTGCCAAAATGTAAAGATTCATGTAACCTTGGACCAAACACGGTCCATGACTTTTTTCGATCGTATCCGAGATATGCCAGCCGGTTTGCTAAAGGATTGCAAAATCAAGGCAGGTGGATTCTATAGATTTCATAGTCCTACATGTACCGAAAGACCCTAGTGCCCAAGTTTTATTAGGATGACCTTTCTTAGCAACAAGCCAAGCTATCATGGATTTCAATAATGGGGAGATCACTTTAAGGACAATCATGATGCCGTAACCATTAAGATCCTAGAGCCCCTAGACAATAGGCCTGAACGCTGCATTATGTCCTATATCTCTAGAGACGTAAAAATTGTGGCGATAAAAGATGAGAGGCCTAAGCATCGAGAGGTTCTTATAGAAACCTATGAGCACAAGTTTATAAAAGTACCGTTGAGGGAACAAGAGGACAAGAGCCACAACAAGACGCTCGCGGAGGTAAGTGCTTCCGTTATGCGTAGTGATGAAGTAGAGCTGAAACTAGAAAATGTGGAATCCTTAGACATGAAGGTTAAGTCTCGAAGAGAGACTTAGTGCATGGGCCGAAAGGGCAAGACGTGCCAAGAAGAGAGCTCAAAAAGTTTATGCGAAAAACCGAGAGACAGCACTCCTAGACGATGAGCAAGAATGTCTCTTTCTCGGACTAAAAAGCAAATGAGGGGCACTTATTGAACAAGAAGGGAAGTGCATGACGGTCAAGACCTCGAGAGTGCAAGTTTGGCGAGTTAAATCCCCGACCCTTGATTGAATGAAGGTCCGAAAGTCAATCGAGCTACCGACTATAAACTCAAAACTACCTCTTGAACCCTTATCTAGGAAAAGAGTCAATAAAAGTAACCGGATGAAATGACGAGCTTTTTTTTCATCCTATCACACCCATAGGTTTAAAATCGATGGATGTTGGGAAGGTTCTTTTTAATCATTGTGGATTCTAGTGAAATAGGTTAGGATGGAGTGGGAAACAACAATGAAAAGAGTAAGAACTGGTGATTAGAGGTCACGATTGAGCAACAAGTTAGTGAAAGATGTGCAGAACAGGAAATAAGAAAATCTGGAAAAAAATTGGCCTCGATTAATCGGAAAGCCCATCCGATTAATCGAGCTAGGTTTTACCGATCTCTGCGTGTCAGATTTCAAATCAGACCCTTCGATGACACGTGAAGGACACGCGTTGCATCGATCAGCCCAAGGTCAGAGTAGCTGCCCCTTTTCTTCCTCTTTTCCATCATTTCATAATTACCCACACTCTACCATTAACTCCACCGCCTCAATTCCCTCAATCACATCTCAATCCCCTCACCACCATTACTCCACCGACCCATTATCCCACTAAATCCTTCCATTTTCATCCAATTTCTCCTATTTAAACACCCAACCCTCACCATTCTTCTTCATCTTCAACACAACTTTCTCCATTTCTTCTTCTTCTTCATAAATCTCGGCCATCATCACCATCATTATCAATCATTCTCTCCACATTATCCACCATAAACCTCCAAAAAAAACTCCCATCACTTCTACTGCTGTGACGTTGCTGTTGTTGCTGTTCATCTTCTTCCATCATATGTAGCACAACTTTATAGAAAAATCAGAAAATTTTGGTCCCATTAATCGGGATTTCCTACCGATTAATTGAGGGTCCCTTTTTCTGAAACAGGATTATCAGCAGTCTCTGTGTCCAACATCCATGGCCCCAAAACGTAGCAGAACTGTTCGTCACCCAAGTGGTCATCAGGTTGTTTATGGTGATGCCAACCCCTTGATAGATGGGGTTGAGCAATAAGATTCATTGGAGATCTACGAGTCATTCCGAGGTCATTGGAATGGCCGACCTGTTGCTCATGAACGCGGTATCGACTTGGAGGATTGTGGCACTATCTTGCCTTGTTATGGCAGAGGCACCAAGCCGGTCCAATGCTATGGTGGTGTGAGAGTTTTATACGTATTTGGTGCACAACCCATGAGCTATCTTTGCTATGGTCCGAGGGGTGTAAGTTGATTTCACCATCGAAAGGATCAACGGATATTATGGGGTACGCAGTCCACCAGTAGGCCCGGAGGAGTATACGTCATCTTTGAATGTTAATGATTTGGAGAGGATGCAGATGATCACTGACTACTTTAGGGTGGTATGGAAGAGAAACTCGAAGGGAGCCCCAACCATTTTTCTGGAGAATGACCTATCTTAGGATATGAAGATGCTGAACAGATTTGTCTGTTCCCGCCTTCTACCGACCAAGCATATGGCCTCTGTCACACCAAAGCGGGTAGAGTTGATGTTCTACTTGGAGTAGGAATCTCCGGTCAACATCAGCATCCTGATGAACAACCGCAGTCAGGATATAGCTGATGAATCCGAGTGAGAGCTTCTGCCGTATGGCCCGATGATTGACATGTTCGTTGTCGAGGATGAGGTTCCGGTTCTAGTAAGTGAAGATTGGGAGGAGCCTGAGCCTAAGATAAGCTCGTAGTCGGTTTCACGAGCACCTAGACAAGTGGGTCAGAGAGCTGAGTGAGAGCGCACTCCGGTTCACGGGGGAACTCGTTCTCAACGAGCTCTGATAGAAGAGAATGCAAGAGAGATTGTGAATTTGCACCGGAAGATGGATCACATGATGGACTTTTTAGGCATTCCTCCTTACACCCCACCACCAAGAACTGCCCCACGTCCCGGACCATCTTCTTCTGATTCTGCTGCCTCAAGTTCTGGACCACCTCCCGGTTTTGAACCTTAGGGTGATTTACCTGAAGGTTGGGAGGAATATTTTGATGATGACTAGTTTATTTCTATTTCTTGTTGTTGCTTTCCATTTTAGTATTTTTATTTTTATTTTTCTTTTATTTCTTTTTCCTCTCTAGTAGTACTTTGCCAGACTTTTATTAATAAAATAAAATTTTGTCGGCTTAATTGTTTTGGAGTTATCTTATTTCTTTGCCTCATTTTTATTATACGGTTATTGTCACCCGAGTTTCTTCTTTTGGATTGTTCGAATTATTTAGCACAGAATTTTGAGGACTTCTTATGTGAAGCCCGTTGCGATTATTGGCGATCCATCTACTTTTCTTGCTCTGCGCTTAACGAAGCTAAGTTCCTTTTCTGTTTTCTATTTCATCTTCTCATTTGGGACAATGTTTCGATTAAGTGGGGGGTAGGAGCGTCACTTAGCTTTTTAACATCATATTTCGCCAAGTTGCTTGATTATCTTGATTCTCTTTGATGCACTTTTCGCCGCGTAGACTTTGAGTCGTTTTAAGTAAAAATTTGAGCAAACTAATTACATCCTTGTTCCACAATGCATATGTGAAAGTCATGCCCACTTCTGAAGTAGTGGCGTATTAAAAGTAAATTCTGTTTATGATCCACCTTTTTAAGCACGCATAACTCACTTCTTCAGTGTGTAGTTAGATGACGCATTATTCAATTTAGTATGGAAGAATGAGCATGTGTTGTGTTGCATGAAGTAGTGACTTATTAACTATTATTTAACTGTTGCATTCAATTTTTGAGAACGCAAACGGAGTGAGAAGTATTTGGATAAGATGAAGAGTTATCATAGACCATTAATCGATATTTGTCGGTGGATATACTTTAACCAATTTTTGTAGGATGATGGTAGCAACTTAAATTCCACACAAGGTAAACCAGGACAAAACGGACTTGCGAGTGAGAGAGAAAAAAGAGTAAGAAATCTGCCCAAAAGAAAAGAAAAAAGAAAAAAAAGAATAAAATAAAGGTAGTGAGGGAAGCGAACTCGTTGCAAAAAAGGCACGACCCTCGCATAACAAAGAAACAAACGAGGACCTAAGAGAAATACTCGGTCCCCAAGTCTGCCCGGCCCAAGTAAGTTTTCATGTTGTTTACCTGAGTCTGAAGGCAAGAGGAGCGAGTGTGCACATTGATAAGTAATGATTGTGGGGTCGCTATAACTTCATTCTTTTCTTGAATGCACTATCACAAAAGATTTATCACACGACACATTGATGTATAGGTCAGTGATGATTAATGGGGAACTTATGGAATGATGTGTGATACATGTTTCGCCTAACATCATTGTTGATATATCGTAATTCTGTTCGCGTCACTGTTGTTTGAGAGTTATTGCACACACACATTGGTTCATTACGTGAATGTTGTTTAATATGTTACTGATAGATATGAGCTGACATGGTTTTTACCCTGGCTATGTGAGGCATTGTTTCCTTTTCGCTTTTTGCCCGGGACGATCAAAAGCTAAGTGGGGGGTAGTTGATAACGCCCTAAATATGACCATTAAATGCACCTTTATTTACCCCGAATCGTGCTCGAGAGGATATAGATAGGCTCGTTATTGTCAGGAATATGTGTTAAATGTTAAGTACGTGTTCCTAGGTTTACGATTTTGCATCTATTTTATTATCCCGTGGATTTGGTACTGTTTCGCCTTGTTTTGTACATTTTTCAGGATGTACTAAAATCCGGAGCAGCTGAGGATGGATCTGGACTGAAAGGCATTGGGCCAAGTGCAGAAAGTCCAAGAAGAGATCTGCCAAAAAAAGGGAAGAAAAACTGGGCCGATTAATCGAGGTCCAGGCCCGATTAATGGAACCCTTGGAAGATAAGAAACCGAAGTCTGCCGCATCTACTAGGTCGGATAGGGTTTATTGAGTCATATGTCGGCTATAACATCTATAAAAAGCCGCATATGCTGATTGTAATTGTATGGTCATCATATAGACCTTCACAACTTTTCATTGATATATTTACATGAAATAAAGTCTTCTTTAGCTTTCGGTGATTTATTTTCTTGTTTCCCTCCCTCCGTGCCATATCTAGCTTGAGTAGATCAAGCTAGATCTCCATAACCGAATGTATGAAGTTTGAACGTTCATTTATGTCTTTATTGTGGTAGATCTACTTATAGTTACGTGTTGTAGTTAATCTGAATGTGTAAAAACTCTATAATTTACTTGAATTAATCAAAATGAAGCAATGTGGATTCCAGAATAGGAACCGACGCCCCCGATTAATCGGCGGTCTTTACCGATTAATCGAGGCAACTTTTAGGCCCTATAATATGGAGATTCAGCGTCAGCTACGTTGATCGACATGATTAATTAAAATGATTACTTAGGTCTGTCCAATCTAATATTTGTACATCGTAAATTAACATGAAGGACTGTTAGTGAAGTGTTAATTAGGACATAGTCTTGATGGATCCCTAGGAACATGCTAGTCATAGTCGGTAGCTGCTTAGGGAGGTTTTCGATCTTGAGCCAGCATCTCTAAAACTTATTGTGTATGGACTAATACAACCAATGAAGGAGGTTAGTTGCATATAGATTGTCTGTTGTCCATACAGTGGAAGTAGATAGGGTTAGGAGATTGTACCCGTAGCTAAACTAGATTAAAATGTTTGATTAATTGAAGAGCGACAAAGTTCAGTTCAGATTGGACTATTTGCAGCATGGGAGCAGATTACCCAAAAAATCCCTGGGAACAATGAGAAAATTATGTGGGGATGTAAACATAAGGATTAACTACACCAAGTTAGTAGACATGTAGGGATGGGGAGGAATACCAAGGTTCTTTTATGTTATTGTTGGTCAATGACCATCATTGGTTATATGTTTATAAAGGTTTTATTTCTTTGAGGTGAGAATATATTTTTCTGGATTAAAATAAAAATTTGAAGTTAGAGTTATACAATATATCGTACCCTAGTTGTTTATGTGGAATTGTTGATTGCTTCAGCATGTCAAGTGACTATTACACACTGAAGATTTTGTCATGTTGTTTGATTTATGATTAAGGTTAGCAATAGTCTGGGCATAACATTTTTGCCAAACCAAAGATTTAACATGTTAGAATATACACTTAATCATTGAGTGATACACATTACATCATGATCAATGGTGTAAAATCCTATATTGACTTTTGTTGTTGCTCGATTTGTGATCAATGGTCTAAACGTCTATCTACATATATTGTTGCCCAATTTGTTGCTTCCGTATCACATCTCTAAGTTGTCATGGATTCCACAACCTTGAAGCTCTAAATGAGTTATATGCTCATGATTGATTGCCATGTGCTTGATGTGACAAAAACACCTGTATATTCTTATGGTTAGACTGATTTTTGAGCAATTTCGTGAATGTTCGTAGCTTTTGCAGGAGAATAAATGGATGATTGATCAATCTATTCGAGACATAGATAGGGAGAGACAAGGGTTACAATCACAGGAGAAGAAGTTGATTGCAGAGATAAAGAAAAACGCTAAGCAAGGACAAATGGTATACATATTTTCCTAGATTGTTTTACGAAGTGACATCTTCAGTGCTTTTTAGTGTACACCTGCTTGTCTGTTTAAAATATTTACCGGCTGATTATGTCATGTTGATGTTTTAGGAACATTGCACCTGCACTTGATATCAAATTTATGATTTATAAACTCACGTTGGTAATTAAAACATAGAAAAATGAAACACTTTCAATTAATGACGCAAGCTAAAAGCAGCCATAGAGCATGTAAAGTTTGCTTCAATTTACAAACCTGAGATTGGTGTACATATTGATTTAGTTGTTAGTGTACACTACAGTAGATGGAATGACATGCCTCGTAAGTCAATTTAAAATGTTTGATGCTAATATCTTGTGCTATGATGATTATTTTCCTTGTCTTGCTGTTTGTCGTACTTTTTGAAGTAAATTTTCATGCACCAGCTGTTAGCTTCGATGAATCAACTCAGTTTGGAAGTAATTCCACCAGCCCAGCTTTTACTGAGTCTTCATCTTGGACTTGTGTCAAATGCTTGAAAGCATTGCAAGATGGATGTGCCTTTTGTAGTAATGTGAATAACAAAGTAAGTTTTATTGTTTTATTCCCTGTAATCATTTGTCTTATTTTCTTTGCAGATAGTGTTTGCTGTCCATGATTTCTGTCCAGACTCAGAGTGAAACATAGGACAGCAAACCTGGAACCAACATCCTTTGTAGCTTCTAATGTTTGCTCTCTTATTTGAATAGTATCATCCTGGAGCATGCCTCATCAACGGCAACCCACAAAAAACTGTGTGCCAAAGCCAACATCGCGATTTTTACATGTAGGGTTGTCCAACGAGTTTTGGAATCTTTGAAGTAGTGTTTCTTGCATTGTATACCACACCATATTATCCTGGGATGGAGACATCACCATAGATTGTAAACTCAAACATATATCGGCTGAGGTATTGAGGCACATGAGGCGGTATTACGGCAGTTTCTAACTGGACTTGCAATCTCGTTGTGAGCCAGTCATTCTTGTCTTTGGCAAAGGCTCTTACAACTGGAGGAACTTTTTGTTATTTTTTGGATTCACCTTTATTGTAATTATCTTTGCGTATTTCTTGGTGCCTGAAACTAAAGGCTTGCAATTTGAGAAAATAGAGAGAATGCTACAAAAGGGGTTCTGACCAAGTTTATGTGGAGGAAAGGGAAGTGGAGACAAGGAAGAGGAAGAAAATGGAGGAAAAAAATTAAAGTCTTATTTTACAATGGACTTATTAATCCCTGGGCTTATTTTATTTATGAGCTTAACAGGGTAATTATTTCAACATCAAAGTTTTAAGTTTTGGTTTTGTCAAAGTTTTAAGTTTTGGTTTTAATACTTAATTTTTGATTGTCCTTTCTAGAAATTATCATAAGAACTATTATAGTTGTCAGATGTTTATGGATTTCGTAGTGGTATAGTAGTATTGAGAATATTTATCTAGAAGAATTTATTTTTAAGACCCTCTTCTTTAGTTGTTTCCGTTCTATAATATAATGTTATCCATGTCTCAAAATAAGACAATTTCTATTCTTAGTTTTGCAGTTTATGTTTGGAGGTCAGAAAGTTGGAGAGAACAAAATCGATGATGCTCACTCATTGAGACTTCTGTTTAATCAACAAATGCAGTGGTGCTTTGTTAATGTAAGAACTAAATTTGTATTGCTGGTGCAATACCACAGTGCAGAGGTTTGATTTTATTTTATATTTCTTTTAGCCATTAGTTAACTGTCGAAATATGACAATCCTTATTGGTTTAAGTTAATTCTATCATTTACAAATAAGTGTTTGTGTGGGGTTAGAGTTTATGTATTAAACAACTTCCGAAGTTTGGTGGTAGGTGCTGAGCTGTCTCATCTCATGACTGCTCCCATCTTCTCCACCACCCCGGTCACCTGTGACTAGTCCAAGCCAAAGATGACCTCCCCGGCTATCTTCTCCGGTGCTCACTCTTGTAGAGGATGCAGGTCATGACATCACAAGTATTATCCCCCAATTTATTTCCCCCTTAAATTAGAATAATGAAGCCCTTTTTCCTTACTGAAGTTTCCCTTTTCTTACTGTAAGGTTCCCCCAAATTAATCTTTTGTTTACTGAATCGTTAATAGTAAGAATGTGATTTACTTTTTTCTCTTTAATTTGGTGTCGTGAAAATATATTCTTTTCATTATTTTTGTACTTAAAAAATCCATAGCTTCACATGAAAGATGACACATTTTATGAAACATGACCTAGTTGTTACTATTGTTGGGTTTGATTTTTTTTAATTCCGCATTTTCTCTCATCGTGGGGGTTTAATTTCTTTTATGACGCATTTTTGATCATTTAGTTGTTGTTAGTAGTTGCGAGATGATCTGGAATTCAATTTGATCTTACACCCTTGTTGTTAGATTTCAACTACGCATGCTTATTTTCTTGATGAATTTGGTACTTGCAGGCATTTAAAGGATCTTTTCATTCTTTCATAATTGTGTTTTTGAGGGATTAGCATATTGATTTTATTTTGGTTATTGATTGTTTCAGTTATGTTGGTTTTGTTGAGTATGTAAGGGTTGAAGTTTTGATTGTTTTTATTTTTCAAATACATGTGTATGTGGTGAACTGTTCCTATTACATCTACTGGTATATAAAGATTCTGACTATCATTAGATGTCATTTACTTTATTTATTCTTTGCCTTTCTGACTTTTTTTAATGAATTGTCCTCACTCGTAACTAACTTTTAGAATTAAAAAGAGTCAATATAGATCAATGCTTATGCTTGGATTATTGAAGGAAATATGGCTTCTACATTCGACGCTTAATCTTCCTTTAAGAACCGACAACATGCACCTCTTGTGAAGCAACATAAGATGTCTAAGTTCTTATTTCTCTTCTAGGTGTCTGATTTTCAATTTTTATTGAAGTTAGCAGAGTTAAAATGGTGTATTTTCCTATAGTGACGTTTTCCTATTTTATCTTTCTAGCATTTCTTATGTTTTAATTATCTCACTTCAGTAACTCAGAAACTCAGCGTATTTAATCAGGACATGAACAATAACTCTGAAGGCTTGGTGAGATACTTGCAATCCATTTCTCTTAAAATAAAGAAAAGATATTAAGCCCCCTCGAAGTAGAACCTTGAAGGGTCTGTATCTTGCCATAACGCTTTGGAAGAAAATTGCTTGTTTAGAATCAAGTTCAGGATTCAAGAGGTAAGATCTTTGTTGTCTACATTAAACATGCTTCATTTTGTACCAAAAGTTTTTGTTTTTATATCTTTTCATTGATAAGTTCATTGAAATCGTAGACCTGTGTGTATATGTGCTGGACAATCTGATAGGCAATCCTCAGGGGAAAATGTAGACATTGTGATTATTGACCACAATAAAAAAGGTAACGATACAAGGAGGATTTTCACATTTAACTATGTTTTTAAAGCAAATGCAACTCAACATCTGAACTTTTTCTCTACCGTATATGCTTCATCGTTCTCGACAAAAGTAAAATATTATTGCATTATTAAGAGAATAAATCTTTCACCATCACTCACTCAAATGGAACCATTTGATTACATAAAGATCATTTTATAGGAAGCTTCTAAACTTTTCTAATGAATATGCCTTCACTTTGCATAAATGGGTGTGGCCTGAAACTTTCTCAAGAAGTAAATGAATAAACTATGAGTGCTTGTTCCCCATCCTCTTCTTTTTTATTTGTGTGGCTGCATATTATCCTTTGTGGATGATTAATTGATAATAGTTTCTTTTTATTGGGTATTGTGTATAATTTACAAAGTGATGCTCGGTTCGTGTAAGTGAGCAAATGCATGTTTTGAACATTTTTTTTCTATAATTTTCTATCAATATTAGTCTAGCTTGATGCATGCATTAAGTCCTGAATCTATTTTGAAGGGTCCATTATTCTGCTATGCATTTACCTGTTTTGTAGAAATAGAGATAATGATAGTGCATCAGTCCTAGCTTAGATCTTGTCCAACATGTTTGCTTGATGTCAGTCCTGTTTACTCTATCATCTTGTGCCTGATTCTCATGCTTGGAGTCACTGTGTTTCACACACACACCCCCACCAACCTTTTTGGTCTGTCTAATGTCTAGCTCTACCTTATGAAAGCTTGCTCTGTTTAGGAAAACTTTTTTTTAATGTTCAAGTTAAATGTTGTCTACAAGTTGGTTTTGTATGCACATTGTTTTTTTTGGCTTGTATGAGCATGGGAAGTTAAACTTCATTAGGAGTGCTTACAACTTTATACATCATCAGTTTTTAATTCCTGTTGTGTTTGTATGATCATGTCTACACTAGAAGCTTGACTGTGCATATGAGTTTCATCCTAGTTGAATCAGTCTGTTATACCTTTTCCATATGATCCTTATGGTTGGCCTAAGTCCATTGCCAGTCATGTCTACGTGGTTTAGATCCATTTTTATGCATCATGTTGCATAATTTGAATCTATCATGTTAGAATAAAATTGGCCATTGTTTTAGTGGGCCTGCTGTTATGAATATGATAATGTTGTTTAGCTGAGTATTAGTCCAGATTTTGTTTGGTTACTTGTTGTTTAATATGCCTTTGATGATTTTGTTATGTGCCTAAGTAACAAATAAGTATGATTTTATCTAGTCTTGAATATGCGACTGTTAGTAGTCTTCTTTGTTGTCCTGGAAACTACTTAACTGAATTCTTATATGAAGTTTATGGCATGTTCTGTTTCTCAAAATAGAGTTAATGATACCTTATAGTCTGCTTGTTAAAAGCTCTTGAACCAGTTCATGTTTTTGAGCCTGCCTGCTAGAAGTTCTTTATCTAAGTTCCTCTTTGCTTTACGTGAATCTGACTTGCACTTGCTCTTGTTATCTGTTTTTCAGCATGAAAAAGATACGTGAGGTATCTATGGAATACTAAATGTGAGCTCAACAATGAAGATTGCGAACATTCTTTCAGACAATGCTTGATATGCCATGACTTATCATGTATGTTGTAAGTGAGCTTTTTTTCTATAAGCAAAAATGCAATCCTTGTACTTTTTTTTATCGCTGTAGCATGGCCTTGACTCTATAAATTCAAAAAGTAGTGTCCATTGGCCCACTTTTACAAGATGGCACATGAATATGCTTGACTTGGTTGGACTTGTTGTGATTGTCTTTGTTTTGAGTTTTTCTATCTTTTGATAGTATCGGTTAAGTAATGTTTGTAAGGTGTAGAATTCCGTTGTCTTGTAAATTTCAATGTGCTTTCTTACAACTTGTTAGTATGCTTGCTTGCTTATTTGGATCTTTTGGTTATTGCAGCGCTTATACTAGTAATGCTTGAATTTAATTTGAGTTTTCATTGTTTATGTTTGGTGAATGGAATTATTTATTGAATATATTCATGATTCATAATGATTGGTAATCATTGCATAGAGAAGTATGAGAGGTATATGACCTAAAATGAGAGGATGTTTCGTCATTGAATCAATGATTTAATGAGGGGAAAATTGATCCTACAATGAGCGGATATTTCATCACTAAATCACGATTTAATTAAGGGATACGACCTTATGGTGAGGGGATATTTCATCATTAAATAATAATTTAATGAGGGGAAACCGATCATATAATGAGGGGATTTTTCATCATTGAATCATGAATTAGTGGGGTGTAATTGATCTAATAGTGAGGGGATTAGTTGTCATTAAAAATAATTTTAATGACAGGAATATACAGTCATTAATGTGTCTTATAATTAATAAGGTGAGCAATTTTCTCATCATTATACACCTTTAACTAGAGAGGCGATAATAAGGGGGGCTGATGAGGGGAAATTCCCCTCATTAAAAGTCTTTAATGATGAGAAAATGGCTTTTAATGACGAGAATTCCCCTTATTAAAAAGCAATTTTCTTGAAGTGTATTGATCGTATGGAATAATTTGGTTACCTGAATTTTCACGAATTATATTCCTGGCTTTTTCTCTTAATAAGGTTGGTAGGCCTGCTAAGAGTTTTTCTTTCCAAAAAGGCTGATTAGAATCATCCCTTTGCATTAATCTTGTTAGAAAATTATTTTTATACCATTGGAAATCACTGAGTTTTTTACAGCGTAGATTCGAGAGAAGTTCAGTGTTTTTTTCTTTCAATTTTGCTGGATCTCCATGAAAATGTATTGAGATTGTATGTATTAAAGTAGATACAACATCTTGTAAAGGTTCTTGTTGTTCGTCAAGAATCACGTTTTGTTCTTCATCATCTTTAAGTGAAATAACTATTTGGTCATGTTGGTCAGGTGTTAAATAAAAGTCCCACCATCCTTTTAATTGTCCTGAGAAGCCTGCAATAAGCAGTTCTGAAGTAGTCATATCTTGGACTCCGTGTTGTGTTCTATATGCATTTGCAGCCATTCTCATTTGTTGTAGAAGAGAAAGAATTTGATATTCATTCATAGTGTCTAAGTTCCAATTATAAACAGATGATGCATTAAAACGGTGTTGTATTTGAGTTTTGACTGGTATAATATCAAGAGTATAAGTTGGAGTGTTTTGTGAATTCCACCGTATTTTGTTTAATCGGTTCACAATTAGTGAGGTATCAGTGTCAATTTGTGATTCTGAGTCATATTTTTTTCCAATCGTATTAATATGTAATGTTGCTGTTGGTGGAGTGTCTGGAGCTATTTGATTTTCAGAAGATGAGCCGGCTGTCATCTTTTGAAGTCTGTTTTGTAAATCTTTAAATAAATTAGATTTTTTCTTTTGTATATCGTTGATAGATGAAGGAGACACTTGATATGGTTTGAAGACTGGGGTTGTTGGGTTTTTCAGTATGTCTAAAGTATCAGATTGATGAGTCTTCTCAATTTGACTAATCTTTATGTGTTTTTCCATTTTTTCTAATTGCTTCCCAATGGTATGTAGATTAGTGTTTGTGTAATTATTCTGTGAAATAATATTTTTTATATTTCTTTTGTCGTCTTCTCCGGGCATTTTTATAGGGTAAGTTTCTATATGTTGATCTTGGTGCTGTATTTTTATTCCTTGGAAGGGTGGGTGAACATATTTTATCTTTGTAGAATTTTGAATAGTTTCCCATTCTGGATTTTTATTACGAAGCGTAATAGGACTAATTATGTTTGAGAAAGGGTAGTCAGTATGTTGTTCTTGGGAATAAAGCTCAAACCAATCAAAGAAATTGTGACGCCCGTTCCGGACACCGAGTCCTTATCCGGAAAAACGCCCGGCACGCATATATATTTTTTTCTTTAATAAATCAAAGAAGTATATATACGTAAGCCTACGTCATCATACATTATTACCAATTGCAAAGCGGAAGACTTAAAAGAACAATCTCGGGAATGTCAAACGACAAACAAAACAGATCGATAAAAGTTCCAAATCAAGTCTAAGAACATCCTCAGAAGAAACAACAGAATTAAATGTTGTTTAAACTATTACAATCCCAAATAAAAAGATAAAACGGAAAGCTAAAAGTCTAGTGGCATCTCAAACGTTAAACGTTTACAATTTCAAGGTATTATTGAAACAATGAAAATTAAAATAAACTTTATCTCGAACTCCAAGCTCAAACGTCTGCATCTTGACTATCGTCATAGCCAAACTCATCTACCTGCCAATCTTCTCGGGGTGGGGTACAATAAGGAAAAGGGGTAAGTACATTTTGTACTCAGTAAGGGGTAGAAGATCGGTAACACATATTGATCTATAAATCTACCGCATATGTTGCATTAAAATACACTCCCCTCTGCTAAGTCTGTTAGCACCATCACGAGCAATTATCTATGTTACATTGTAATTCAAGGACACAATGCCCGAATGATGGTTATGCACCGGGATATAGTCAGCACCTCATATGGCACGGATAGTTCCGTGTGAAACATTTCCCAAAACCCGAATATTGTCCGTTACGTATGAGAAATGATTTCATGCTGCGAATCATAAATGTGCCTCACCAAGAATTACAACATTTTAGCTTTTAGACTCATCACATATGTTTATTACGTAGTTAATCTAACCACCTAAGTTCATTCCACTTAAAAAGGCTTCCTAAGGACATCTAGTCTTAGACAATCTAGATTAACTACCTAGCACGTTGTAAAAGGCATCAATGACTACTAAACCAATGACCCCGCAAGGTCTAAACAACCGCCTTCTGGGCTACCACCCGCCTTCTGGGCTACCACCTTCTTCCCGCAGAGGGTCTCAGTTGTGGCGATTGATGCTAAGGCACCTGAAATCGGAAGTTAGACTTTACCAATTAACATATAATGTTCCATAAGAACATACAAACCACAACATATCGTGTAATACACGTAAAATAACAAAATTAATAGTTTACACTTTTACCGTGATATATATACCATTTTTTGTTTCTTTAATTCTTTCTTTTTTTTTCATCTTCGTCTCCAACAATTTATTCTGCAACTTTATTTTTTTCCTACTACTGCTTTTTAATTCCTTCAACTTCAAAATTATTTTATTTGATTATTATTCAAACACAACATGCTGCTGATTAACTACTTGTCACTTTTTTTTTTCGTCGGCAACACACAACAGAGGACTGTAACATGCCCCTTTTTTTCCTTTTGGCAATATTCAGAGCAATATTTAATATATATATATATATATATATATATAACCAAAACTTAACAACAGCAGGTTTGAAGAGAGCAAACCGTATATAAAAAAAACATAAACAACATGTCGTTCGAACACTGTTGAACACACCCAAAAAAAAATCTCGTAACACCCCCTTACCTTGCTATTGATAGGAAAAGATCCAAAACCAACCATAACAAGAACAGCTACGAAATCCTCGCCTTCTATGCAATCTATACAAACCAAAACGACGACTACGGTTAACAACACAACCTATATATCATCCTAAACACAATAATTGCCCAAAAACGAATAAGATTCTAAAAGAACCTAAAAGATGGATACTTACGAAATACAGAATTGTTGATGTCAAAAGAACGCTCGCAACGAGACGATCACTTTTCTCTACTGCGGTCAGCACAAATTAACAACCTTTAAGCCTCGAAATTGAAAGACGGTGTCCGAACTTTTCCTATCAAACTTGCCGTCGCCCTCCTCCCAGATTTTCAGAAAGAATGAACGTAAAAGAGTAAGAATTTAATTAGGTAATATTCCTTTTTTTATACCCAATTAAATAATCATTAGTCAAAATCCTTTTTAATCTTTTTTTTAATAAACTTTTAGGTTAAAAAATAAAATAGAAAAATATATAATAAATTCCATTTTACTCTTTTACCCATCTTAAATTTTCTGGGTATTACAGAAATGTATATGAATTTTATAGTTGTTTATGAAATCGTAGTATTTGTTTTGAATTTCTTGTCATTATAGTAGAAATTTATCAAAGAACCAAGTTCTTTTCTTTACATTTTTCTCAAAGTAAAATTCATCTTGAAGGAATTTTTTGTTTACTGTAAATTCTTTTTCAATTACATTTACTTCATTAAAATTTTCAGTAATGGCTGAAAAAGAGGGGCTGGTTGGTTCTGGAGGGTTTGTTGGCTGCCTCATTTTCTGTATGTATAACCCTTTTTGAACTTTCTTCAACAGAACTTGATACCGACCTAGAAGATGTAGTTCTACCAAATATAGAATCCATAGTCCTTTTGTTATAAATAATTCATACGTGCCTACAATCCCAAAATAAGATTAAAATGCCAATAGGCTTACTCTCTTACTGTTTAGGCAAAAACACTTAGCAAGTATGAATATCTAACAAAAGGGGTTTGAATAATATTAAGTATAACTATCCCTTCGTGTGGCTCCGATATCAAAGATGCCCAGGGATGAACGAAAATATTGTATAACACAAACTAAATAATAGAATGCAGGATTCTAACAATAAACGAAAATATAATATGAATGATAAAATAATGGACGGTAATAATGTAAAATAATACTTATGTGAAATTGGCAACGCTTACATGAAATATGCTATTTTTATTTGAAGATCAAGTGACTTTAGGATGTTTGGATCATTTAGTGAAATTGAAATATTTGGCCAACAATCAAATGTGATTGGACCCATACAAAGACTGGATTCAACATATATATATATATATATATATATATATATATATATATATATATATATATATATATACTAGTGATTTCCGGCCGTGCAAGGCACGGCAACCAGATGCCCAGCATAATCAAACTATTCATAACATGATAATGAAGCAGAATTCTGGGAATTGAGTGTGGGATGATTGAAAAAGTTTGCATACAAAACCTGAAACCGTCTAATCGATACATACTGTGTTGTGAAGGAAATTTTAGGCAACATTACAATATAAGAAATAGAAGCAAAAGAAGTTATGTAGGCAAAATACGATTCATATTACTGAGCATTACACATAAGAGAACGTGTAATATGCTTTGTAATACGTTACAAAACATGTTGCAAAACAGGAAGAGGAATAGTTTTTCCTTACAGGCAAAATACAACATTTTTCAGGGTCTTTTGATCATGAGGTATCTACTCATGCTCCAGTTGCCCCGTGTTCTTCTTCACTTTTACCTTTATCACTCTTAGCAGGTGCAAGCATTTCCTGAACAACATTAGATACTTTCGATTTACTCGTTTACCTTTTACTGCTTTCTTGGCTGACTGTATAAACACGGACTGTATATGGCTGAGGAATGCTGCATAAAATTGAAATGATTCCAAAGACACTATAAGGCTCAAAATTTGAAATCGTCTCTTCAAGACCTTCCCTCCCTATTCCAAATTCCTTCTGCGCTAAGACAAGCTTCACCCAGTCAATCTACTGATATTAATTACGCAAAATCTGGGAGTGGCTGAAATCACGAATTGATTTGATAGCCAGTTTGTTATAAAAGTCATATGTGCATACCAAAACGCCATGGCAGACAAAATATAGTTGGTCGACAGCATTTCCTCGTTCCAGTATGACCTCACCAAGGAGCAAAAACTCCTCATGTACTCGTATTACCTGATAATCATCACCCCCACCAAGATAGATGTAAGAGAGGTTTGTTAGAATATAGAGAGGTGGAAAAGTTGACAGATTTGAAATGGCATTATAGATGTCGTAATGTTAAACACTTCCGTTATTAACAGAGCCCAAAGAACCCAAAGAACCCAAAAGCAGATTTATAAACGA
The DNA here is from genome assembly GCA_036785695.1 of Gentiana straminea. Classification (NCBI taxonomy): domain Eukaryota; kingdom Viridiplantae; phylum Streptophyta; class Magnoliopsida; order Gentianales; family Gentianaceae; genus Gentiana; species Gentiana straminea. Next base: position 1,683,342 of record JAVUPR010000312.1, on the reverse strand, counting down.
GGAAGATTGAATTATACTCGAAAAGAAGTTGACATTCACCAAGAAAGCAACTCACAATTTGATCAACGAATTCTGTGGAACATCCTTCAAACAAACAAACTTTTTGAATGTATGTCTTGTATAAACTCTGAGAGATCCGCAACATAGCGAAGCGACTCACCGATGAAACACGAATTCGAATGGAAGACACGTAAATCCTGAGAAGATATCAAAAAACACTGACATGCTATTGCTATGATGATGGTGAATAAAATTCTCCACACAAAAACCGAGCCATTTAAGATTGCTACCTTTGAACGAATAGAGACATGAATATCTTGAATTACCGCAAAGATCGGTATAGCCGCTCTCATACCGCAACCGTAAGTGACCTTTGATTTGATCCTGGATGTCCCTTTCAAGTCTATTTCTATTCAATATGTTCCAATGTACTTCAACCATCCATTGGAGTGGTTCCCAAATACATACACATATTAGAAAATGAAACAGAGTTAATAGAAAAGAAAAAAAAAAACACCTTATAAATCAATCTAAAAGGCTGTTGTACCATTATAGCTGTTCAGTTTAAGCATTTTAGCTATTACCAACTGCTATCGTAAGCGAGGTCTTAGTAGCAAAAGATACAGAGAAAATATCATAGGTCAGAGATCTTTTACCTGGTTAACTTATGTTTGCGAGAAATCCTATCAAACTGAGAGAAAATATCAAGGTACACAGAGTACTCGACTTGCTCTCCAAATTTAGAGTTAATAAACTCATTAAACAGCTCATGCAAATCAAGGTGTTTTCCATATGCTTCATGAGTTTTGACCAAACAAGTATTCGTCAAAATTTATACCAAAAAATCAGGTTAACAAATAAATACAAAAAAAGTAAACCAGCATTAGACGTCAACGTGCAAACTTTTTGAACAACCCACTTGAAAAATTTCCCAATAAACATCAACTTAAAAATATTCAGAATAGAGAAGAATAAATCTACGGATATGATAATTGACGGGAAAAAAATGGTTGTTGTACCATATTTTTTTTACCAGATTCAGAGAAAACCTCTAAAAAGATTGAAAAGCTAGCAATCTGAGCACAAATATACACTAAACAAATATCATATTAATTCAAAGAGGAAAAATAAAACACTACATAACAGAAACCGCACACCTCAACACAAATGTCACATAATGCTTTAAAATCACCACACGAACTGCTGGATGAACTCGCTCAAATTTCTATGAAATCAAATACAGATCAGGAGAAAAAAGAAATAAACTGGAAATTCGAAAGCTAATTACGAATGATAAATGAGATAACCGTTTGAAGAGAGAGTAGATGCCGGGTAGAGAAGAAGCCGCCATGATCTGCAAATGCAAATGAATATGAAAAGGTCTCAATAGTCTGAAAGAGAAGAGCAATAGAGCAATAGAGCAAAAGGGCTCTTATCATTATCCGAAAGACGAGAATGACAGAGAAGGGAAACGATTTAGATTTTGTCGATTGAGATAACAGAGAGACTCACATCAGATTTTCGTAAAGGAGACAATCGTTTGAAGGAGACTTACATCAATGCTAGCCCAACAAAAATATGATGTAGAACCACGTCAAAACCATCTGGATGTGTGGAGAAGATTGAAGAAACTGCAGCCGCCGGGAATACCCTAGCAACCCTTTTTCTTGCTATTAAAAAAGGTCAAGGCAATCACAGCATAAGGAAAGGTCAAGGCAGATTTCGATTCAAATCAGAGAAATACAGAGACGATATTAACATTAAATCCAAAAAGATACGACCTGATTAAATGCAGTCGATTAAATTTCCATTTGCTCGTAATTTTTCACACCCTGAATGCACAAAGCCGGAAAAACAGAGTCTTTCATCTTCAATCGTATCAACATAGAATCGGGGTGATGAAATCCCCGATTTCATACCTTATCTAGTCCTTTGACTTCGACCAATGCACAAGAGCAGTCCTTATCGGCCATATCTGCAAGATATTAACAATTAAAGCAGGAAATCACATATTTTTAGAAATAGAGAAGGAGAGAACGTATCAGAGAAAGAACGGATTCACCATTAGCATTCCGAATCAGAGTCGGATAAGGAAATGGCGGAGCTTTCACAAATCTGTGAAAAGGAGCGTGAACAAATCAAAGCAGGATCGAACATTTAATGTTCGATATTTATCAGAGAAAGAAGGAGAGAGGATGGCAGTCTGATTTTCTGGGATTTCGAAGTGCAAGAATCGTCATTGAAGACGATGAGAGGAACGGCAGAGTGATTTAGGTTATTCATATGTACTCCATCTTGAATGAAATACCCTAGCAACCCTTTTTGTTGCTGTTAAACCTATTAATGGGCCTGAAATTCATTGGGCTAATTTCAATTGTCTACACAACATAAAAAGCCCAGACGCAAAAAAAATTACAAAAACAGTCGACGTGGTTTTTTTCCTGAGCTTTTGCTCTATCTTTATATAAAGATATATATATATATATATATATATATATATATATATATATATATATATATATATATATATATATATATATATATATATATATATATATATATATATATATATATATATATATATGGGGAATTAAATTGCAATTAATGGAAATAAAGGATTTTTAAGACTTAATTGTAATTAAAGGAAGTTAATAGCAATTAAGGTTAAAGAGAGGTTTAATTGGGGGAATTAACTTCCCATTAAGTCAGAAGTTGCCAGGGAGTTGTCAGAATTCAAAACATTCTGACTTTCACGTTGAAAGCAAATGAAAGAATGAAAAAGAGAAAAAAGACTTCTCCAAATTTCTCAGTGAGTTCTTGATCGTTTTCAGAATCGTTTGAAGTTTTGGAATCAGCGGAGAAATGTCTTGTTGTTGATCCTAATATCATCAAGAGTTGAAAGGTAACGGTTTTTTGCCCCAATCGTGGTTTGGATCAAATATTATAGTTTTCTTGATGTAATTTGTAGAATAGACGCTTTAGAATCTCGTGATCATGTCTAATTCGAGTTAGGGGATGATCATACAGGTTTTGGTCAAAATTTGGTGAAGAGGGCTGCAGTTTCTTTAAAGGTATTTGCTTTGGAGGTTACATGAATCAGGTAAGGGGCTCTTCCTAATGTGTAATTAGGTTTACGATGTTTAAGGTTGAGTGTTTGTGGTGTTTTAATGCTAGAAATCATGCCTACTTGTTGTTAGAGACGTATGTGATGTTTGGTTATGTAAAAGTGAAGCTTTTCTGCTGTGCCTAATGGTGATAAACATGTTTGGGATGGGTTGGGAATCGTTAAGTGTAGAAAATTGTATGTTGGGGTGAATTTATGCTGAATGCGTGCACATTGATGGGCAATGCGTACGCATTGCTTGAACATGATGTCTGGTTTGTGATTATGCTGAATGCGTGCGCATTCAAAGACAATACGTATGCATTGCTCCAGCAGAAACTTCCTGACAGCTCAATGCGTGTGCATTGTGCTAGCATTCTGCCAGCATTGGGCCAGTTTTGTGATATGATGTGTTTTAATCCTCGAGTCCAGTTTTAATTGTTATATCTTGATACAATAACATTAAATGAACATAAACAAGCCATGATTAAACTTCTGATACGTTTAGTTCCGGCACCGAATGTACTCTTCCTCAGAGTTGAGGTTTGGGACCGTCGGTAGAGTATGATCGGCTTGTGCTTTAATGAATTAGGATTCACCAATGTCTGTGTATGTGCTAGGACTTATCTGTGTCTAATGGTCTAGGTGAGAGATTATGAGATGTGAGGGAGCTTACTTGAAAACATTTAGGTGGTTAGTTAACATCTAATAATATACGTATTTGCATAGTTAAAAGATTAATCAATCCATTCTTGGTAAGGCACAAGTTCATATCATGATGTGTGGGCGGTCAGATAAAGTGAATAACTTTGTAAGTCTCCTAGACTCCAAGTGCGGAGGAACTTAACCCCGTAAGTCTATTAGACTCAAGGTGCGGAGGGACTTCAATAGGTTGCACCCAGATACTTCGTGGTGAGTAGCACCATGCGTAGTGCCCTTGAATGTTGATGCAACAAAGATAAGCTAAGCTAGAAACAGTTAGTCACGACATGTTGATGAGCATGAAGTGAACCCTAGAATTGTGTCGGTCTCACAAAGACAACTTAATAATAATTATTGTAAGCCTTTGTTATGAACTCTAATTATTCATTAGCTTCTCACTCTTGCTAAGTACCTATGTACTTAACTCATTTGCATTTTGTTTTGTATGCATTGTGGGGTGAGATGATGAACAGGTTGTCCATGAGTTCGATGACGAGGATATGTGATGATAATGCCAAGATGATGCTTTTATGATATTTCCTTTTAGTTTCAAAGACGTTGTATTAGATTGTTATGTATTTTCTTTTAGACCATGTTGTTTTTTTTATTTTCAAGGTTGTCATACATGTTTGTTGTTCTTTTCTTTAAGACATCGTATAATGTAAGTTTCCTTTGTTTCATTGTTGCAAGTTAAGCTTTCTACCTCTAGTCGGTTTGTAATCTTTTCATAGCAGTATTTATGATGTTTTCCGAGTCTTTTTAGCTTCCGTTTGCTAAACTCGATACGACATAGTAGAGGCCTACGTATAATATTGGATTTATTTAATATTATACGTGCCAAACGTTTCATTTCCGGATAAGGACTCGGTATCCGGGAATGGGGTGTTACAGTTGGTATCAGAGCAAAGCATCTTTAAGGCTTCCTCTCTTGAGATAAGTTTCTTTAGACCACTTAGTAACATTCTGATCTTCCATGATCTTTCAGAATGGTAGGTAACCTCAGAGATACTCGTGTTGGTAAGTTTGGAAGTTCTAGGGCTCAGTAAGAAGCGAGTGGTTCGGTTCAAGACATAGTTTAGACAGTTGTGAGTCAGTTGGAACATGTTGATCAGTTTTAGAATCAGGTACCCCTACCTCAGTTTAGCAAGGCAACCTCAAAGATTCTTTGGATAGAACAACAACTTTCGGATAAGAGTAACCAAGGTCATTAGGATGTTTCTACAAGTTAAGGTTAAGTCGGAATATACCGTTGTAAAAGGGAACTAAAGTTTTGGATACTACGGATTTTGGTATAATTCTTGGTATAGGTTGGCCACCCAAGAATTTTGTCTACATGGATTGTAAAACTAGGCAGGTTTCCTTCTAAGATGGATGAGATGATTAGAAGTTTGGCTAAGGCAGTTTCCAAAGTTCAAGACGGGGTCGATCAATTTTGGGTTGTGGATACAAGGATTTGAAGAGTTTGGGGATCGGTAGAGTTTTGGTTCTTTGGTTAGCAAGATCAGATTTGTTGTTTGTGATCCAAGTCTGAACAAGTGAAGCCTCGCTTTTGGTTTCGTTTTGAGAAGAGTGCTAGAGGAAGATCTATAGTGTGAGCATGTTCAAGTTTTGAGGACGAAACTCCTCTTGAGGGGGGAGGAATGTAATATCCCGGACTTTAGTAAATGGCAAACGTGTCAATTTGTAATATTCGGAATATTATATTTATTTATTTTGTGGATTAAAGTGTTATATATGTATGTATTTTCGATATATATATATATATATATATATATATATATATATATATATATATATATGAGTGCGAATTAAATTGCAATTAATGGAAATAAAGGAGTTTTTGGGACATAATTGTAATTAAAGGAAGTTAATGGAAATTAAGGTTAAAGGTAGGTTTTATTTGGGGAATTAACTTCCCATTAAGTCAAAAGTTGTCAGGGAGTTGTCAGAATTCAAAAATTTTGGCTTTCACGTTGAAAGCAAAGGAAAGAATGAAAAAGAGAAAATGGACTTCTCCAAATTTCTCAGTGAGTTCTTGATCGTTTTCAAAATCGTTTGAAGTTTTCTAATCAGCGGAGAAAGGGCTTGTTGTTGATCCTAAGATCATCAAGAGTTGAAAGGTAACGGTTTTTGGCCCCAATCGTGGTTTGGATCAAATCTTGTAGTTTTCTTGATGTAATTCATAGAATAGACGCTTTAGAATCTTGTGATCATGGCTAATTCAAGTTAGGGGATAATCACACAGGTTTGGTCAAAGTTTGGTGAAGAGGGCTACAATTTCTTTAAAGGTATTGGCTTTGAAGGTTACTTGAATCAAGTAAGGGGTTGTTCCTAATGTGTAATTAGGTTTATGATGTTTAAGGTTGAGTGATTGTGGTGTTTTAATGCTAGAAATCATGCCTACTTGTTGTTAGAAAAGTATGTGATGTTTAGTTATGTAAAAGTGATGTTTTTCTGCCATTTTGTTGTGCCTAATGGTGATAAACATGTTTGGGATGGGTTGGGAATCGTTAAAGTGCAGAAAATTGTATGTTGGGGTGAATTTATGCTGAATGCGTGCGTATTGATGGGCAATGCGTACACATTACTTGAACATGATGTCTGGTTTGTGATTCTGCTGTTGAACGCGTGCGCATTTAGAGACAATGCGTATGCATTTCTCCAGCAGAAACTTCCTGACAGCTCAATGCGTGCGCATTGTGCTAGCATTCTGCCATCATTAGGCCAATTTTATGATATGATGTGTTTTAATCCCCGAGTCCAGTTTTAATTGTTATATTTTGATACAATAACATTAAATGAACATGAACAAGCCATGATTAAACTTCTGATGCGTTTAGTTCCGGCACCGAATGTACTCTTCCTCAGAGTTGAAGTTCGGGACCGTCGGAAGAGTATGATTGGCTTGTGTTTAGATGAATTAGGATTCATCAATGTCTATTTATGTGCTAGGACTTTTCTGTGTCTAATGGTGTAGGTGAGAGATTAAAAGATGTGAGGGAGCTTACTTGAAAACATTTAGGTGGTTAGTTAACATCTAATAATATACGTATCTGCGTAGTTAAAAGACTAAACATCAATCCATTCTTGGTAAGGCACAAGTTCATATCGTGATGTGTGGGACGTCAGATAAAGTGAATAACTCCGCAAGTCTCCTAGACTCCAAGTGCGGAGGAACTTAACCCCGTAAGTCCATTAGACTCAATGTGCGGAGGGACTTTGCCGAATGTGTACACTATCGGGGCTAGCCCGTGGCTATTGGTGTGATCCATCAATAGGTTGCACCCATATACTTCATGGTGAGTAGCACTATGCGTAGTGTCCTTGAATGCTGATGTAACAAAGATAAGCTAAGTTAGAAATAATTAGTCACGACGTTGATGAGAATGAAGTGAACCATAGAATTGAGTCGGTCTTACAAAGACAACTTAATAATAATAACACAAGCCTTTGTTATAAACTCTAATTATTCATTAGCTTATCACTCTTGCTAAGTACCTATGTACTTACCTCCTTTGCATTTTGTTTTGTATGCATTGTGGGGTGAGAAGATGAACAGGTTGTTCATGAGTTCGATGACGAGGATATGTAATGATGATGCCATGATGATGCTTTTATGGTATTTCCTTTTAATTTCAAAGACGTTGTATTAAACTATGATATATGTATTTTCATTTAGACCATGTTGTACTTTTATTTTCTAGGTTGTAACAGGTTTGTTGTTCTTTTCTTTAAGCCATTGTATAATGTAAGTTTCCTTTGTTTCGTTGTTGTAAGTTAAGTTTTCTACCTCTAGTCAGTTTGTAATCTTTTCTTAGCAGTATTTATGATGTTTTGCCGAGTCTTTTTAGCTTCCGTTTGCTAAACTCGATACGACGTAGTAGAGTCTTACGTATAATATTGAATTTATTTAATATTATACGTGCCGAACGTTTCCTTTCCGGATAAAGACTCGGTATCCGGGAACGGGGCGTTACATGTGCGCATATAGTTGGGGCAAAAACATCTTATAGACGGAGTGATCGATGCACTCGACTTAGTCAATAATTAAGTTTTATGTCCATTGTTACTGTTTCCTTCTTTACATGAATCAGATGTTAAACAACATGCTAGATTGATAATTTTCCGACTAAAAGCCATAAAAAATGATCAGAGTCAATGCTTTGTACGGTCGTAGCTGGAGCCTTTCCTACATCATCAACATCACCAAGCAACCCATTTCGAAAAGAATGGGAGCGTAGAACAAAACAAGTGTTTTAATATTCATACTCAATTGCCCTTTCATTAATTGAACACATGCTTCCCTCCAAATTAATGTTGAATATGTCACAAGGAATTCTAAAAACAGATATTTAATTAAGTCTTGACCATTTTTATCCCACTTGCCTTTTTATGCTTGCACGTATATACACTTCTCTGTTCCTTATATAATTCATAGATATTATAAGCAAATTGGAATATGGAATATTTCGTTGACTTTGATTTAATGTATATCCACTATGCTTGTCAATGACATAAGAAGGAATTTTGCTCAAGCTTCAAGATCTATAAATCTATAAATAAAATGCCCATATTCATCCAAAATAAAAACCCTAAACTCATATAATTTCATCACACTTTCTTAATTATATATTAATTAAGAATTTCTTCTCTAATGTCTCATGAAATAAAGAAAGTGTTATCGATCCAGGCCCCGACATTCGGGAATCTGATCACCATTCTTAGCATCGATGGAGGTGGCATTAGAGGGATCATTCCCGCTACAATCCTTGAATATCTTGAATCACAACTTCAGGTAATTAATTAAACTAATTAATTAATTTCATAAATTTAGTTAATTATATATTAAAGTCAATCAATTAATGAGAATAAATCATGTTGTGTAGGAACTTGATGGGGAGGAAGCAAGACTTGCAGATTATTTTGATGTAATAGCAGGAACAAGCACAGGTGGATTAGTGACAGCTATGTTAACCGCTCCTGATGAAAACCAGAGACCTCTTTTTGCTGCTAAAGATATCAAGTCTTTTTATTTTGAGCATGGTCCTCAAATATTTCCACGGTATATTATCTTTTATTCACACAATATACATAATCTCTATATATATCGTCATATTATTGTTATGTAAAATTTGCAAATATGAATTTCTTCATATTTATAAATAATGATTTTTTTATTTTTTTTTACAGGGGAGCATTTGGATGGATGGAAAGTATAGTGAAAGGTCTATATGGACCAAAGTATGATGGAAAATATCTGCAAAGCATAATAAAACAGAAACTTAGCAAAACTCGCTTGCATGAAACAGTGACAAATGTTGTTATTCCAACTTTTGACATCAGGAGTTTGCAACCCACAATTTTCTCAACCTACAAGGTTTATTTCAGTCAATTTTTTCTTTTTCTTTTTCTTTTTCTTGGGGTTTCGGGTTGGAGTCAAGTTATAACAATTTCGAAGGTTTGTTTTAAGTTAGTTTAAGTCGTCTGGGCATTATTGCTCAGCGTGAAAGGATTCAAACATAAAATTGAAAAGGAAAGTGAAAGAATTCAGAACTGGAAAGCATTATATATCTTCACATAATATATCTCCGATAAGGGGTAAGGGCCGGGGCGCGGACGCAGGATCTTGCGTAAGTAAGGGATGTTAATACTAATTTTTTTTCGTAAATAACATTAAAGTATATTAGTGATTTTTTCTATTCGAGGAGAAACACTACTATATAATGCAAATAAATATTACTGTTATATATATTGAAAAAAAAACACTACTAGATTATATATTGCATTATCTGAATACATTAACACACTAGTATTTTTATTTTGGATAATGTTAATAGCACCACATTCAATTTATCGTCGGGCATCACAACGAAATTTGACTGCTCTAGAGTCGAATTTATACACAAAACTCGACTCTAAAGGGGTTGAAAACATATTTCGATCTCTATAAAGTCAAAATTTGTATGAAAAGTGTTGTCTGAGTAGATCGATTACGGTGTCATTAAAAATACCATTTATTTATTATAAGAAAAATCATTTTCATATTAGTTTAGATGTATCGTTTTTGTAATGACAATATATTTTTATTTACATGATTAAAGTTGTATATTAATTTCTCCAAGGATTACTGATGATAAGACTAAATATAAATTTTAAGAGGGACGAAAAAATACATAACATATATAGTCGTGTATTTTTCCGGATCTGAGGGGGGGCGACTGCCCCCCTCCCTAGAGGCTAGGTCCGCCCCTGTCTCCGACCAAGAGCCAGGGTCCTCTCAAGTGCAAGCATCAAGTGATCTCAAATCAACATACTCACAATGTAAAAACGATCTAACCGTAGATTTTTTTTCTTCTAAAAAAGTATGTCGTTTTGCAGATGTCTAAAAATACTTGCACTTGAGAGATCACTTGATGTTCTCACTTGAGAGAATCCTTACCCAATTGAATACACTTAGTAAAATAGTCGTCAATATATTGCAGACACAATCTAACATAAAAGGAGGGTAGAAAACCGAAATTTAAGAAGCCAATCATTAGAGGCTAGGTGGACTAATCTTAGGATGCCAAGTGTACAAACATTATTTGTTTTCTTCCATCCTTTTCAGCTCCCCTCAAAATAATGGTGTGAACACCACGTTGAGTTAGGATCTAAACATATGGAAACTGTGGGCTGACAGTGCCTTATTAATTAAAGGAATTTGTAAAAATTGATCGGTTGAGGGAATATAAAAGTCTTTGATATATTTGTCTAGAACTTGATTCATGATGAAATGAACATTCACTTCTATTTATTTGGTTCTAGCATGATGCACATGATTCTAAGCTATAGAAGTGTTGCTCCAGTATTGTCAGACCAAATAATTGGAACACCGAAAGATTTCAACTCCATTTCTACCATGAGACTCCTTAACCACAAAATTTCAGCTGTCAAATTGGCTAGGGCTATATACTCGAGACTCAATACAAGATCTTAAGACAACATCATGTTTCTTGGAACTCCAAGATACCAAGGAATCACCAATATAGATACAATATCCTTCAATTTATTTCATGTCAGCTACTGTTGTTGTCCAATCTGCATCTGAGAAACATTTGCCTTGTAGGTCTATCTCCTGAGGGTATGAAGTGCAACACAAGATCTAAGGATCCTTTCACATATCTCGAAAATCTTTTGAGATACAACTAGTGTTTTATATAGGGAGTCTGCTATATAATATTGCAACACAAAGTTTTGAACAAAAAATTTGATTTTATTTATTGTCTACAAAACCACGAGGTTGAGGCATAAACTCTGGTTCTTGAAGAGATCCAATCGGGAACACATTATTGATGTCAATTTGGTTTATATCCCAATTGAGACTCATAGCCCATTGTGACTATGATGGTGGAGGCATTGGCCATTGAAGTGAAAGTTTCAGTGAAATCAACTCCATAGTCCTGATTAAATCCTTTTGCCACCAGTCTTGCTTTTTTACTTAATATCTGGTTTAAGTTTCAACTTGAAAACCCACTTATTTCCAACCACGTTCTGAAATAAGTTAGGTGGGACTAGTTCTCAAATCTTGTTTTTCATAAGAGCTCATACTCATATGTCATAGTTTGTTTCTATTCTTACTGGCACAATGCTTTTGGTACATTATAAGGTTCCACAGGAAAATGTAAGACATTAGTCATGATGGTTGAGGAATATACTTTGGGTTTGAAGATCCCACTTTTGGATATGGTTTGCATAGGACAGGACCTCAAAATGGTTTAAAGATGCTGAGTGATCAGAGGGATTGATGTGGTACCAGGAACATATATTGAAGAGATGATAGAGAGGCCATAGGAGATATTGGTGGAGAAAATGAGTTAGAAACTAAGGAAGATGAATTAGGTGATCCATTTGGAGAGATTGAAGAATATGGACAGTTAGGTTGGAGTCACTTCTTGAGGTAAAATTCAGAGTTTATGTGTCAATAGATCATGTATTGCGGTGATAACATACTAGGCATAGGACTTCCTAACACAATGTTGGTTGGTATGAGTTAAACTAGGGAACTTTCATCACTAGCATGATTGCTGCAATTTGGACTATTAGTTGGTGTCTCCCACGACACTAAATATGTGGCCTTGTAAGAATCCTTCACTGAATGGGAAACAACCTTCATCAAAGGTCACATTGTTTGATATATAGATTCTCCCGGATTCCTATATACATTTATACCCCTTATGACTGTAACCGTGTCTAAGATTAACACATCTCATGGAGTGAATCGATGTTGACCTGGCTTTTTACCTACACAATTATTGGGATACTGAAATTTTGGAGATTGAAATAGCCTCAAACATGGATAAACATCACATCCAAAAACTTTAAATCTTTTATACTTAGGTTTGGTTTGGAACATGGATTCATAAAGAGATTTAGACTTCAAGACAGAAGTAGGAACGGAATTAATGAGAGATACTCATGCTTGAAAATTGTGTTGCTTGAGCCATAAGAGTTAAACCTAACTCCACTATGTGTCTGTTCCTTCTCTTAGCTCTACCATGTTGAGCATGATTATAAGGACAAGGATGCCTAATGGTTATGCTCTATTTCAAATGTCCTATATTCACCTCCTCAATCAAATTGAATACATTTATTTTTGAAATTAAATGGATTCTCAGCAAGAGCTTTGAATTGAAGAAAGGTTTGAAAATCTTCAGATTTGGCTTTTAAAGAAAAAATCCAAGTGTGATCATCCAGGAAATGTATGTAGTAAGTGTATCCTTCTATGATCTAATAGGTGTAGGACCTCAAACATCAGTATGAACTAGATCAAACATAGCATTAGAATGAGAATTAAAAGGTAAATGAGACAAAACATGATATTTTTCCAAATGACAAGGTTCATAGAAATTCAAAAAACCACAAACATAAACATTACATTCATGAAGTACTTGACTCAAAACATTATTTGAGGGATGGACTACTCTCTCATGCCATACATTGGGGTCCTTATCAGGATTAACAGAAAGACTGACTAGAGGAATAACACTTTTCTTGGATTGAATGGTGGTCTTGAATTGGTTTCTAGCTGGGATTTACAGCTGGTACAATCCATCTTTGAGAGGACCCTTGAGAAGAACATCCATATTGTCGTGACCTTCACAAAACAAACATAATTAGTAAATTCCACAGTTATAGTATTATCAAATGCTAGTTTTGATATACTAATTAGGTTTTAAATATTTTAAGGCACATGAATAACCGTATTAAGATGCAAGGATTTTGTGGATTCAGTTGGAACAACACTATGGCTAATGTGGAGAAGGGCTAATGCCTCACCGTTTATTACAACTAATGTATATTACCATTGTAGCCAACAATCGGGTGCAAGTTATTGAAATCAGTTGTCACATGGTTAGTAACTCCACTGTCTAGATACAAGTTGCTATCACCAACAAACTGAGGGGTTGGTAGGAAGGTAGAGATCTGCTAAGGCGTGTTGCCAACATTAATGTTGAACTCTGTGGCTATATGTCCATTTTCCCACACACTTGACAAGCCAAGCCATCCTACTTTTATTGTCAGTGGTGTTTCTGCCACCTCTTCCTCTTCTTCTTCCTCTTCCTCTAGTACCTCTAAAACCACATCTGCCCCTAAAGTTATATTTATGAAATCTTCCCTTAAGGTTTGATCTGAATCTAGGATTAGAATGATGAGAGGATTGATGCATATCCATTTTGGCAGAGGTTGAATCTTGTAGAGTAGCAACAACAACTCAAGGTGTGAATCTAGCAAGAAGTCTCTCATGAATCGTGAGTTGAGATTGGACATCTTGCCAAGTCATGGAGTCAATCCTTGCAGTTATGTTAATAATCAACGCTTCATATTCTCTTGCTTGGCCCCCAAGAGTAGCTCGATAAGCTCTAATTAGTTATATGACACCCTACAGTGACCAACTTGTCAGAATAGGAATTCATCTAAGCTAATTAGTCTGACATTGATTTTCCTCAATTCCCAGCTTTGGCAAGACCACTCTTGAATTCTAACATTATGGCCTCAGATTGACTAGTAAACTACACCTTAGGAGTCAACCAAATCTCATGAGCAGTGTTAGACCCTATGACCTCTACTAAAGCTTGTTAAGTCATGGAACTCGATAACCATCGATCCCATCAATAACTCATCAGCAGATTTCCATTCCTCAACAGTTGAGGTGAGTCCAAAAAACTCAAATGGTCTAGGTTTAGTACTCAAAGGATGACCCTCGAGTTTTTGGCCATTCCAAAAAAGATAGTTATCTCTTGTAAGTTTAAGTACATGATTGATTTAGGTTACCTAATAAAACCATGCAAATGATTAAGTAGTATTGAATAAACCGAAGAAGTAAATTAAATACTGTATATCCATGATGCAGGCGAAAGAAAGCAAGATCCTTGATGCACGCTTGTGTGATGTATGCATCAGCACATCTGCAGCTCCAACTTATCTTCCTGCGTATTACTTCAACACTCACGGCGAAGATGGAGAAGTTAGAGAATTCAATCTTATTGACGGTGGTGTTTGTGCAAATAACCCGGTACGTAATTAAATCTTGACTACCTTGCCGGATGGAATTCCTTAATATGTTAAAATTTGACAATGAATAATCTTTTTAATTACATCTTTACGTACAGGCTTTGGTTGCGATATGTGAAGTCACAAAACAAATATTCCATGGAAATCCAGATTTTTTCCCAATTAAGCCTATGGATTATGGGCGCTTTTTAGTGATATCAATAGGCACAGGCTCGGCCAAGGTGGAACTAAAATACAGCTCAAAACTGGCAGCTAAATGGGGTGTTTTCGGCTGGTTACTCAACGGTGGCTCCACTCCTTTAGTTGATATATTTACACAAGCCAGCGCAGATATGGTTGATATACATATATGTGGGGTTTTTGAAGCTCTCCATTCTGAGGAAAATTACTTAAGAATACAAGTATATTCATCTGATCCAACTCATTTTTTGCACTGAAATTTATACGTTATTACCTTTTTTTTTTAATGATAATAATTAGATATATGTCTATATGTCTTCTCATAAAAAAAAAAAAAATAGATATATGGGTTTGAAAGGACAAAATATTTATTCTATTTGGAAAAATGGTCAATCTCATTTTATTAGGGGAATTAAATAAAGAATAAATAGTGTATGATGATAAAAATCCCCTTACTTTAGAGTCTCCCATGATGAAAGCATAGAACAAAATGATCTTACCTTGATGCCTCACACTTAAAAAAAAATCACAACTCACAGAAACAGTCTATTAATTAATAAAGTCAGTTATCAAATGTATTTTCTTATTGATTTTTTTTTCCTTTTTCTTTATTTATCATGATTTTTTTTATCTGAGACAATTGTCAAATTTATATGTTTGTGGTGTTTTAGAGTGATGTCATTAATTGTTTTGTTAGCCTAATTGCAAGAAAATGTCTTGAGATAGGTGATTTTTTTGTTTTGAAAACTGAGATAGGTGATTTGACACATCATTAATTAATTAATTAATTTTATTTTTGAATTTTATTTCTTGAATCAAATGGAAGGATGACACATTAGTCGGGGATGTGGCTTCAGTTGATATCTCAACGAAGGAAAATATGGCAAAACTTGAGGACACAGGAAAAAACCTGCTTAAAAAATTGGCTTCTAGAGTTAATATGCATACTGGTATGCATGAGACCATAGAAAATGGTGAAACAAACAAGGAGGCCCTAAAAAGGTACTATAGTTTGCACGGAACGGAACTATATGTAAATTTTTTTATTTTTTTATATCTTCTTATTTTTGCCATTTTGTGTGTGATTGTGGAAATTCCATTCTTTATTGTAGGTTTGCAAAATTGCTTTCTGATGAGAAAAAACTACGCAAGTTAAAATCACCTATAACATCCAAATCATCCAAGCCAAAACCCTGAATTCCTTAGAAGACTGTCTAAAGTTTAACTTTTATTAATTATTGTTCATTTGTTTACATTGTAATTATTTCCTTTTCATTTGATATAATAAATAATGAGGACATATTTATTTTATATGTGTTACAAACGTTGTACCAGGTGAACCGGTATCATGTAACTATTCGTACTTTTTTACAGTATTATGCTCATTTATATCTTATGTAGTTGATAACAATGTCCATAATATGCAGTAATACGGTTGCAATAAGATAAAATCTGTGAACCCCTCATGAAAACGGTATATCATATAATTATTGCTCTTTTGGTATCCGAACATATATACATACCAATCTAAGTAGTGATTTTAATGTTGGTTGTGCAAATGATGAGAAAAAGATGCTTTGTCCTCGGCATTTTCAAGTATTTTTTGAATTTTACGATGTCCTCTTAAATGGTTCTCAGTTGGTTGATCTAGAAATTGATTAAGTTCTTGCACATTACAAGATATATCCAATTTGGTGTTGCCTTAGCTTAAGTAGAGCGACATGGCTGTGAGGCTTTTGTAGTAGACATTATTGTTTATGATTCGGATTCCACTACATTCTAGCTTGTTTCAAACCATAGAGTCGTTTATTAAGTTTTCAAGCTAAATCAACATTTCCTTCAATCAAACCAAGTGGAGAATTCTCATAAACTCCCTGATATAAATCACCTTGTAAAATGCATTATTAATGTCAATGTTAATAACGGATTAACGGATTGCAAGAAACAATAACAAACAATAAAGATTAAATGCACAGAAAACAAAAACACATAATTTAACGTGGTTTGCCAACGTTGTGTTGACTACGGCCACGGGTAGAAAATGAGGAATTAAATTATCACCGGAATTTTATAGATTTTCTCACACTAAACTAGGTTACAATAGATGAGTATATATAGTACTTAGTATAAAGCCCTAGCCGACTATAAAACAGCTTCAGATCTGATTTCTCCATATAAGAGTGAACTTCATATGAGAACTCAACTTCATACGTGAACCTCTCAGATTCAGATGAGATCCTCTGCTGTCTTCAGATTTAGACAAGAAGACTTAGACCCGATGTGATCATCATATTCAGATTTGATCACCAGTCTTCAGGTGAGAACATCACGCGTAATGTTCAGCTGATTATTCAAACGTTCACACCAGTCGTGTGTAGCAAAAATTTCATATTTAGCTCTTCTCTTGACAGATCCCGACGTATAAAATCAATTCATTCTGACAAATCACCATCTTGACTTGATTCCTCATGCAAATAGACATACCAGAAGCACAACTAAGTGCCATATGTGATGTATCAAATCACCTCATTTACAGGCTTGCATCAGCAAACAAATTACCAGCCTGTGATGTTTAGAAGATCTAGACAATGCTGGGACTTACCACATGTAACAGATTTTATGAGCATATCAGCAAGATTGTCATCAATGCTGATCTTCTTCACCCTGATTCTTTTCTCATTCCTCAGAAAATGATATCAAACATCAATATTCTAGGTTCTCTCATGATGGACTCGGTCTTTAGCCAAACATATTGCACTCAGACTATCCCAATATACTTCAGCTTGATCTTGATGTAGCCCCCCAGATCACTAGCCAGACCTTTTAATCAGATTCCCTCCTTAGCGGCTTCTGCCAGTCCCATATACCCTGCTTCAGTAGTAGATAATATCATTGTTGCCTGCAAAGTTTCTTAACTTGCCATAGAACCACCTAAGTTAACACATAACCAGTAAGTCCACATCCCCAGCATAACTAGAGTCATAGTACATTGTGACTAAACACTTATTATAATTTCCATAAATGTGACCAACATCATTTGTTCCCCAAAGGTGCCTGAACATCCACTTCAAAGTCTACCAATGTTTCTTCCCAGGTTGAGCCATAAACCTTAACAACTTGTTCCAGATCAGGTCTAGTGCAGACCATAGTATACATAAGATTCCCTAATGCACTAGCATATGTAGATATTGATATGTATTCCTTCTCCTCATATGATTGAGGAGCATACACAGCTGAAATGAGTATTTGATGCACATGAAGTGTCTATAGGTTTGGAAGCTGACATGCCAAATCTGGACAATATCTTCTGAATATAGTCTTTTCGAGGAAAGAACAACTTCCCCTGACTTCTATCTCTATAGATATCCATCTATAAAATTTTCTTAGCTGCACCCAAATCCTACATCTCAAACTCATCATTGAGAAGACTCTTCAACCTCCGAATATCAGACTTGTTCATATACTATCAACATATAATCCACATACAAAACTAGATAGATGATTGAACCATCTTTCAGCTTGTTATAATACACACAACAATCATATGGACTTCTGCTATAGCCCAAATTCATCATGTAATTGTCAAACCTCTTATACCACTGCCTTAGAGCATGCTTGAGTCCACACAAAGACTTCCTCAGCTGGAAAACATATGTTTAAAGGGGTGAATAAACTTGATACATAAAAACTTTTTAAGAGCTGATAACTCAGCTGATTGATTAGTCTCCTGACTGACTCACTCAGCTGTGTTTTATAGAGCAGATAAATAAAGCCTTTTAAACTATTTTCTTATGATGATATGTCTAAGTGTCAAATACTCAGCAGTTGTTGTGTTCTAGTATTATGATCAGTGTTTTGTATTGGTAAGCAAAAGGATACTAAGCTAAGTACTAAAAGTAAGTGTATAAATAAAAGACACAAAGTTTATAGTGGTTCAGGGTGGTGTAATCACTTAGTCTACTCTTCTCATGTGATGTTGGAGGTAATTCACTATTGTTCTTGGTTACACAAATACAATAGATTTGTAAAGTGTTTGTCCTTGGCTGAATTCTTCACATCTTCACAAACGTGAACAATCATTCATTCACATTTGTCTCTGTTGTTTCGCTGTGGTTGTTCCACTGTTCATTGGAGGGTAGTATTGCCTCTTTAACAGCTCTTCCACAAAGTACTCAGCTCCTTCTCAGTTGCACTGATTCAGCTGACCAACAGTCCTTCACACTCAACAATGTTTCACTGTCCAAAATCTTTGTTGAAACAAAGTTATGGCTTGAATCAAGCAAGTGAATCTCCTTTTGAGCTTGATCTTGAAATGAATGTAAAGTTCAACAAATCAATCTTCAAGTGTAGCATTGCTCGATTGATCTTTGATTATTTAGCACTTGAAATTTCTGGATATTACAGTCTAATGCCTTAGCAGATTTGCATAGAAAACAAGAACTCATCAGTATAAACTTGAATGCTCAATATTCGGTATATTCCATATATTTCTTCTGGTTGCCAAGTCCTCTATTTATAAGTGAAAATCCAACATTCAAATTTTGAATCCTTGTAGCCGTTTCTTGGATTTTTCTGAATATCCCTCTGACAATTTCTGTTGTATGATCATGTTGTCGGTGTCAGTGTCCTTCTGACAGTGAAAGTCTGTCAACCAATGAAATTGCTTGAATTATATTGGTACTAAAGTCCTTGTAACAGTCATTTAAACTTGGCCATTGATTGCAAAGTTGATCATACGATCCATATTGATCCTTATCTTCATTCTTATCCTCAAAACATTCTCAATACCAGATCAATAGAAATTGTAATTTTTTAGATTTGTATGTGATTATGTTCAACTAAAATACTTATCTGAAACAACTTTGCTGACTCCTTGGATTGCTTACCTCAGCTTTTCTGTCATGATTGTTTAGCCGAGTGTCTTTGACTGAGCTCAGCTTAGCTGATTTGTTATTCATATGATCTTAGTTTGTGAGATGAGAGTACACCATATTTTACATGATTAAGATTTTTCATCACATTTTCTTTGAATATCAGACCTTCTAAATAAGGTCAATAAAGTTAATTCAGGCCATCACATACTTACTTGAAGTTTAACTTTATAGCCTCGACTTTTATTTTCATTATTTAGTCCGAAACCTCATCCTGGTGAGCTTTACTACTGTCAATCTTCATTGGGTAGGTGGATCTGCATATGAGAAATCAACGTAGTATCTAGTGCTCAAATGGATGTAAGATCATGGAAAATAAGGAAATGAACAACTTGGTTTGTACTCTTCAGAGAAAATCTGAAGACTGCTTCCGAAGAGATGTGTTTTATACAACCAATTAGATTGTAGGCAGTGCCATACGATCTTGATGATATATGACTATATGAGGTCTATCTCTATGTCCATCTGTTGTATGTTAACTTGACATGAGGATTGATTTGTGCTGGCTCTCCGTGCAAGGCAATCTATAATATGATTTTCCTCTATGTATGTGTGCCGAACCAAGTAGTTTTGGCATCTTAGTTGCTCTATCAAAATGAGAATATCATGAGCTTATTTACTAGGTGTTATAACGGATCGTCAAGGATTGATGGTGATTGTGAGAAAAGAACAAATAATAAACAAACAACAAGTGCCGAAACAAGAAGAACGCAGATTTAACATGGTTTCCGACAATGTGTCGACTAATCCATGGACAATTGAGGATATTTTATTATTCACGTAAAGTTACACAGATATTACAATTACAATGGTATTCATAGGCCTTAGGAATCAAATCCGATCCGCCTTAACAATCAAACCAGGCAATGACCTAAATACCATGTAACACTAAATACAGAAGGAATCCATGCATACGTGCAAGTCAGCCGAGAGCCAACTCAACTGACCAGATGCACCAGACAATCACTCTGCTAAATACACAGTAGAACACCAGACTCAGCAGCACCCCACACTGCTCAGCTGACCAAATGGACTTCCTTACAGACTCAGCTACATAGTTTAAGTCCCCATTACAAACATTCATATTGGCTTGAACTCCATGCAGACTGAGAAACCATATGCATAACCAAGTGCCAGACTTCCTCGTTTCCTTATCTTTGAATACTTCATCAGAGCCCCCTCTTCAGCTGAGTATTCCATATACAGATTAACAGCTTTGGATGTTCAGTAAGTCCACACAGCTGAAACTTATTGTTTGGAACAAATTTAGTGAACATGTCAATAGGGTTAACATTAGTGCGGATCTTCTTCAACTTGATCCTCCTCCCATTCCTCAGAAAATGGTACCTCACATCAATATTCTTGGTTATTTCATTATGAACATGATCATTAGCCAAGCATATTGCACTTAAACTGTCACAATATACACCAACATGATCATGATTCATACTTAGATCATTGACTAGCCCTTTAATCAGGTTGCCTCATTTGCTGCTTCCGCCAGTGCCATATACTCTACTTTAGTAGTAGATAATGTCATTGTTCCTGTAAAGTTGCATTCCAACTTACCATAAAACAACCCAAAGTAAACACATACCCAGTCATCGATTTCATGTTGCCCACAGCAACAACATAATCAGAATAAAAATACCCTGTGACCAAACATTGAGTACCACATCCATAATTGAGTCCAACACCCTCTTCACAACTTTCCAGTGTTCCTTTCCAGGTTGAGCCAAAAACTGCTCACAACAGTGACTGCTTGAGCCAAATCAGGCCTAGTGTAGATCATGGCATACATTAGACTGCCTATTGCATTAGCTGATTGTGGAGCAAACACAACAGACATATATGGATTTGTTCTCATTGGAGTTTCTATAGTTTTGGCAGCTGACATACCAAAATTGGATAATACCTTTGTTGGAAATAAAATTTATGTTTTGATAATAATTCATCTTATTTGTTATAATATTATCTTGACCCCATTGATGAAGTGCTGAAGCCAGCTGTTATAGTGGAAAGCTAAAAGATGTCTAGAACTGAATGTATAAGCTTTATTAGAGTCTGATATTTGTATAAGTTACATCAGACAAGCACTGTAATTGATAGTGTGTCGTAAAACTGAAAACTGGAAATCAATTAGAAAACTGGAAATCAATTAGAAAACTGGAAATCAACAAGACAAGCAAACTGACTCAGAATACACCTACTTGGAACTGAAGAAGGTAAGTTCGCTGAGAGTTACAGACTCAGTTGGCTTATTCTAGAATAAGAAGAACTGAGGGTTCAAACTCAGTTATTGAAGAATGAAGAACTGAGGGCTCAAACTCAGTTATGAAGATTACAAGTCGAGATCGTAAAGTTGGACTTCAGGCAAGATTGAGGTGACCTGAACTGACTTTATGGATCTTGTATGAAGACCTAAGAATCATAAGGACAATGAATTCTTAGATGATAAATGTATCATGGTGTACTCTGATTAAGTCAATTATAATCAGATGAAAACTGGAGTACTGATTTTTGAAGAAGAATTAAATCTCAGTTAATGCTTCAAGTCAGTTAGGAAACTGACAAATGAAAAACTCAGTATAAAACTGACAAGGAAACTCAGTTTTATAAGTCAGCCATCCAACAAACTGAAAGTACAATCGAACGTTGTAAAGAAAGCAATTTCATTGGATGAGTTACTGACACAGCAGGAACGGTCAGAAAATATAGCCGTTGCAAGATATACATTGATACAATTCAAATCGAAGTCAGATGAACGTTGGACTTCACACTATAAATAGAAGACTTTGCATAAACAACAAAAATACAGAGAACAAGAGTATATACAGGAATCAACAAGCTATTTGTGCACTCTATTTGAATTGCTATCATCTCTGAACTATAACAAGATCATATCTAGTATTTCTTCAAGTGTTCAAACTACAAAGAATTTATCAAGAATTCAACACTCTGAAGAACCACAAACAAGAATCAATTTATTGATTCTCATCCCAACTTTGATTCTAATTCAAAGGTTTTAGACTGTGAAGCAAACCGGGAAGGTTTCGCCAAGGACAGTTGTGACAAGCGATCGGGTAAACTTGTGTTTGTGGTGGTAGCTGGTGAAGAGGCAATCCTACCCTCTAAGGACCAGTGATTCAAGCATTTGAAGAGCAGCAATTCTACCTGTTCTACAATTGTTTAGATAGTGAAGCTAGGGATTAGCCAAGGACTATTGTTTAGGACTTTTTGTAACAGTTCACCTCAAGAAGTTCTAGTGGAATTTTCCTCCACACCACAGGGGAAGAGAGGACGTACAGGATTACACCACCTGGAACCTCTATAACATCCGCCTTATTTACTTTACGCATTTACTTATTTATTTAGCATTTACTTACAGCATTGTGATACTTGATTGTTATACATTTCACAGTCACAACTGACATTCACCAGAATTCAGTTCACAACACTCAGTTTTCACAACAGAATAACAAGATCAATAAAAAGGCTAAAATCATATCCGCTGCCGGTTGACTCAGTTTCAGCTTAAGTCAGTTTGATTTAATCTCAGCTTTGTCAGCTCAACTCCACACAAGTTTTATCTGAACCTTAATATGTTTTAAATTTAGTTTTTGGTGACAAGTTTATTCACCCCCCCTCTAAACTTGTGTCAGCCTTTCCAAGGGACCAACAATTGGTATCAGAGCAAGGTTTCTTTAACAAGATATCATTTGCTCGTTATCTCCTAGTTGTTCTTATTTGAAAGCTCAGTTTTAAATTAATCTACTGTCAGTCTTCACTCACTCACAATGGATAACAATCAGTATGCAAGACAAATGCTTATGTGCAACATGGACATATTTGACGAATACAAACGTCGTATGCAGGCATTTCTCGCAGCTACTCATGATGAAATGATGGATGTACTCAATGATGGACTAATCCAGATCACCTACATGCAAACTGAAGGTGACAGACAAGTTCGAGTTCCAAAACCCAAATCTGAATGGACTAGTGATGATCGCAAGCGAAACAATCTCAACAATGTTGCCATGGACTTTATCCTCAGAACCCTTGACAGCAACATGTACTTGTAGGTGAAAGAATGCACAACTGCCAAAGAAATGTGGGACAAACTTCAGTTAGTTTCTGAAGGAACAGATTCAATCAAGGAAAATAAAATTTCCGTTGCAAAACAAAAGTTTGAGAATTTCCAGATGAAATCTGGAGAAACCATTGACCAAATGGAGACAAGATTTAGTGCTATCATGGATGAACTAGATCTACTTAAGATTGAATACTCAAAGAAAGTCATCAACACTAGAATATTGAAGGCATTACCAATGTCTTTGGAAAATGAAGGTCATCACTATGGAAGAATCCAGAGATCGGATGTGGAAGATTCATTCAAAATCTTTTCGGATCTAAAAGCTTATGAATTCAGTGAAGATTTCACAACCACAGCTGCAATAATCAAGGCTCTGGAAGAACCAAAGACCACAACACTTGCAGCAGCATCAAATGAAACTCAAGAAAACTCACCCAACAATCTTCATGATTTGGATGAAATGGAAGAACAAATGGCTCTCATGATGAACAGAATTCGAAGAATGAAAAGTGGACGCCCAGTCACTCAAAAGTTCATCAAAAGGACTTCTGAGAAAAGAAAAGACGATGAATACCTCTGTTTCAATTGCAAGAAACCAGGACATTATAAAGCTGAATGTCCAGAACTGATCAAGAAGACACCACCAAGAAGAGTTGGTAGAAGAGCACTCCTTGCTGGAGATGAATCAGATTATGAAGCCGGTACTGAAAGATTATCAGACGACACAGCTTTAATGGCACACATGGAAGATCCAAATGAGGTATGTGAATCAAACTCTAAATACTCTTCAGCTCAGATTTCCATGATGAATGCATGTTCTTCAACTGCTGACTCCAATCCAAAAAATCTAGAATTAAAAGAAACTCTTGACGAATTGATGAATCAGCTAGCAACCATTCAAGCTGGCTATGAATCAATCAAAGTGGAGAAAGAAAGTCTAATTCTTGAAGTTGAAGGATTGAGGTCGGAACTAAAATGTTGAAACTGACTAAAACTGATAAAGAAAAGATTCAAGATCATCGATCGCTATCGCATCGACGACGAAATTGAATCGTTTGCTCAATCAAGTTCAATTACTGGATTCAAATCAGGAAAGCCATATGGAGACAAAACTGGGTTAGGATTTGATACACAGCAATCTTCGAAGAATGGAACTAGCAAAGCCGCGGGGCTGAGTACCAAAACTGGTATTAAGTTTGTAGTTGGGCAAGTTCCACAAACTGAGAAAATTGCTGAACCAGTAAAGCCAGTATCACACAGGATAAATCAGTTTTCTAAGAAGACAACTGTATCTACCTACAAAGCTAAATCAAATGGTAGACCAGCTGTACTCAATGGAAACCGACACGGCAAATCAACTGCCAGATCCACAAAAACCAATGAAGTCAGGAACCAGAAAAATTACAAGCAAAACAAATCCAAGAATGTCAATCATTCAAAGATTCACACATTCGGGGGAAAGGAAGGTTATATCCCTCTGATGATGATTGGAATTTTACTGAATTTGTTATTAAAGCGATAATGACAATCATTCCGGACCGAAAACTTATCACAAGTTTCAGTCCAAAACTCAGCAGAGGACTAATCTCAGTTCTCGGCATAAGTCACAGTACAAAGGTCAATCCAGACCTCAGTACAGAAGGAATGATGGTTATCACTCCAGCTTTAATAACAGAAATCAACATGGAAACAAATTACAGTCAGAAGATCTGAGAAATCATATAAATAAGACACAATCCAAACATAGATGCTATGGGAGTGTGGCTTACATATATGAAAACAAGTGCAACAATATCCGAAGAATTCCAAAAGGATATATTCCCAGAGTTGTACTGACAACTGACCCTCATGGACCAAAACTGAGTTGGGTACCTAAAAATTTCTAATTTTCATTGCAGGATATATGGTACTTTGACAATGGTTGCTCTAGACACATGACAAAGAGCAAAGACTGTCTCAGTAATTTCGTTGAAAAGAATGGACCAAAAGTCAATTTTGGAAGTAAAGATAAACCGGGTTACACCAGAGGTTTTTGCACCTTAATCAGAAATGGACTTACAATCAAGAATGTATCCTATGTAGAAGGATTACACTACAATCTACTCAACACAAGTCAATTTTGTGATATGGGATACAAAGTTACTTTTGATAAAGAATTCTGCGTTGTCATCAGCGAATCGGCTTATCAAGTTGTCCTAGCCGGAAGAAGGAAGGAAAACATGTATGTGGTAGATTGGACAACCGCCGTCGTGCGAAACTTGTTTGCTCGTGCATACCAAATCGAAAATCGATTGGCTATGGCACAAGAAACTGAGTCATCTCAATTTTGATGACATCAATACACTTGTTAAGAAGCAGCTAGTCATTGGACTACCAGAGATATCATATAAGAAGGACAACTTATGTGATGCATGTCAAGAAGGAAAACAAACAAAAGCAAGTTTCAAGACTAAGTCTCAGCTTTCAACAACCAGACATCTAGAATTGCTACATATGGATTTATTTGGACCTATTACACCAATTAGTATCAGTGGAAAGAAGTATACATTGGTGGTAGTAGAAGATTTTTCAAGATATACTTGGGTAATCTTTCTAACCAAGAAAAGTGAAACCAAGCAAAAGCTCACAGAACTTCTTAAGAGACTTCAGAATCAGAAAGGAGTTTCGGTTGTGAAGATAAGATCGATAAAGGAACCGAATTCCTCAACAAGTGTGATTATTGAATATTGTGAAGAAAATGGTGTCTTACACCAACTTGTCCACAGAACACCCCAACAAAATGGTGTAGCCGAAAGAAGAAACGAACACTCAAAGAAGTTTGGGAGGACTATGATTTGTGAAGCTAAACTACCCGAAAGATATTGGGCGAAGCGAAAACACAAATTGTTACACTCGAACGAGCTCTCATGAACAAGAGACATGAAAAGACTCCTTATGAAATTTGGAATGGAAGAAAACCAAATGTTTCATACTTTCATGCGTTTGGAAGCAAATGTTTCATACACAATAATGGAAAAGATCAACTTCACGTCTTTCAACCCAAAGCTGATGAAGGAATTTTCCTAGGATACTCAAGTGTCAGCAAAGCATTTAGAGTACTGAATAAAAGGACACTCAAGCATGAAGAATCAATACATGTAGTATTTGATGAACCAAATTTTCCTGGTGAAACAACTGAAGACCGACCAGAACCAGTTCCTCAGTCTCAGTTACCAATCACACCA
Organism: Gentiana straminea; assembly: GCA_036785695.1. Lineage (NCBI taxonomy): Eukaryota > Viridiplantae > Streptophyta > Magnoliopsida > Gentianales > Gentianaceae > Gentiana > Gentiana straminea. The sequence goes on along the minus strand of JAVUPR010000312.1, from coordinate 1,656,555 downwards.
GAACCTGTTTCAGTTGATGTTGGAAAACTACAAATTTCAGAATGTTCAGATCAAGATCAGCCTTAGTTTCCAACTACTCAACAATTTGAACAACCTCAATCAGATTCAGTTGAACAAATTCAAGAACCAATTTTTGAAGAATCAGTTGAACAAAATACAAATCAGCTGATACAAACTCACACACATCAATGGATGAGAGATCATCTTGAAGAACAAGTTATTGGTGATACTCAAGCTGGAGTTTGAACAAGACATCAACTAGATGCGATGATTGCATGCTTTCTATCTCAATCAGAACCTAAAGAACTTGAAGAAGCTTTGAAAGATCCAGACTGGATATTAGCTATGCAAGAAGAACTCAATGAATTTGAGAGGAATCAAGTATGGGAACTGGTAGATAAACCAGTTCATGTCAATATCATTGGAACCAAATGGGTTTTCAGAAATAAGCTTGATGAAGATGGGAATGTCATCAGAAAAAAAGCCAGACTAGTAGCCAAAGGATACTCTCAAGTAGAAGGCATAGACTTTGATGAAACTTAAGCACCAGTTGCAATACTAGAAGCAATCAGACTATTTCTTGCCTATGCAGCTCACAAGAAATTCAAAGTTTATCAGATGGATGTTAAAAGTGCGTTTCTAAATGGAATTCTTGAAGAAGAAGTGTATGTTCAACAACCACCTGGATTTGAAATCAAGGATCAAGCAGATAAAGTTTTCAGACTAAGGAAAGCTCTTTATGGACTTAAACAAGCACCAAGAGCTTGGTACGAAACTCTGTCTCAATTTCTAGTAGATAACGGATTTATCAAAGGAACAATCGACAAAACATTATTCAGGATGAAGAATGGAGAAGATACTCTACTTGTTCAAATTTATGTTGATGATATCATCTTTGGATCAGAAAATGAACAGCTATGTGAGAAATTTGCAAGTTTGATGAAAAGAAAATTTCAAATGAGTATGATGGGAGAATTAAATTATTTCCTAGGATTGCAAGTTAAACAACTAGCCGATGGAATTTTCATTCATCAAACCAAATATACAAGAGAACTTATCAAAAAGTTTGGTATGGAGAAATCTACTGGAATTTCTACACCAATGGGGACCAACATCAGATTAGATGAAGACAAAGAAGGTAAAGATGTTGATCAAACACTCTACAGAAGGATGATTGGAAGCTTACTCTATCTTACAGCAAGTAGTCCAGACATATCTTTTACTGTCGGTGTATGTGCAAAATTTCAGTCAAGACCAAAGGAAAGCCATCTCACAGTTGTGAAAAGAACTTTGAAATATTTAAAAGACATAGATGGAGTTGGTATTTGGTATTCGAAAGAAGGAGAATTCAAGCTGATTTCTTATTCAGATTCAGACTATGCTGGATGCAAAGTGGACAGAAAAAGCACATCAGGCACATGTCAGTTATTAGGAAATAGACTTATGTCATGGTTTAGCAAGAAGCAAAACTCAATCTCAACTTCAACGGTAAGCCGAATATATAGCAGTTTGGAAGTTGTTGTGCTCAAGTTTTATGGATCGACAACAATTAAGAGACTATGGGATAGAAGAAGGAACAATTCCCATAATGTGTGATAACACAAGTGCAATTGCAATTACTGATAATCCAGTTTTACATTCAAGGACAAAGCACATTGATGTTCGTCACCACTTCATAAGAGATCATGCAGAGAAGAAGGATATAACAGTTCTTTATGTACCTACTGAAGATCAGTTGGCAGATATCTTTACTAAGCCATTGGACAAAGAGAGATTTGCAAAATCAAAGTCAGTTAAGTCAGTTAAGCCAGAGATTCGTCAAGGGGATTAATCTTTGTTATGTTGGGTGCGCTCACTTAACAGATTAGTCATTGACATCAATAATCTCAAACTCGACAAATTGAAGAATTTGACAAAATCCGAATAATTTGATGGAACTGAATTATCTATAAAACCGACCTCCGACGGACCTTTTCTATGCTATCAATCCTTACCGGCATGTACCGGATCAAATTGTAGTGATAGTACGGTGAGTCAGGTGTCGATCCTCATGGAAAACTTGGTAATTCACCGTGTGATTAAACACCGAGAAACTATTATTATCTCAATCTAAGTCGCAATTTTATCATCCAACCAAACTCTAAACTAACAAACAATAAATAAAAGCATAAAACTAAAACAGATATATATAAGTATATAAATATATATATATATATATATATATATATATATATATATATATATATATATATATATATATATATATATATATATATATATATATATATATATATATATAGATATAAGTATATATAGGTACCAAAACAATATCTAAGGGAGGGAGATAGATATTATAATTAGAGACTAGCCAAGAATATGTTATTGAATTATTATATCTTTTTAGTGGAAATTAGATAAGACAGATCTTCCTTTTTCCAAGGTCCAATCAATTATACGAAACGGTATACTCCTAAGCTAGGCAATTTCTCCTCACACGAGCGTATGGAATTGTCATATGTCTTGTCCTCTCGTCCAATGTCATCCTCAAGCACGGGTCACTCCCGTTTTGTCATACGGCCAATTTTAAGAGATGTCAATTAAACAGCGAATTTAACGTGATAATCTCTCGAGTATAAATTTCAATAAGAGTTTGTTTCTCCCGAAACAAATCTACCCCCGGTTTAGAAATCGGATTCCGTTGTCACGTTTTCACTCGGCCAATTTTACCCTCCGGTCTTTCTATTAACGAGTTCATAAACTAACTACGAGGCGTCAATTCATAATTAGATTATGAATTCTTTCAAATCAATTAGCTACTTCAATTCAAACATAGAAAGAGATTCATTATAACCGATTTTAATCAATTTTAACATAGTCGTTATCCATTTCCCTAAAAAGATAAAACTAATCCAATTTCATATCTTGGCTAGATATTAAGTTAGCCTAATATCATTATAATTAATATATAGATACTAATAACAACATAAATACATTAGAAAAGTTACTGATTACAATCGAAGCTTCGTAGTTGTACCCTCCGGAAATAGCAACTCTTTTACATCAATGAGCCTTGATACATCTTCTAAGTATTATAACGATACTTTATACTACAAAGATTATTCCGGCAGAGTGCCGTTTACATGTGCCTTTTATTTAACTAAAAACAACAAAAGAGACTATAGATAGATATAGAAGAGAGATATATGCATTGGTACACCTCAAAATGGTTGCAATTGAGGGGTATTTATAGAGTACACCACAAGGCCGGCGCGTGCCGGAACACCACCGGCGCGTGCCGGTCAAATAGTATATATTCCCTTGTCGAGATTTGTGGGCCCAATGTCGTAGATTTTCCCGCAAGATCCGGCCTTCTCCGGCGCGTGCCGGCCATCCAACATATCGATGTTCGTAAAAACCTATCTCGAGCCGTAGACCTCGATTGACATGATTTAATATTCGTTGGAAAGCTCTCTTGAAGGTCTACAACTTTCATCAAGGACTTTTTCTCTGAAAATGCCTCTAAGTTAGGTCAAATGTCCGTTGAAAATGAGTTACGGTAGAAACATTAAGGACAAATTGATCCGTTCAAAGTTGTTAGATTTTGGCATAATCTTTTATCCCACAAAAACTCATGATTTATACTTCAAAGTATGTCATATTTTGGGATCTCGGTAAACATCTGATCCTGCAATAAAATCAACGAAACACCAAACGTAAATCTGACAAAAAACCATCATTTTTATCGTTTTTATAACTTATGCATCTAATTATAACTAACTATGATTTTTATAAGTTTTCAATGCATTTATATGAAATTATACTAAAATATCATAAAATAATAATAAAAAGTCTTATAATATAATGATATATTTTTCATACATCACAACTCCCCACTTAGCTTTTGATCGTCCTCGAGCAAAATAAGCGATAATATATAAAAATTATAAAAATATAATATAATTCTTCTAGATTAAATTCCTAACTTAGTAACGTATGCTGTCAACATTATAATTATATTAATTTCATCTATCTAAGATATTTTAAAAAGATAAGAAGTGTATATAACGTAATAAATTAGTTATAAAATATTATTTAAATGAAATTTTACATGAATTACTTTATAAGTATAAATAAAATATTTAGAACAACTTTTTAATCTCCACTGTATGATTTATCGGAATCAAAGACTAAGTCAAGTAGTTGGCAAATTGGCTTGTAACGTTCAGGCTTAGGATAGTTGGCTAATCGAAAAGGATAACAAAGGAAAATCAAAAGAGGTAGAAGCAAGTCGTACGTACTTACACTTTCATCTTCTGATCAAAAATTTCTCAATCAGTAACACTCCTGGCACTGTTTTCAATTTTCAACCTTGATAATTTCCAAAATATGGTTTTTTTTTTTTTTTTTTTTTTTAAGAACTTAAGAACATAGGCATTGCTTTATCAAGATTGATCGGAGTACTACTCTTTCGATCGAAAATCACGAATCCGGTTTCCTTAAACTCGTGATAATTCTTGATAGTTTTGATTCGACTTTTTCTTTTTCACCGCATTTGTAGCATATACCTTCATTACCAAAGAATAGGACATTTCGTGATAATACCCTAGCCGGACTACTATCATCGTGCAAATATATATCTCGATATTTTATTTTTGGTTTGTCGATCAAAAACTCGAAAAGATACCTATAATACTCGTTCTTATATATATATATATATATATATATATATATATATATATATATATATATATATATATATATATATATATATATATATATATATATATATATATATATTTTAATAACCATATTTGATAACAAACTCGCCTTCCGAATAACATTCATTTCAATCTCAAAGATATATCAAATTTCGATGTCGTCACCGCTATTCATAAATACATACTAAACTTGCGGGATTTTCAAAGAAATGTAGACCATTATTAAGTTAGGGTTAGTAATTTCTAGTTAATAATAATGGCTATTTCGAGTGAGGTCTTGATCACTCTACAAGGCCGAGGTGGGGAAAAATTAGAAATCATGTTCGGGTAGGCTTATTTGGCTCGGTTTATCAAAGTTATGCCAAAAATCTCATCATCCCTAATCCGATTCCAATTTCATACTTTGTCTTGAAAAGAGAAAATTATTCTAAAATTTCATTATAATTATAAGTAACTTTTGTCTAATTTCATAAAAAAATATTTCATAATATTTATCAAGATATATATACTAAAAATCTTATTAAAAATCTAAAATAGACATAATTAATATAGAAATAATATATCAAGATTACTTTACTTAATTAAAAATTTATTCTATCCAAATATATCATTTTTATCATAATAATTATATATTATTCACTTATTCCCTTAAGAAAAATTAAACTAAGTGTGTAAGTATTTGATGTATTAAATTCAATTTATTTACTAACCAATCCCTACTCCCCACTTACGAATTGGCATCGTCTCGATGGCTAATGAGTAGTAAAAATTTGGATTAGAAAATAAAATGAATTTTATCATGGTTAGATTATTTTAGGTGTCAAATAGACGAGCGTTTATATAATATAAAAGAAAAACATTTAAAAACATAAATTAAAAACATGCAAATATATTACAATACTAAAATACAAATTAAAACTACTAGGAACGTTAAACTAGAAAACCATAAATTAAGTTAAACTAATTTAAACTAATTTATTAAACTAAGTTATTTTAATTTATTGTGACTTATACTAACGTACCGTATTACTTTTATGATTTTTATTCCTTCCTGACTACCAACACAATTATCTAATTTTCACCACTTGACGATCCTCCCGGAATATCGACTGGTAAAAGCCCAACATACGAGGAATGCGAGCCGGAAAATATTCATCCGTCGCTCTTTCCGGAACCCTTGCCAAACGAACACATAACCTAGAAATCAACCATCCAAATGGTAAAGGATGATAATTCGGTCTTCTCCCGAACGCAAAACTCACAAATGATTTCTCGAATCAAGACTCCCCAATCTATAACAAACTCTCCAAAAGTAGTAATCGCATATAAGCATCAATTCATCATCACTAACTTCCGAGAAATTAACAAATTGGATATACTCGTGAATTGATGAATCGTTTCCACGTTCTAAGACGGGGAAGCAAAGCCGTAGAGACATTTTGATCAATATCATAATTGTAGAACAAGAGTGGACAAGCTTCCGAATATTTTGTAATAAAACCGTCGCCGGTATCCAATCTCCATTGATACTCAAAATGACTTGGTGATGTGTGGACCGGTGGAATAAGGAAAATTTGATTTATGTTGGTAGAAGTGAAAGGAACAACAACTCCTCTCATCGTAACAGATCGTGTTAACGACACAAATTAGCTTCGAAAGTACCGAATAGAATTCTCTTACCATAGTAACATTAATCCTACCTCTCGGCATACGACAAAAATAGTCCCACCCATCTATTTCCATCCTCGTAAATGCCCAATTGTCAACCTTTCTGAAATTTAAACCCCTTTCAATCAACACCGGTGACTGATTGAAATTACTTATATAAGGGTTGCGAGCCGAAGCATACATAGGCTCGTAAGGGATTTGATGAAAAAATGGATTTGGAATGACAGAATTCGGTGTATGCGGAGGAGAATAACTCGTTAACCGACGAACGATCGGACATTTTAAACTCTTTATAGCAAGAAAATTAAAGGTAAAGGAAGAGAATGAGCACTTTAGAATGCCGCATCCGTTTCCTTTTATAGACAAAGGTGGACCGAAATGGAAATATCCCGAGAAGATCCCGCAGCCCACTACACCGGCGCGTGCCGGACACCAACCGGCGCGTGCCGGTCAAATAGTGCTCGCCGTAGATATTTCTATTTTCGCATCATTCCAAAGATCTATTTTCTGCATCAAGAGTTCTGTATGTTTTCTAAAACGTGGTGAAAAAGATCTAAAAACATCCGAAAACTACGAAAAAGATACAAAATAACAACGTGCACTACCCCGAGAGTGCATCAAACGTTTAACGTACACAACAAATATAAAAGATACTAAGTCAAACCAAAAGTAGATAGTTATACAACAAAGAAAAAAAAAAAAAATCACTCGTCCTCATCATAGTTAAGATCAATGTCACCAGTAGGGTCGTACCGAGATGACGATGATCCAAATGTAGATAGTATCGAAGTATAATCAGCCCTTGCGATCGCGTCGTATGAATACCATAACCGAACCGCCGTGGATCCAATACGTGTTCGAAATGATGTCTCGCCCCTCATCGTCGACGTAGAAACCGATCCCCGTAGACCAAATGAACCAAATCCCGCCGTCACATCCGCGCGTAAGTCACTCCTCCCATGCCCAAGGATGTCCCCGGTGTACCCGTAAACATACCACCCCGTCCTATGGATGACGGCGTATAGTCCTGAAATATAACAGGTGGTGGAATCGGCGGAATCCAATCTGGCATAGTATATGGGTCAGGCTGACTGTAGGGGTGTCTAGCAGAAATCTCAAAGAAATCTAGATCAAACTCACTCATAGCATCTCGATATCCTCTTTGACCAACTCGAATGTCCTCACCCACTCGTCTATTCTTCTCACAAGCTAAAGCTATATTAGCATCGCTCTAGCCTGGGCTTGAACTAAATGCCGAAACATAGCCTCAACTTGGCTCGCCGTGGCCGGTGTGACCGTCTAGTGTGGCCTAGGTACTTGAGTGTGAAAAGGAGGTGGAGGTGGCGGTTGTTGTTGCCGACGATTAGGATTATTGTAATCTATTATTCCAAAGAGGTAAGGCTCTCACTTAAGACCAACGGGGAGGAATGTAGGGAGACACAGCTCTATCCGAGGGTAAGACAGGACTTCGCAAGCTCACATAAGGCGTAAATGAGACTAGGGAACGGGAGACGTCCCCTCGATAACGAGTGCTTGCAAATTCACATGCCTTAGAAAAGATCAATTTCCCGCATTTATAGGAATATCATTAACCATGGCCCAAGCAATAACCACTTCCTCTCGACCAAATGCACAAACATGTGTGGAAGGACATACATTATGGCCTAAGAACTGTTTTATTGCCCTTATGTCCCTAATACAATTCCCATAAGCAAACCTATTTTCTATCCATTCAAAAGTGGGGTCAAAGGCTTGTTGGGCTTCATAAGCTTTGGTTTGTAGAGCCATAGGATGTTCTAAACCCCAAACATTATGATAATCCTCCTCTTCAGGTATTTCAGCTAAGCCATAGAATACATTAATCATAGCAGGGTAAAAAGTAACATTAACATTTCTTAGAGGGATATAGGTCATCTCCTCAACCGTATCAGCATCATAAGTAGATAATACTGAATAAAATTCTGATACCATAGAACATTAATCTTATCTTTCCTATCCATAGCTATATCCAACCATCCTCTATCCTTGAAAATTTCTTTCACTTCTTTCCCAATCTTCGAAAAATCAATCCCTCGTTCTAACCAAACCTTACTTTTACTAAAGTACTCATCATGTGCCCGCTTAGCTTCTGCACTAGCGGTTTTTTCAAAGGTTAAAGTTTTCTCCCTTTTGGTTAAAGGCCTAGTTTGAACTACCGGTACTACGATTGGTACTTCGCCTTTTTCCTCTTAGGATTGCTTCGAGATGATGAGGCCATCTACGATAGTGGTATGACAATACAACAACACAAACAAACAACACCAACAACAAGAACCAACAATTACTTAGGCTATAAAATCAAAATAAATTCAAAATAATTTCGTAAATTTAACTAAAATTTGAAATATTTGATATATATATATATATATATATATATATATATATATATATATATATATATATATATATATATATATATATTACCTTAATATGCTAATATGCTAGAAAAAAAGCTAGGTCGCCGGAATTAATGGTGGGTCGCCGGAATGAGAGAAAAGAGAGCTTTGAGCTTGCCAAGCTTCAACTTTTTCCAATGTTGATCTTCTTAGATGTTTTAGATGAAGAGAAGATGATGGATTGTTGAATTTGTGATGAAAAAGTGATGAAATTTGATATATTTTTGGACGAAAATGGGGTGGAGTCGGGCTCGCTCTTCTAAAATTTTGAGGGAATGGGGAAATGAGGCTAACATTCGAGATTAGGTTTAAGTGTATAGGTTTACCGGCGCGTGCCGGTAGTGTACCGGCGCGTGCCGGTCACATGGCCCCCAAAAATCGAAATTTTTATCATCTTTTGTGTAATGAGCTCTAATTATACTACATAAAGATCATTTGATGTTAATCAAATGATTTATGTTATATAATCTAAGTTCAATACGATTTTTCTATATAAAACTTGATAAAATACATAAAAAGCTAATATAATATTGAAATCACATATTTTTGATATAATATACCTATTTAAAATCACATGAGATGAAAATAGGTTTATTATAAATTTTTCATAAAAATATTTTCTTTTAATTTTTAGAATTAACACAACTTTAAAAACAATTAAAAGACTAAAAGCACACACTATAATTTTTAGGATTTTTTGCTAACTCCCTCAATCTCGCATCCTCAAGATTGTTATCATAACGATCCCTTAACCTTTCTCCTAGGAGTGATGCGTTTGAATTATCTCTTTGTATTCCCTCGGGATTTTCGGATAACCACCTAATCGTTCCCTTCTTAATAACATTCAAACACTCATCCCGGGATATGGTTGTATTTCTTCCACATTGTCCATCATGTTCACTTTTTCCACAGATTCTACATCTCATTAGAAACCTTGCTCTTCTTTTTATTGCACTCCTTGAATTTCCATTACAAAGTTCTCTTTCTCTCGACTTCGATTAGCAATTCCTTATTTAATTTAAAACTAAGGCTTCTATCTTAAACGCGACATCCTTATTCGACCTAATCTTAAAAGTAAAATAAAAACTCTTATTCTATCTATGAAAGGCATCCAGCTTCTTTTACGTCTATCCGGTAAAAGACGAAACTACTTTAAAATGCATATTAAAAGGTGAATTAGAAAGATAGTACCCGTAATCGGCTGAGTTTAAAATTCCTGCTTCCTTAATTCGTTGGAGGGTCGATAAGTAATAATACTTCTTCTGGTTGAGGTATCCCTTCAGCTTCCACGAACAATTTCACCCTGTGTCCATTGGCTATAAAAGTTGTTTTTCCATCGCTAGTTCAACAAACTTTCCGTACTTATAGATTTTTGTTACGTCATATGGACCTGTCCATCTAGATTTAAGCTTTCCTGGAAACAACTTCAAACGTGAATTGTATAAAAGTACTCGATCACCTACATGGAACTCACGACTATAGATTCTCTTATCATGAAAAGCTTTCGTGCGTTCCTTGTAGATTCGAGCATTTTCATAAGAATCGAGTCGAAATTCTTCTAGTTCTCGTTAATCGAAGTAATCTATGATCACCGACAAATTTAGATCAAAGTTTAGAAATTTAATAGCCCATAAAGCTCGGTGTTCTAATTCAACAGGGAGATGACAAGATTTACCAAATACTAATTTGTAAGGAGAACGCCCAATCGGTGTTTTAAAGGTCGTTTCGTATGCCCATAATGCATCATCAAGTCTTTCTCGCTTCAGCTTTTACGATTCGAGTCCACCGTCTTCTCCACGATTCTTTTAATTTCTCTATTAGACACCTCTACCCGTCCACTAGTTTGTGGATGATAGGGTGTTCCAAGTTTATGAGTTACACCATATTTCTCAATTACCTTAGTAAATGGTCGGTTACAAAAATGTGAACCTCTATCACTAATGATAGCCCTCGGAATGCCATATCGTGTGAATATATTCTTTTTAAGGAACCTTAGCACTACTCGGTATCATTAGTAGGGAGAGCTTCACTTTCTACCCATTTAGAAACATAATCAACCATTACTAGAATAAATCTTTTTCCAAAAGATATAGGAAAGGTCCCATGAAATCTATGCCCCATACATCAAATAGCTCACATTCTAAAATCGGTTGCATAGGCATTTCATGTTTTTTCGATATATTTCCCCATTTTTGACATGATTCACAAGATTTTGCATATTTATATGCATCTCTATATAGTGTAGGCCAATAGAAACCACATTGTAAAACTTTGAAAGCAAGCTTTTCCATCCTCCATGATGACCTCCCCGCCTCACGATCATGACAAAATGATAATACACTTAAAATTTCACTATCGTGAATACATTTCCTAATTATTCCATCCGAGCATCTTCGGAAAAGATCCGGTTTATCCCAATAATAAAACTTTAAGTCATAAAAGAACTTCTTTTTCTCGTTGCCAAGTCCAATGAGGTGGGATGTACTTACAGTAATGTAGTTAACAATATCCCCAAACCATGGCGAATCTTCCTTTGATGGTATTCTATTTTTTAATAATCGCATGGTTGAGGGAGTATCTATCTTAAACAGCTTTCTCATCCGGAAACGAATCCCGAATTTCTTTTCCTTTTCCTTCATCATTATCCATCCCGCTTAGATGATCCGCTACTACATTTTCACTTCCTTTTTTATCCTTAATTTCAATATCGAATTCCCGAAGTAACAGAATCCACCTAAGAAGACGCGGTTTGGCATCTTTCTTACTTAACGTATACTTCGTAGCCGAATGGTCCGTGTAGATTATTACCTTAGAACCAACAATATATGATCGAAACTTATCTAAGGCAAATATTACAACAACAGCTCTTTCTCGCAGTTGCATAATTAAGCCGAGCCGCGTTTAATGTGTGAGAAGCATAGTAGATAGCTTTGAGAATTTTGTTATACCGTTGACCTAAAACAGCTCCTACAAACCTAAATCACTTGCATCACACATAATTTCAAACGGCAAATCCCAATCCGGTGCTACTAGTACCGGTGCGTAGTTAATTTCGCTTTTAGTGGTCTTAAAGGCTTCCATACATTTATCATCAAAGTTAAAAGGTACTTCTTTTTCTAGCAAATGACTCGTGGGCTTTGCTATTTTTGAGAAATCTCGCAATAAACCTTCTATAAAATCCCGCATGTCCAAGAAATCCTCTTAACGTTTTCAAATTAATTGGTGGAGGTAATTTTTCAATTACTTCGACTTTAGCTTTATCAACTTCAATTCCTACTTCGTAGATTCTATGACCTAGTACAATTCCTTCGTATACCATCAAATGACATTTTTCCCGCTTAGTACCAAGTTGGTATCTTCACAAATTGTAAAACGCGTTCTAAGTGTGATAAGCATTTATCAAAAGAATCTCCATAAACACTAAAGTCATCCATAAAGATTTCTAAGAATTTCTCGACCATATCGTAAAATATTGCCATCATACATCGCCGAAATGTAGCAGTGCATTACATAATCCAAACGGCATTCTTTTATAAGCAAAAGTTCCATAGGACAAGTGAAAGTAGTTTTTTCTCTATCTCCCGCCGCAATGAATATCCGTAAATAACCCGAATAACCATCTAAGAAGCAAGAATACTTATGTCCACTCAATCTTTCCAACATCCGTACGATGAATGGAAGTGGATGATGATCCTTTTTAGTATGATCATTCCGCTTCCGAAAGTCAATACACATTCGATATCCCGTAATTTCCCTTGTCGGAATCCATTCATTTTTATCATTTTCTTTTACCGTGAAACCTCCTTTCTTTGGAACTACTTGAGTTGGACTTACCCATTCACTATCCGATACGGGAAAGATTATTCCCATTTCTAATAGCTTAATGACCTCTTTCTTAACGATTGTTTGCAAATTCGGGTTGAGGCGGCGTTGTGGCCGAATACAAGGTTTAGCTCCTTCATTCAAAATAATCTTGTGAACACAAATCTCGTGGCTAATACCTTTGATATCCGCCACCGTCCATCCAAAAGCTTTCTTATGTTGTCTTAACATTCTTAATAATTGATCCTCTTGTTCATTTGTTAAGGTTGATGAAATAATAATTGGTAACAGATTATCATTTTCAAGAAAAGCATATTTCAAATTCGAAGGAAGTGGTTTCAACTCCGCATTCCTTGGTGGATCTTCTACCGATGGTTTTAAAACTCGGTCCTTCCATTTCCAATTTCAAATTTTGATGCCATGGATGTTTAACAAACCCTCCTTTATCTAAATAAAGGATTACTTCTTTCATTTCAAGATCATTTTCATCTTCTTTATAGATAGAAAATGCCAAACATTCTTCTAATTTATTTTCATAACCTTTAAATTTGGCATCCCGTATAGTAGAATATTCATCTATAAAAGAACATGATTCTCGTTCTTTGTATGGATGGTTTATAGCTTTGAAGATATTGAACGAAACTTTATCCTCATTAACTCTCGCATTAGTTCACCTTTTTGAACATCTATCAAAGTCCTTCCCGTAGCTAGAAATGGTCGACCTAGAATAATTGGCGCCGAATATCCTTCTTCCATTTCCATTATTACAAAGTCTACATCGGGAAGTAAAATTTATCAATTTTAACCAACACGTCCTCGATTATTCCCTTAGGATGTTTAATTGATCTATCCGCTATCCGAAGGGTCATTTCGCATATTCGTAAGCTCTCCTATTCCTAGTTTCTTATAATCCTCATAAGACATGAGATTGATACTTGCTCCTAGATCACACAATACTTTCTTAAACAGAAATCCTCCAATTTCACATGGAATAGTGAAACTACCAGGATCTTTAAGTTTAGGAGGTAGTCGATGCTGGAGTATTGCAGAACATTCTTCATTAAGGCATATATTCTCATATTCTTCTAATCGTTTTTTGTTAGATAGGATATCTTTAAGAAACTTTCCATAGGCAGGCATGTTGACTAAAGCTTCTATAACAGGGATATTGACATGAATATGACGAAAAGTGTCAAGGAAACGAGCATATTTCTTATCAGTTTTTATCTTTTTAATTTGATCTTTCGGTGGATAAGGCAAAGATTCTAAATCTATAACCTTTGGTTCTGAAGTCATTTTCTCTTTTCCTTTTTCCTTGAATCTTTGAGCATTACTTGATCGCCAAGTTTCATTATCTTGAGATTTTTCCTTTAAAACATCCCCTGTATCAACTTTATCCTTCTCAGTTACTTTTAAATCTTCCCGTTTTTCTCCCCGATTTTCTCTCGACATGTTCCTTAAATAGGGTTCTCGTGTCCTTATCCATAGGATCTTTCGTAATTCTAGGGGACTTTTACCCATTTTTCACCTTCAATTTCGTGTTCAACATTATTATTCTCGTTTTAAGAATTCTTCGATAATTTCTTCCTCTTCATCAAGAAATTCAAGTTCGTCCTTTTCCTTTACGATATTATCATTTAAATCATTTTCTACCTCATTGTTTCCTCGCGTTTTCTCGCTCTAGTATCTTCACAATATTTCCTACTTCTCGTAATCACGCATTTACCTCTCTCGGGTTTCTTTCGCATTACTTGGTAATCCTCCCGAGGTCTACCGTTGTTACGTTCTCCTTCTCTACTCAAATGATCTTCCATATTCCTTAATGATGCTTCTATAGTTCTCATTCTCGTATCATGTCCACCCATAGACGTTTTCAACATAGTCATATCCTTAGTAGACCGAACCTATGAAGTTATCATAGTTTCCATATTCCGAGCTTGAGTAGATACTACACCCATCATATTTTCCATTAATTTATCCCATTTATCAACTCCTTCAAAGTTGGGTTGAACTTTGAGTGACCGGTATAGTTTGAGTAGTATGTTGTGGATAAGATTTAGGTAACGATTGTAGGTTCTGATTTGATGTATTTCCTTGATGAACTTGATTACTATATGGATTCTTATACTGAACTGGATATGGCGGTTGTCCTGGCTTATTAGGGTTTTCTAACCATCTAAAAGTTGGGTGCTCTCTTCTAATAGCATTAAAGGAGTTTGAATACGCGTTGTTCAAATTCCTATGCTGTTGTAAAAAACTCACCTCTTCCCTTGAGTATCCTTCTGGTTCTTCTATCCCTAATGACACATTATCATGACTTGAGTAGTCATTTGGATGATAGTTTCCGGTTTTACAAATTCCTACTAGCCCGTAGGTTGTCAAACTTCCTACTCAAATTCTCCAAGTGTGCTAGAACTTCCGTATTCGATGTGCATTCTCCCGCAAATGCTACTTTCCCGGTGCTAGAACCGGTTTCCCACATTCTCGTTATTTTTGGAAATCTTTTCTATAGCATCGTAAACTATTTGGGCTTCACTCATCATTAATGAACCACCACATGCATGATCTACATCCGCACGTGAATCTTTCCTTAATTTACGACGTAAAAGTTGGATTTGCATATCTAAGGAATAACCATGATCGGGACAAGATCTTAACAACTTTTTAAATCTCTCCCACGCATTCCCAAGCGTTTCTTCGCATCCTTGTCTAAAGTTGGCAATTTCGACCTTTAATTCCAAATTTCTACCCGGAGTAAAATACTCGCTTTAAAAACTCGGTTTGAATCTCCTCCCAACTAGTCAATGAATGATGTGGGAGTGACATAAACCAATCTCGTGCTCTTCCTTTTAAAGAAAAAGGAAACATAGACATCCTTGTTAATTCACGACGAGCACCTTGACTTTTGGTCGTATTGCACAATTCTTCGAAAAGATAGAGATGGTGATGTGGATCCTCATCATCCTCTCCTAGAAATTGGGCTCTTGCGTCAATTAGACCAAAAAGATGAGATTTTATTTCAAAATTATTTGCTCCTTCATTGGGTAAACGAATTGGATTATTAGTCCGGTTTATTCTTAAGGTCCGATCACAAATAGGTCTCGGATTTGGTGGGTTATTATTACGATTGTTCTCGTTCCGATTTTGATTATTTCTATTCTCGGTTATTTGGTATTGGTAGATCCCGATTAAGATTTTGGCCATGCCCTTGAGCATGATCTAGCCCTTGTTCGTGTGTTTCATCACCGATTTCACCATTTTCGTATTTTGATTTGATGATGATTCTCCGTCGATTTCCCCGACTAGTATGACCTTGTTTTCTTTCTCGCTCTTAACTCGCCTTTCGTAAGTATCTATGTCGTGCTTATAAGGAGTAAGTGGGGCCTTACTCTTTCTCGGTCATCAACTAACGAAAACCGAAAATAGTTGAAATCGATAAAAGTAAAGATTGGTAACTTACTTATAAGGTAAGTACCAACGAAAAAGAAAATAGAAATGGGGTAAGAAGAGTGTTGACTTATCCTCGAGACTTTTGAGTTAATATAAGTAGAAATCATTCGAACACAATGAATTAGCGTCGTTCCCCGGCAACGGCGCCAAAATACGGCGCCAAAAAGCCGAAACGGACCTTTTCTATGCTATCAATCCTTACCGGCGTGTACCGGATCAAATTGTAGTGATAGTACGGTGAGTCGTGTGTCGATCCTCGTGGAAAACTTGGTAATTCACCGTGTGATTAAACACCGAGAAACTATTATTATCTCAATCTAAGTCGCAATTTTATCATCCATCCAAACTCTAAACTAACAAACAATAAATAAAAGCATAAAACTAAAACAGATATATATAAGTATATAAATATATATATATAGATATATAGCAATACATATATATATATATATATATATATATATATATATATATATAGGTACCAAAACAATATCTAAGGGAGGGAGATAGATATTATAATTAGAGACTAGCCAAGAATATGTTATTGAATTATTATATCTTTTTAGTGGAAATTAGATAAGACAGATCTTCCTTTTTCCAAGGTCCAATCAATTATACGAAACGGTATACTCCTAAGCTAGGCAATTTCTCCTCACACGAGCGTATGAAATTGTCATATGTCTTGTCCTCTCGTCCAATGTCATCCTCAAGCACGGGTCACTCCCGTTTTGTCATACGGCCAATTTTAAGAGATGTCAATTAAACAGCGAATTTAACGTGATAATCTCTCGAGTATAAATTTCAATAAGAGTTTGTTTCTCCCGAAACAAATCTACCCCCGGTTTAGAAATCGGATTCCGTTGTCACGTTTTCACTCGGCCAATTTTACCCTCCGGTCTTTCTATTAACGAGTTCATAAACTAACTACGAGGCGTCAATTCATAATTAGATTATGAATTCTTTCAAATCAATTAGCTACTTCAATTCAAACATAGAAAGAGATTCATTATAACCGATTTTAATCAATTTTAACATAGTCGTTATCCATTTCCCTAAAAAGATAAAACTAATCCAATTTCATATCTTGGCTAGATATTAAGTTAGCCTAATATCATTATAATTAATATATAGATACTAATAACAACATAAATACATTAGAAAAGTTACTGTATTACAATCGAAGCTTCGCAGTTGTACCCTCCGGAAATAGCAACTCTTTTACATCAATGAGCCTTGATACATCTTCTAAGTATTATAACGATACTTTATACTACAAAGATTATTCCGGCAGAGTGCCGTTTACAGCCTTTTATTTAACTAAAAACAACAAAAGAGACTATAGATAGATATAGAAGAGAGATATATGCATTGGTACACCTCAAAATGGTTGCAATTGAGGGGTATTTATAGAGTACACCACAAGGCCGGCGCGTGCCGGAACACCACCGGCGCGTGCCGGTCAAATAGTATATATTCCCTTGTCGAGATTTGTGGGCCCAATGTCGAGATTTTCCCGCAAGATCCGGCCTTCTCCGGCGCGTGCCGGCCATCCAACATATCGATGTTCGTAAAAACCTATCTCGAGCAGTAGACCTCGATTGACATGATTTAATATTCGTTGGAAAGCTCTCTTGAAGGTCTACAACTTTCATCAAGGACTTTTTCTCTGAAAATGCCTCTAAGTTAGGTCAAATGTCCGTTGAAAATGAGTTACGGTAGAAACATTAAGGACAAGCTTGATCCGTTCAAAGTTGTTAGATTTTGGCATAATCTTTTATCCCACAAAAACTCATGATTTATACTTCAAAGTATGTCATATTTTGGGATCTCGGTAAACATCTGATCCCGCAATAAAATCAACGAAACACCAAACGTAAATCGACAAAAAACCATCATTTTTATCGTTTTTATAACTTATGCATCTAATTATAACTAACTATGATTTTTATAAGTTTTCAATGCATTTATATGAAATTATACTAAAATATCATAAAATAATAATAAAAAGTCTTATAATATAATGATATATTTTTCATACATCAGACGAGTCAACCGTGTCTCGGCGAAACGAACACGGAGGGACCAAGCGAAAAGCGAATCCACGAAGGAAGATCGGTTGTAAGATGTTTGTACCCTGAAATCTCAAGTGAGAAAGCACCTACTGAGGGGGAACAACAATTGACAACTGAAGATACTCAAGAGAATGTCACTGCTGACCTTACTTCTCAGATACAACAGCAGTCAGTTCAACAATCGGCACCAGTCTTCGAAGCTGACAAAATCATCAAGCTGATGAAAATGAAACTTCAACCAGAAGATTCTCGTGATGCCAGTTTACAGACTGAAGAAAAATCACTCTTAGAAAAATTGGAAAAGAGAATCAGGTACATCATCTAAAGACAGTTCCCAGAAAAAAGATGATGATGATCATGATAAGTCAAGAAAGGAAGCTGATGTTACTACAGTTTTGCAAACAATCACTCAATCTCAACATCTAGTAACGCAAATTGTACCACAGCAAGAAGCGTTGTCAGTTGAAAACCAGACAACTGTCAATCAGCAAGCAGATGATGAAATCAGACAACTGATGGTTATTGATACTCAAGATAAGGATCAAGTAGAAGCTACATATGATCCCTCCGATTTTCTATCTAAGGAGGAATTGGCCAAGGTTCATGAAAACTTGAAAATAGTACTCAGCCAAAGAGATACACAGAATGGCCTTTTATCAAACATCTCTGGATATCTTGATTATAGAACTAGAACTGATGTTTCGGTTCATGCAAGACTAGAGATGATTCACAAATCAAGTTCAAGTTCTGCTTCAGAGATTGTATTACTCAAACAACAACTTGAAGATTCAACCGCAGTAGATAGAGAAACTCATGCTCAAGCTCATTGGCATATTAATCAAGATATCTACGGGTTAGAAACTCAACTTAAGGAAGTACTTGCTTCTCGGCAACAAATTTCAAAAGATCAAAAAGCAACCCATGCCCTGGTAGATCGCTTATATGATGCCAAAAAGGGGAAGTCAAGAAGAAAAGCTGAAATTACTTAGAGAAATGAAGCGACTTGAAGAAGAACTACAAAGATACGATCGGATCCAAAATTTTTGAAGAAAGAGTTAACGATGATCAACTTATTGCAAAATCAATCAACCCGGAGACGAAGAGTTACTCTTACAAAGGATCTCGTGGACACGCTTTATCAAAGACTACAATCCTATTAAAGCCAAGTACAAGGACAGAACATTTGAGGAATCCTTGAACTACTTTTTGTCTGATATTTACAAAGCAAAAAATTGCACAACATAAGAAAAATCGAAGGATTGAAGATAAACTGAAGATTAAAGACAAGGTTGAACAAATGAAAACCGATCTAACAGAATTTGAAAAGTACTAATTGGAAGACTCAAGCTTACCCAAGCAAATTCAATGGAGAAGATGGAAAGAAAGTAGTCAAGTTGACTACAACAAGACCTTTTCAAAGGAAGACTCCAAACTTGAAGAAGATTTTCGCTTGTATGACAAAGCAAAAAGACATGACTTAGTCATGCAAAAAGCTAAGAAGAAGCTCGAGTCTTTAATCATAGATATTTGAACAAAATGCATGTATCCGAATTTTTGCTCATTCTATTGAAAACCAGTTTTCCAGTTTTACATTGTTTCTCATTATTTTGATCTTTAAGCTTTTCTTTTAGGGAGAGTTTTGGTATCATCAAAAAGGGGGAAATTGTTGGAAATAAAATTTATGTTTTGATGATAATTCATCTTATTTGTTATAATATTATCTTGACCCCTTTGATGAAGTGCTGAAGCCAACTGTTATAGTGGAAAGCTAAAAGATGTCTAGAACTGAATGTATAAGCTTTATTAGAGTCTGATATTTGTATAAGTTACATTAGACAAGCACTGTAATTGATAGTGTGTCGTAAAAAAGCGAAAACTCGGAAATCAATTAGAAAAGCGGAAATCAATTAGAAAACGGAAATCATCAAGACAAGCAAACCCGACTCGAATACACCTACTTGGAACCGAAGAAGGTAAGTTCGCCGAGAGTTACGTACTCGCTTGGCTTATCTAGAAGAATGAAGAACGAGGGTTCAACCTCGGTTATTGAAGAATGAAGAACGAGGGCTCAAACTCGGTTATGAAGATTACAAGTCGAGACTTGTAAAGTTGGACTTCAGGCAAGATTGTGGTGACCTGAACTTACTTTATGGATCTTGTATGAAGACCTAAGAATCATAAGGACAATGAATTCTTAGATGATAAATGTATCATGGTGTACTCTGATTAAGTCAATTATAATCGATGAAAACCGGAGTACCGATTTTTGAAGAAGAATTAAATCTCGCTTAATGCTCCAAGTCGGTTAGAAACCGACAAATGAAAAACTCGGTATAAACCGACAAGGAAACTCGCTTTATAAGTCGCCATCCAACAAACTGAAAGTACAATCGAACGTTGTAAAGAAAGCAATTTCATTGGATGAGTTACTGACACAGCAGGAACGGTCAGAAAATATAGCCGTTGCAAGATATACGTTGATACAATTCAAATCGAAGTCAGATGAACGTTGGACTTCACACTATAAATAGAAGACTTTGCACAAACAACAAAAATACAGAGAACAAGAGTATATACAGGAATCAACAAGCTATTTGTGCACTCTATTTGAATTTCTATCATCTCTGAACTATAACAAGATCATATCTAGTATTTCTTCAAGTGTTCAAACTACAAAGAATTTATCAAGAATTCAACACTCTGAAGAACCACAAACAAGAATCAATTTATTGATTCTCAACCCAACTTTGATTCTAATTCAAAGGTTTTAGACTGTGAAGCAAACCGGGAAGGTTTCGCCAATGACAGTTGTGACAAGCAGTCGGGTAGACTGTGTTTGTGGTGGTAGCTGGTGAAGAGGCAATCCTACCCTCTAAGGACCAGTGATTCAAGCATTTGAAGAGCAGCAATTCTACATGTTCTACAATTGTTTAGATAGTGAAGCTAGGGATTAGCCAAGGACTATTGTTTAGGACTTTTTGTAACAGTTCACCTCAAGAAGTTCTAGTGGAATTTTCCTCCACACCACAGGGGAAGAGAGGACGTACAGGATTACACCACCTGGAACCTCTATAACATCCGCCTTATTTACTTTACGCATTTACTTATTTATTTAGCATTTACTTACAGCATTGTGATACTTGATTGTTATACATTTCACATTCACAGCTGCCATTCACCGAATTCGCCACAACACTCAGTTTTCACAACAGAATAACAAGATCAATAAAAAGGCTAAAATCATATCCGCTGCCGGTTGACTCAGTTTCAGCTTAAGTCAGTTTGATTTAATCTCAGCTTTGTCAGCTCAACTCCACACAAGTTTTATCTGAACCTTAATCTGTTTTAAATTTAGTTTTTGGTGACAAGTTTATTCACCCCCCCCCCCCCTCTAAACTTGTGTCAGCCTTTCCAAGGGACCAACAACCTTCTAAATATTTTCTAAGATAGAAACAACTTCCTTTGCTTTCTAGATCTATAGATCTCCATCCCCAGAATTTTCTATGCTTCCCCTAAATCCTTCATCTCTAATTCAGCTTTGAGCAGATTTTTTAGACCTTGAATGTCAAACTTGTTCACATCAACTATCAAAATATCATCCACATACAGAACCAGATAAATGAATGTACCAACTTTAGCTTGTTGTGATAAAAACAACAGTCATATGGACTTCTGTTATAGCCCAGCAGGATCATATAACTGTAAAACTTCTTATACCACTTCCTAGGAACCTGCTTGAGTCCGTACAATGACTTCCTCAGTTTGAACACATGTCCTTCTTTTACATGAACTTGAAAACCCTTTGGCTGAGTCATATATATCTCATTATCTACATCCCCGTATAGAAAAGCTGTCTCCACATCTAGCTGCTAAAGTTCAAAATTCTGATATGCCACTACTGCTAGAAACACCCCAATAGAAGTGTGTCTGACTACGTACCGGTGAGAATATCTCATCATAATCCACCCCTTCCTTCGGGCTAAACCTTTTGGAAACCAAACGGGCCTTATACCTTATGCCATCAGCTGAAGATATTCCTTCATTTTTCTTGAAGATCCATTTGCAACTGACTACCTTTCTCTCATGTGGTTGTTCGACTAGATCCCAAATCTCTTTCTCTGAAGTGACTCCATTTCATCTCCCATGGCAGCAAGCCAATGAGATGCCTTAAAACATGTCACAACTTCCATGTAAGTGGATGGCTCAGATCCATCCACCTCTTCAGCTACTTGAAGTACATATCCAACTATATCCTTAAACTCATACCTTTTGGGAGGTCCCACGTGGGTTCTTCTAGCTATTCTAAGGCTATACTCTGATGACCAACTTCTTCTGTTTGAGTATCAGCTAACTGGTTCGGATCCAACTATGTATATACCAGACCAAATGAGTGTTGACTGTGATCAGCTGAATGTTGATGTTCAGTTGACTCCACCTGAAGCTCCACTTCTCTGTCAACTCTCTCTGATTCAGCTTTGGTTTCAGATTCTGATATGATCTTCACAGATGAGTTAAGCATAGAATTTTCAGCAAAGACTACACTCTTGCTGAGTATAACCCTTTTTTCAATAGATGACCATATTCTATACCCCTTAAATCCATCTGCATACCCTTTAAATACTCCCTTATTGGCCTTAGGTTCCAGCTTACCTTCACTGACATGATAATAAACCGTGCTTCCGAAAACCCTTAGACCTGAGTAATCTACAGGCTTCCCAAACCATAACTCAAGTGGTGTTTTGAGATTGATCCCCATGTGAGGCCTCATGTTGACTAAGTAGCAAGTTGTATTCACAGCTACTGCCCAAAATCTTCCTGCCAAACTAGCATTAGAAAGCATGCACCTTGCCCTCTCCAAAAGAGTTTGATTCATTCTTCTTGCAACACCATTCTACTGTGGAGTATGCTTGACAGTATGGTGCCTAGCAATGCCTTCATTCTTGTGAAACTCATCAAACTCAGACCAACATAATTCCAGACTATTATCCGTTCTAAGTCTCTTAATCTTCTTCCCAAACTGATTTTTAACCAATGCCTTCCACTGCTTGAAGTGCTTGCATGCATCACTCTTATGCTTCCCTAGACTCTCTCTCTCTTTTTTCTATGTCCAAAAGTGAACTCTCTGCTTCCTCCTTGCCACTTTTTACAAATTTCTGGCGTCGGCATCCGTTTTTCTTCATTTTCTTCTTGTTTACGGTTCTCCTACTTGTTCTTGTAATCTCCTCTCCTTCTTCTGTGTTTTCCCGATTGCCACTTTTTCTTTCTAGCAAACTCCTTTGGTTTCCCCGACTCTTGCTTCTCCTCAAGTTCTCTGGGCTTGCTTGTGGTCATAGGTGTTTGATCGGAGGTTGGTTTGTTGGGGGATGGTGTTGACCGGTAGTCTTGTATGTTAGGGTGTACTGCTTACAGATCTAGGCCTCCCCTTCCTAGATCTGACGGTAAATCTCTTTGTTATGTGGCTGGTGGTTGACCTATCGCGTCAAGAGGTGTTGCTATGGTTATTTGTGGTGTTGCGGCGGGGATCTGGAGGCATTGGTTCCTTAGTCCCACCAAGGCTCCGGGCTCTTCGAATGTGACTTAGGTAGCTGCTCTCTTGGTGGAGATGATAGTATTTCTTTCAAGATTTCTCTTCCGTTCGGTGGTAGCGGTCAACGGTGGCAGATTTCTCGCTTTCGGATCTAGTGTGATGCAGTCCCTTTTGATCATATTCATCTTACTAGTCTTTGATTGTTTGTGTCTAGGTTTATGTTAGGCCTTCATGAGGCTTTCTTTTTGTCAAAGCACTCTAGCGAGGCTGATGATTTGATAGTAATCTAGTCAATTTCTTTGTATTTAGTTTGTTAGTCTCTGTTTCTTTTGTTTTGTGTTGTGGTTGTGTTAGTCTAGGTGGTTTCCAGCTTTGCCTGGCTTTGTCCGACTTTGTTTGCATTCACCGGCGTTTGTCTGGCTCTTTAATAAAAGATTTCGTATTTTCGGGGGAAAAGGCACAAAATACTTGTGACCACCCAAAGACTCCACCCTTCAAAGTCTTTAACAATCAAAATGAACATAATCAAGTGTCCTTTTTGTTTTGTGAATTTCTTTTGGAAACCTGCTCATATGTAGCTTCCCAAAAACACAACGTTCACAAAAGTCAAGCTCCTTGACCTTATGCCCCCAAGAAGATCAGTTTTAGACAGAGTCTGAGGTATCCGTGTGTTTTGTGGCAAGGGGAGTTTTGACAGGTTTACAGTCCAACATGTGTGCTTTGTCCAGAATTGTGGAGGCATAATGTGTTTGACTTAAGTGAAGTCATGTATCTGTATGTTGAACCTGCACTCCAAGAAAGTGATGTATAGACCCCATATCCTTCATTGAAAATTATTGACTGAGTAGGCCAATGAATGAGTCCAGCAAGCTAGAATCTGATCTTGTAAGTAAAATATCATCCACATACAATAAAAGGACTAATGTCCTATGATTAGCATGGTAATAGAATAATGATGGATCAGAAAGACTACAATGAAATCCATAATTGATCAAAAAGGCACTAAATCTATCAAACCATGCCCTTGGGGCCTGTTTGAGGCCATAAAGGGCTCTGTCCAATTTGCAAACATGATTAGGGAGCATAGGGTGTGCCATACCTGGTGGTTGTGCCATATAGATGTCTTCTGTGATATATCCATGAAGGAAGGCATTTTTGACATCTAACTGCTTAACATTCCAAGACTGATTTAGAGCAATAGTGAGGACTAACCTAATGGTGCTTGGCTTGACAACAGGTAGGTTTTAGTATAATCTACTCCATCTATTTGACTGTAGCCTTTAGCTACAAGCCTGGCTTTCAATCTATCCTGTGTACCATCTGGTTTAAGTTAAGCTTTAAAAACCCATTTAGACCCAATGATGTGCATGTTAGGTGTCTTAGGGACTAGATGCCAAGTTTGATTGTGAGCTAAGGCATTAAGTTCTTCTTCCATTGCTGCCTTCCATCCTTCATGTTGGAGGGCAGATTTGAGCAATTTAGGTTCTTTTGGTATAGTTGGCAGGATGGTGGTTAAGGCATATTTAGGATTGGGTTTGAAGATACCATGTTGACCTCTGGTCACAATCTGAGGGGTAGTTGTGTGATCAGGTGATTCTGGACCTAAAGAATCAGAAGAAGATGGGGAGGATAGATTAGCATGGTCTGGAGAAGTAGGATCTGGGGTGATGGAAGGCTCTGAGGTATGGGTAGATGGTTCTGGTAGGTCATTTTCAGATTGTAGGGTTTGAGATGAAGGATCACTAAGGGAAGTTGTATTATGTTCAGTGGTGGGACTGGATGGTGGAATGCTGTCTGTGGGGACAAGGACTTCGTGGAGTCTGTGGTGTTGATTGCAGCTGTAGGGTCCATGGTTTCCATAGGATGAGACCAGGTGTCAAAGATAGTATGGACATAATTTTTATTGACTGAGGGTTTAACCTTGTAAGGAAGGAGGGTCTCATCAAATGTCACATGCCGTGTCATAAAGAATTTTCTGGTTGAAGGGTGAAAGCACTTATAGCCCTTATACTGTGTGATGTATCCAACAAAGACACAGGGGACTGTCTTAGGGTCAAACTTATGCCTTTTTGTGACCCAAGTGTAGGGGTAACATCTTCTACCAAAAACTCTGAGGCTGGAATAATCAGGGTTTGTGTTGTGGAGCATGAAGTAAGGTGATTGCATATTTAGGGTGGTGGTAGGGAGTCTGTTTATTATGTACACAGTAGTTGAGAAAGCCTCTACCCATAAAAACAAGGGCAACCTACTATGGAATAGCATTGTGAGACCTAGTTCACGAATTGTCAAGGCCCATTTAAGTGTCTTCTTTCCACCATTCCGGAAGGACATGTGCCTATAAATTCATTCCAGGAACTACGGTGTGTGTGGGCATGATATTAAGTGTGTAATGCCAGTTTTAAGAAAGTGATCAGCCAGTTTAGTGTTTATGAATTCCCCCCTCCATCAGAATGGAATCTTTTTATGTGAGAATTAAATTGCCTTAGAATATAAGCTTCAAAGTTATAAAAAAACATTAGTAAAATCAGATTTCTGCTTAAGGGGAATTAACCATATGTACTTAGAGAAATCATCCACAAAGGTAACATAATATCTAAATTTGCCAATAGATTCAACAGAGGTAGGCCCCCACAAGTCACGGTGTATTAATTCAAATAAACAAGTACTGGAATGACTAGAATGATTGAAAGGAATCTTAGAGAGTTTGCCAAGTTGGCAGCTCTCACACAAATGCACCTGTTTATTATTGCCTAGGACCTCTATAAGGCCTTTATTCTTGAGAACTTGAACAATAGAGAATTGAATATGCCCTAATCGTTGGTGCCAGAGCTCAGTTGTCCCTGTTTTGAACCTATGAGCAAAGTAAACTTGAGGTGTACTAGATTACACATATAGCTCCTTTCTAAGTGCTCCCTTCAACAGAACCTGATTTGTTAATTTTTCCTTCAACACAAAACCCGTGTTAGTGAAAATACACTCTGCAGAGTGTTGGTGTGCTAATTGCCTGACTGAGAGTAGATTTTTTTGGAGATTAGGCACATACAACACATTTATGACAGATATAGGAGTTGTTTTTGTGCATAAGTGTAATTCCCCTATACCCTGAATGGAGAGTTGTGTGCCATCTCCAATAAGAACATATTCAGAGCCTAAGTAAGGAGATAAATTATGTAATATGTGTTTGTTACCTGTCATATGGGCAGATGCTCCTGTGTCCATGATCCACTTTGTTTCTGCAATTGTATTGTCCAGGGTGAGAGCAGCTAGGGCTTGTGGTAGTGCATCATTCTGAGTTTTTTGTTTGGAGTTCCACCAACAGATTTTGGCCACATGTCCTTGGACACCACAGCACTGGCAGGTCTGATCCTTGTATTGCTCCCTTTCTGCTTTGGACATCCTTCTAAAAACCTGTCCTCCACTTTTTCTTTGACCATTATTTGTATTAGTCCTGGAAGAGTTTTGTTGTGCCTGAAATCCTCTCCCTGTGGAGGTAAATCTGGGATTACTGTTGGTATGAGTTGCCTGCTGGGGTGTTCTTTGTCCATAGAATGCCATCTGTGTAAGACTTTCTGAAACCTTGCTCATAGAGAACCATGTTCTCCTTTGATCCAGACTTTGGAGTTGAGATACTAATTCAAAATATGTAGGTCTTGGTGGCTTTAGCATAGTGGTAGTGAATGTCTCATACTCATGTCCCAAACTGGTGAGAAGGTAGTAAACTTTTTCAGGATCTGTTATTGGTTTGCCTATAGCAGCCAGACTATCACACAGCCCTTTGAAGGCTCTATCATGTTCAGAGATGTTTTTGTCATCTGTCTTCCTTAAATATGTGATCTGTTGCCTTAAGTTGAACTCCCTCTCTTGGGAGTCTTGTGCATATGAGTCCTTCAAAGCCTGCCAAACTGCATATGCAGTGTCTAATCCAATAACCAGGCCCAAGGATTCTTCTGACAGGGATCCTATAAGCCATCCTCCTAGCATTCTATCAGATTTCTTCCATGCTGTGTAGACTGGGTTTTTGATCTGAGTTGTGGTTTCTACAGTTGTGCTTGTTGTGGTATATTCTGATGGTGCAGACTTGGCATTGGTAAGGTGATCTGCTAGGTCTTGACTTTCAGCCAGAGCAAGGACTTCCTCTCGCCATAATGGGTAATTTTTTGAGTTTAGTTTTAAGCTAATGAAGTTTGCAACATTAATTGACAGAGTTGTCATGGTGTTAAACTACCAAAAGTTCTGATACCATGTAGAAAAGAGAGGAATGGAATTCTGGAAAAATGAAAGAAGGTAAAAAAAAAAAAAAGGAACTTTATTTATGTTTTCATTAACATATTTTTTCTTGTCATTTTACACTGAGATGCTTTTAATTTTGAATATTTGAATTGCTGTTGTCTGATTGAATGTTGTCGGATTATTGTTGCACATTGTCTGAATCTGCTGTATTTGCTTCATTATTACGAACCATTCTCCCGTAGATAATATCTACATAAATATCTACGGATAGAAGCCTCACCACGTAGATAATCATGATTTTAAATATCTACGTAGCTGTAGATATTATCTACCAGAAGCAACATTTTCACGCAGATATAAATTATAATATATCTACGGAAAAATCTGATTTAAACGTATAACCATTATAAAAGATAATAATATGTTTATCTATTATTCAAATTGATTACAAGATTTCTGGTTTATCTTTTGTATTGTATTCACACTGTAATCTCAACTATAAATACCCCATGATACCAGTGAAATAATACACAAGCATTTCTCCTTTCTCTTCATTACTTTGTTTCTGTTCTTTCTTATATTAGTTTTATAACACGTTATCGGCACGAGTCTCTACACATCTAAATGTAGGTTTAATCTACCAATCGAGTGGATCGTGATGTATCTTTCCCCTGCACCGCTTATCATCACCGGTCAAATATCCAAAGACGGCACCGATCTGGTGGTATAAAGCGCCGAGAGTTGGAAGAAAATTTTACTCGATAAGTTTTAATTTCTTCTTTTATTATCAATGCTTTCTGTTGATCTTTTGTGGAAACATGACTTGGCTGGAAATAAAAGTTGTTCTAGATCTGTTTTACTTTGGTCCATGATATGGTTCTGCAAATGTGATATATTGAGGAAGATTGATAAATACTTAACGTGCTATGCTTGATCCTTGATCCTAACAATAGATTGCAGGAACGATTCTTAGAGAGCAAGTGATGGCTTTGCTCTTTATCTCGGTGAATATTGATGGCTAGTGCTTTCCGATTCATTGTTCGGGAATGGACCGTATGGTGGATATGACTTTTCGCATACGCTGATGATATGATGTATAGACCGAGTGTGCCAGGACGGCAGATCTAAAAGAGTATTTACCCCGG
Organism: Gentiana straminea; assembly: GCA_036785695.1. Taxonomy (NCBI): domain Eukaryota; kingdom Viridiplantae; phylum Streptophyta; class Magnoliopsida; order Gentianales; family Gentianaceae; genus Gentiana; species Gentiana straminea. Next base: position 1,627,488 of record JAVUPR010000312.1, on the reverse strand, counting down.
CATTCACCGGCCGGGAATATGGACGCGAGATGGAATCCTTTCGTTTGTCAATCACTTTCCCGGCGCAAGGACGGATCGACCCCTCTTCAACCGAAGGAGATTCACAAATTTGTTTTTCGAACCCTTCATTTGTTTTTTTTTCTCTAATACAAGATTTCACTCTTGTTTCATATGTTTATCTCGGTTGAATGTGAAAAAAAAAATATTATTATTTACTTTTGTCCATGATTTTTCTTGGTTGTATTACATGTCAGGAGGAATCAGAATGCAGTCACTGCAAGAAGGAATCTACTATTTCACTGCAAGAAGACGCATGAAATCTTCTTTCCTTCAGATCATTCAGCTTGGATACAATCTCATCTGAAAGAAAAAAATTGATTACCTAATTTCGGTTCAGAATTCCCGATGCTACAACTGAGATAAATATTGAGGTAAAATTTTGCTTGTTTAATTTATTTTGTAATGATTAAAATATTACCATACAATTCCATATTCTATATGAGATGGATACAATTTAATTTTACCTAACGCAATAGCGTCTTGTCCTTTTGACAATTTTGAAAAAAAAACTTGATTATTTGGAGATGATCAATACATTGAACGAGCATATAATGGACACGAAGTTCATTTAAATATGTAAAGCTCGTAAAAGTGAATATAAAATTCACAAAAGTTGACATGTCATATTCACAAAAGTTGACATGTCATATTCACAAAAGTTGACATGTCGAGAATTGACGAAAGTGGACATGAAATTCACATAAATGAGTGAATTTGAAAAATAATGCCGACATGTCATTACATTAATAAATAAGGCCATTAAGTCCATTCAAAAGGACATGCTCCAGAGAATGATTGATCAAAAGTTAATATTGCCATGTATGAATTATGGAACCGTTTGAAAAAAAGGTTCGACTATGATTATTTAACGGTGAAAGATCCGTATGAAGTATGGAACCGTTTGAAAAAAAAAAAAAAAGGGGTTCGACTTGTGCCACTAATATCACAACTTGAATTTAGTTGGCTTCTGTTAATCATTTTTCTCGATGATTGGCAATTCCTCTCTTTGTGGTATATAATTCCTCTAAGTTGACACAGTTTTGATGGTAATTTTTAGTTTAATAATACAATGGTGATCTTCATATACGATAGGTTGGTTTTATTTATGGGCATTAAGATGAATTCTTCTTGACACATATAAAATACTCTTCCCATAATAGCAATATTAAGTGAACTCGAATGGTAGTTGCATTGAAAATGATATGATATGGGTTAATGTGTTATAATAATAATTATAGATCCAAAACTCTTTGTTTAGGATGCTCTACACTTAGTCTATTGATAAGACTTTATTCTATTTTCAATGATCGTTTTGATTTTCGCTTATGGCTAAATAAGATGATTAAATGTGTTGAACTTAAAATGTATTTTTCGATGCCAATTTTCGTGAGCATCTTAGTTCATACACCTTTTGCATAAGAATAGATTTACTCAGTTTCAATTGATATTCTCAATTTGTAGAAAATTGATTTATACTAATACAATTTTCTAATCAACGGTGAAGATTTCTTCAATATAACGATTCATTTCTATCATATTAATTCACTAAAATATTTTAGAATTTGATAGACTATTACTTAATTCTAGAAATATTTGAACTCATTCTCATTACTTTTGAGAACTTGAACGCATTATTAGATCAAATCATCTTTAATACTATGCTCTATGTAATGCATGATTTATCTATTCATAATATACGATAGAAACATGCATTTAGTCGAGAAAAGTTGCTGCCATTTATTATGTACGTGATCACATTTTGGTAATATAGTATCTATTGACATATAATTTTTACCGACGTTTCAGTTATCAAGGATTTCTTGAGTTGTTCTAGTAATAGATCCCATATGAATTGCTTGTCTTAAGAATCGTGATACATTGTGTTGTTTGATTGTCAATATTATCATCTACATGATACATTGTGTTGTTTAATTGTGAATATTATTATTAATTTCAAAATATGCTTGACTTAATCATCCTAATAAGCATTGTGAGAATTGATAAAATATCTCTAAAGGAGGAAAATCCATTATATCTCGTGACAAATATAGACATATATGAACCATGAGTTCATATATTATTCATTTACATGAAACCCACGAAGGGTAGATTATGCACATTTTGCATATATCAAATATTTTCCGAGAAAGAGGGAGAAACGAACCAAAAGTTCGTTGTCTCATTCTAGTGATTTCTCTAAATATAACGTGAATTTTTTTCGAACGATTCTTGAAGAATCTAAAATCACACAGTGATATATTAAACGCATGAAGCGCAAGAGAGATATTGCTTTCAAAAATCTCATAGAATGAGATATTTAATTGAAACCACTATGTTTTATATGTGTAAATCGCATGAAGCGAATAAAAGAGCATCAATGTATAGCTCGGTGCAACATGTTCGATGAAGATCGATTCTCGGCATTAGGGGGAGATAAAGAAAATCTCATGTTAGAATAAAAGAATGCCGAGAAATTTTAACAAGATAAACGATCTTCCACGCATCAGTTTAACTGAACTGCGAAAATAATCTTATTTGTAGTATTTAACAAGTAATATGCTAGATACCTATATTGAAATTAAATGAGTGATTATTTATAAATGCACCAACAGTATGATTAAAGATATTTCTCTACGTCAGAAGCGTAGAAGACCGATCGGTGTTAAAGATAAAAATCCGCGGAAGAATGATCAATTTATTATTGATATTCAGTCACTCATGAAATCTCTTAAAGAGATTCGTCTTGTAGACGAAAACCCCAAAACAAAAAATTGCACGTGCATCAAATGATTAAATATTGGGGTTGCGGAACAACCAATCCATACATTGATAAGGAATTGGTTTATGCTAATATCGAATTTTATGGGAGAAATCATAATAAAATATAATAGTCGTCGACGACATATTTGCCTCTTTAATTGCTATTATTATATATCGGATCCGATTACGAAGTCATTCGCGAGTGCCGAAACACTCGGACTAGGTAAAAATGAAATAAGCAATTGAGGTTGAGTTTGAATTAAAAATATTTGTTTGTTAATGATCAAATATATTCTCCTATTATAGATAATGTTATGTTCCGCTAACTAGTATATCTGGCAGTAATGTTGAGTTTTCATATGTCATGACCACATATTTATGGGTCGTTGGACATTAATATGAAAATCCTTGGTGGATTTCAGAAACAAGTTAACATGACAATCACAGCATGCATACTATTAAGTTAAAAATATCATTAACAATCATGTTGAATGTAATATGACTATAGTATAGTTCTATTGAGGAAAGAATATATAAGTAACTCAAACTTTGTGTCATGAATTTATAGCACTACGACGTGTGAGAGTGGAATATACGCATGCAATTGCGATTGTATTACTTTCCCCATTGTTTTTATAATTATAGTGCTGACTGAGTTCCATGTGTTGCCCGAATGAGTAGTGGGCATGACAGTATTTAGCCCCTACATTCAATTATCTACATGAAGTCCAGAAGGTACGGATATACAAAGTGCGCTCTAGTAACAATCTAGAAAAATTGTTCACTAAAATCATTTCTACATCTGTTTTGGAACAGAATGCGTTTATAATACTTTAATGCGCACATAAAGTAGATGTTGTCGTCAGGGGGGGCGACAACTTCAAAGTTATTTTAAGCACAATGATTACTCTTTTTCCCTTTGACCAAGTTTTTCCCACGGGGTTTTCTTAGTTAAAGGTTTTTAACGAGGCGATTAGTGCAACACATAAAAACGCATATGACATGAACTATTTACCTTGTCTAGTTTTTTTCCCACCGGGTTTTTCTAGCAAAGTTAATAGTGCATGACATATACGTTATGCAACTCGATTGAGAAATTAATTCGGCCACATAATAGACTTGCAAAAGAATGGGGAAATTGATGTGCAACGAGATCCGATCAACCGACAACTTGCGATTTATTTACTAAGACATTGTCAATACAAACATTCGAAAGAGGCGGTGAAGAGCATTGGGATGCGACGTTGAAAGACATTAATTGATGCTTGGTTCGGGGGTAAATCAACATAGATAAATATGTACTCTTTTTCCTTAACTAAGATTTTTTCCCACCGGGTTTTTCTTAGTAAGGTTTTAATGAGGCATATCATATCTATTGTTTGTTGAATAATAGATATCCAAGGGGGAGTGTTATAAAAGATAATAATATGTTTATCTATTATTCAAATTCTAAAATAAGATTTCTGGTTTATCTTTTGTATTGTATTCACACTGTAATCTCAACTATAAATACCCCATGATACCAGTGAAATAATACACAAGCATTTCTCCTTTCTCTTCATTACTTTGTTTCTGTTCTTTCTTATATTAGTTTTATAACAATAACCACCTAAAAGAATAATAATTAGGCCTGTTACTGCCAAATTTCCCATTATTATTATATTCATATTAATAAGAAAAATGAAGAATAAAAATTGGCAATCATTGACTTGGATCATGTACATCCATTAAGTCGACCAGCCGACGTACTCCATGCCTTTCTTCAAGCTCCAAAGACCTATTAATACATTGTCCAAATTGATCAGAAAAAATGGCAGAGAAAAGTCCAAACTCATACAACCATATATATACATAATATATCTCATTTCTTTTTATATATATATATATATATATAGTTGATCATATATATCCCTGATCATGTCTGATCATCATCAAATACAAAAAGTGTTGTCGATCCAGGCCCCAACTTACGGGAATCTAATCACCATTCTTAGCATCGATGGTGGTGGCATTAGAGGGATCATTCCTGCTACAATCATTGAATTTCTTGAATCACAACTTCAGGTAATTAATTATTTAAAAAATTCTTTTTGATTTTTTTTTCTTCCCATTATTATTATATTTAAGGCGGAAATGAAAATCTAACTCTGGTCGATATCATTAAGGGCCCGTTTGGATTGAAGGGAATAAATAGAAAGAAAAAGGAAAGACGGAAAAGCAGTGATTTTATGGTGGTCCAGTATCACCATGTCACACTTGTCCACCAATGAAAATCCTTATAAGAAGGGTAAAAATGTAAATTAATGGCATTTATATTTTACACGGTGGGCCCTTGTGTGTTTTGTTGTTTTCCTATTGGTTCTGGATCACCAAGTCATACTTGGTCCAGGACCATAATAAAATTTCTGACGGAAAAGAAAGGAGAAGGGAATGAGAGATTGTGAAGTTTATTTTGAGTGTTTGGATAGAACTAGACGGAAAGGAAATGAAGGTTTAAAAGTGTGTTTGGAATGTCAATGGAAAAGAAAGGAAATCACAAGATAATAAATAATTTTCTAATTTTAGACATTATGTTAGTTAGATATTAGTATTAATTAAGGTTATTTAAGTAATTATATAAAATACTTTTTTTGAAGAGGTAATTATATAAAATATTTATAAAAAAATATCATTTCCTTCCAAATCTTGTTGAAAATGGACGGAAAGGAGACGGTCTAATTTCTATTAGATCATTTCCTTTGGTACCTCCTTCGCTTTTCCTTTCCTTCTCCTATTGACATACCAAACACCCCAACTAAAATCAGCCCAAACCCTTTATTTTCTTCTCCTCTCTTTTCTTTCAATCCAAACAGGCCCTAAGCCAAATTCGATCATGTAGTACGTATATGACATGATACAAAGCTATGATGCACGGACACACCATTTTGGTTGCCGTATCCGTGTCCGACACACGGAGGACACCGACACGCGGCCGACACCCGGGACACGCCACCAGACACGGTGTCGGGCTGAATCGGAAATACTCAAAAATTGGACACGTCTTCGGATACGTGACGGATACGTCTATGGACACGTATCCAGTACGTGGACACGTTTTTTACAAAAAAAATAAAATAAAATAAAAATTGGAACGAGTATATTTTCTAAAAAAAAATAGCATTATAAATATCAACGTCTACTACAAACCAAAACCCCAAAATATTATATCACTCCCCCTAGGCTCCAGCACCCTTCCTCCATTTTCCCTATCACCACACTTTGTGAAGATGGCGCCGAAAATGGTGATGAATGAGAACCCTTCCTCCGTTCTCCTCCTATCGCCATCTCCTCTATTGAAGATGGCGAAAATAATGATGAATGAGAACATGATGCTTATATTCGAATAATATTCTACGTATTTTATAAATAATTTTGAAATTTCGAGAATGATGATTATTTGTGGGGTTCAAACAAGGGTAACTCTTGGATGGTATTAACTAGATCCGTTTGTGGGGTTATCGTATGTGTATTAATCTGAACCACACCATTTCAATTCAGAAACAAAAAAAAAAATGAAAATATAGTCCAACCGATTGATAAAGAAAGGACAAGGAGTTACGTACCACCTAAGAATTTCCCAATAACAAGTAAAGAAAATTAAGTTATTCTGATTATTTATTGCCACGTGTAATTCAATTATTGTCCCTAAATAAATAATTGAAACAAGAGGGGCATTAAATATATTTATAATAATAATGTCGACATCATTTAATGAATGAAAAATTGAATGCCGGCGTGTAGGAATTGGATGGGAAGCAAGCAAGACTTGCAGATTACTTTGATGTGATAGCAGGAACAAGCACAGGTGGATTAGTGACAGCTATGTTAGCCGCCCCTAATGAAAACCAAAGGCCTCTTTTTGCTGCTAAAGATATCAAGTCTTTTTATCTTGAGCATGGTCCTCAAATCTTCCCACGAAACTGCAGGGGCGTATTTGGAAGGATGAAAGATTATGTGAGCTCTGTGTTAGGACCTAAATATGATGGGAAATATCTCCAAAAGATCGTAAAGGAGAAACTATGTGAAATCCGCTTACATGATACCGTGACTAACATTGTTATTCCAACTTTTGATATCAAGAATTTGCAACCCACAATTTTCTCAACCTACCAGGTTTATTTCTTTCTTTCCCTTTCTAATATATTTTTTTTTTAATCCATTGATCTGTTAAATACACAAGTATATATCTTGAAAAGTACATTAGTTTTATGAAAGTTGATCATAAACAAAACTGTTATTTGAGGAGACATCTGATAAAATTGGAACGATACGAAAAAAATTAAAATAACCCTTGATGATACAAATTGAGAAAATGTTACTACCGCGATAAAAGTGTCTCAAAACCATGTAGAAAAATTCAAACCACAATATCTGAATTCTTGACTAAATAAATCGAAGATATATTAAAATAGATGTATCATTAAAAGAAGGTAAACTAAACGATACCTATATACCCGGATAATTCTGTTGTAAGGACTCTCTATTAAAACAGGTCGGATGTACTGTCATTGTATAAACAAACAAAATAGTTTTGTCTTTTTCTACACACCAACCACAAACCGAAGGTAATAAAGGGGAAATTCTTCTATGGAGAGGATGTTTGAGGAGTGACACACGTGGATGATTCTGGACCGCATAGTTTCAACTCAAATTCAATCTGTGTGGTCCAAAATCATCCACGTGTGTTTACGATACAAATGAAGTGACTAGGGAAAAATTACCCGTAATAAAGAGTACTCTCTAAATCAGAATTTTCCTACCTTTCGGTTGGTGACCCCACCCCAAGTACATAATTAATTCCTATGGCTTATGGCTACCCACCAACCACAAACCGAAGGTAGATGGGAATTTACTTCACCAGAAGAAGAAATGATCGTAATTTTTTAATCATATAATGACATGTAATTTGATATGACTGAATTAGAAAGAGAAAAAAAAAAAAAAAACATGTTTTTGAATATAGAAAACGATGTGTCACATAACAATGATCTATGATATCTTGGGGAAAAAACAATGATCTATCATCTATGATATCAATTTCATACTATTTGTCACGTTATATTATCACATTTATAGTATTATTTCCACTACAATCGTGACATTAGTTGAAATTATAATGTCAATTACTTAATTACCGGTAATCTTCTAAATTAATAAAACAGAGTTACCTTTAATTTCCAAACTTCTCACCTTAATCATTTGGAGTACTATTGAAATAAATCCATGATGCAGGCAAAAGAAAACAAGATCCTTGATGCACGGTTGTGTGATGTATGCATCAGCACATCTGCAGCTCCAACTTATCTTCCTGCATATTACTTCAAAACCCATGACGAAGACGGAGATGTTCGAGAATTCAATCTTATCGACGGTGGTGTTTGTGCAAATAACCCGGTAACTTTCTTTTCAATTCAATCGGTTTTTAGTAAAGTAAAATTGAGAGACTAATTACAGGATATAATTTTTACTGTTGTTGGTTCTTTAATTACAGGCTTTAGTTGCGATGAGCGAAATAACAAAACAAATATTTCATGGAAATCCTGATTTTTTCCCAATTAAACCTATGGATTATGGGCGTTTTTTAGTTATATCAATAGGCACAGGCTCAGCTAAGGTGGAACAAAAGTATAGCTCAAAACTTGCAGCTAAATGGGGTGTTTTCGGTTGGTTACTCAGTGGCGGATCCACGCCTCTGGTTGATATATTTACACAAGCCAGCGCGGATATGGTTGATGTACATATTTCTGGGGTTTTCCAAGCTCTTCATTCTGAGGAAAATTACCTTAGGATACAAGTAAGTTCACTAAAACTCTTTTTTTGCAATGAAATCTATAATTGATATATATATATATATAGTCTTTTTTTTTAATTTTTATTTCCTAATGATAATAATAAACCAACAAGGCCACAGCCTAGAGTCCTTGAATAATGATTAAATTTAGGGCACTTGTTTTTTTGTTCAATGAGTTTATTAGTCTGAACACGTGTCAATATATATATTATAAAACCATTTGTTTTATTCTTGTAAGGCTCTGTTTTGATCTATGATGCACCGACACTTCAATATGGGCGCCGTGCGCCGTGTCCGACACAAGACACGACACGACACGCTCCGACACGCTCCGACACCGTGTCTGACACGTGTCGGCCGATTAAATTAATATTATTTAAAATTTTAATATCCGACACACCTCCGACACGTTGTCGACACACCTCCGACACGGCGCCGACACCTCCCGACACCTCTGAACACAATTTTTTCAATGTTTTTTTTATGAAACCCGAAAATATACAATTACTTATTTTGATTACTCGTATTATGTTTATATGTTTTTTTGTTATAGACAATCGTTTTTACACTTAATTTGTAATATTTTGAAAGTCGAAATCATAATTTTCTTTTTACTTTTGACACCGTATAGATAACAAATATCTATTTTAGATATTGATAGAGTTTAAGTATTACATATCTTATATATATGTATATATAGATGTATATATGTGTGTATATACATATATATGTGTGTGTATATATATTATATGTAACGTGTCGGGGCGCCGTGTCGTGTCCTTAAATTTTAGAATTAGCCGTGTCGCCGTGTCCGTGTCGTGTCGTGCGGCGTGTCCGTGTCCGTGTCCGTGCAACATAGGTTTTGATAATTGGCCTAGGGCCTATAAGCAGATAGGGACGGCATTGTCACATTTTACATCATATATACACGTTATACTCTTGGATATATTCTTTGTAAAAAACTCAAACACTCTATTCATTTATTCAGTTCAAAACACTTGTGGAAAACCGATTCTCTTCCAAAATTTAAAGCATTCTATATGATTTTAGGGTAAAATATGTCATTTGAACCACATTTTCAAAGAACAAAGAATTTCCTCTAGATGGCCGCCCTGGAATTTTTTTTTGGCTTTCGTCGACTTCTCCAAAGAGGGCCTTTTAATTCAGGTTTTTATTTTATTTTATTTTTAAAACATACATACAAAATATTACTTCAACATCGCGCTTCTAAAATATGTAGATACAAAATTTAAATTTATTAATGTTAGATATTTTTTCATACATTGTTATCGTTTGAATTTGAGTTGCTATAACTAAAAAAGGTTCAAATAATTTGAATTGATGCATTGAAATTCGAATTGATACATCTTAATTATTAGAAATTTGGCCTATGATTTGCACATTTATCAATTCAAAGAATATTTCTTTAACACATTATTTAGTGGGGATATAATTTGAACTTTTATCAATTCATTTAATTTTTTTAACATATTATATTAGATTGGTTGGAATTGAATTTTACACAAATCTTTTTTTGCGAAAACATTTAACTGCGTTCCCGCCCTAACGGTTGGACCTTCGACGGCCGTCTGACCCGCCTAATGGATGGGCTGCCCCTCGTACGTACCCTTTTTCACGTACATATTGTCACAATGGACGAGCTGAACATATGCTTGTGGTTGAGGTTAGTCTAGCCCACCGTCCTCATTCTTCGAGGAAAATACCAAACTTGCATGTGTCTAAAAGTTTTTAAAAAAAAAAAAAAAAAAAAAAGGGCCATTTTGTGTTCTCGATGGGAAACTTGAAAATTTGCCTGAAAATATTATTATTTGTGTACTATACTTTAAAAAAATAACATTTAAAAAATATGTCTGAATAACATTTCGTTGTGAATCCGTAACGAATACTGTTAGGAAAAACGAATCGACCAATAAATTCTTAACGACGGTAACACAAAATAACAAACGAAAGGAAAAAGACAAAACACCAAATTTATGTAGTTTCCGGCAATATACCGACTAGTCCACGGGCGCAAAGAGAAATATTACTAAAAAGGAGAAATACAAAAGATACAATCTCCTAGAAATTTCTAAAACAATAAATTTCCAAAATAACTAAGCGCAATTGAAAGTTTATCTTGATTGTACACAAATTGACACACGAATTGCACACCTAAAATACAAAGCCAAAGACGTACTACTTAAATAGGAGCTTGAGTCGGCGGCCATCATCAAAACTCCCGATGTGGGATAACAAAATTATACAAGTTAACCAAATTTGGGCTTTGGCCCACTTAACCTAACAAATCTCCACCTTGGGACAAAGGCCCAAATCCATAAATAGTAATACCACTCTTCCTCCACAAACTTCAAAAAGTCTTCAGATTGTGTCAAATAAGTCCAAGCACTGCTTGAACTTAAAAAATTGACGATGCTTCGTAATGTCTAATTCTGAACGAGATGACATACGGATTGCAGAATTGCCAATAACTGTGGATCCTTGCAAAACATACAAACCACAAGACCTGCAAGCTTTCATAACAACAAAAGCACCTTTAATTATCTTCAGAACTCCACCTTTAGCGGTGTACCTAAATCCAAGAGTCTCAAATGCGCCCAAAGAGATAAGATTTTTCTTCAAATCCGGAACATGTCTGACTTTCTTAAGTGTTCCGAAAACACCATCATGGGTCTTGATTCTAACCGTACCAATACCAGCAACCTTGCAAATTGCACCGTTGCCTAACGAAACAACACCACCTTGAACTGAATCATACGTTGAAAACCAATCCCTATTGGGACACATATGATACATGCAACCAGAATCCAAGATACATTCATCAACAGACCTTAATTTATCATCAACAAAGAAAATATCTCCATCACTCTCATCTTCAACGAAACCGGCATGACCAGACTCTTTACTATGCTCTTTCTTCTTTTCACGTTTTTCTTTGTTCTTAAGATGAAAGCAATCAGATTTGATATGCCCGATCTTTTTACAATAATTGCACGTCAAATCTTTATGTCTGGGATTCAAAACATAATTCTCACTATCTGCATCCTTCTTATTTGATCTGCCCCGAACTACCAACACGTTTGCCTGACTACTACTACTTTCCCCAGTTATATCTTTATCAATCCGCTCTTTCGATTTCAAAATCGACTTAATTTCTTTGTAAGAAATAGTTTCCTTACCATAAAGCATCGTTTCCCTAAAATGCTTTAAACGACTGGGGAAGCGAACACAATAACAACAAGGCCTAATCCTCATCATCAATTTTAGCATCTATATTACTCAAATCCATCAGCAGGGAATCAAATTTATCTAAGTGCGATAATATAGATGACCCTTCAGACATACGAAGCATATACAAACTTTGCTTTAAATAAAGCCTATTCTCAACGGTTTTCTTCATATATAAGGATTTTAATTTTTCCCACAAATCCTTAGCAGTAACCTCAGTGGCTACCTCTATTAAAACCTCATCAGAAAGACACAAGATGATACTTGATCTGGCCTTCTTGTCGAGACCATCAAACTCCTCATCTGACATTTTCTCCGGCTTTTTCTCCTTCCCAAGCAGCGCAATATCGAAGCCCTCCTGAATCAGCATAACCTCCATCTTCAACTGCCACATCCCGAAGTTGACGTTTCTGTCGAACTTCTCAAAATAATACTTAGTTACCGTCATGGTGGCTAATTTTTTCAAAAACTCGGAAAACGTCGGCTCAAAAAACCACGGCTCCGATACCAGTTTGTTAGGAAAAACGAACCGAGCAATAGCCCTTAACGACGGTAACACAAAATAACAAACGGAAGGAAAAAGACAAAACACCAAATTTACGTGGTTTCCGGCAATATGCCGACTAGTCCACGAGCGAAAGAGAAATATTACTAAAGAGGAGAAATACAAAAGATACAACTCTCTAAAAGCCTAAAACAATAGCCAAAATAACTAAGGCAATTAAGAGTTTATCTTGATTGGTATATAAATTGACACACGAATTGCACACCTAAAATACAAAACCAAAGACTACGTACTTAAATAGGAGCTTGAGTCGGCGGCCATCATCAAAACTCCCGATGTGGGATAACAAAATTATACAAGTTAACCAAATTTGGGCTTTGGCCCACTTAACCTAACAAATACACACCGAAATGTTTTTCAAACATATTTTTCAGATATTATTTTGAAGCATGACACACCAATGATATAATTTTCGGGCATTATTTTCCAAGTTTCCCTTCTTAAACAAGCTGGAAGAGTTCGTTTTTTATGCTTTAAAATTCTTCCTTCGTTTTTTTAACTGTCGCATTAAGAATAATTACACAAATTGAAAAAAGTAATTAATATGTCTAAAATAGAGTATAAAATGACTAAGTTGTTCTTTATTTTTTGAATATATGCATACCCAATATATGTTGATTATCTCTTAGTATTATATTGAGAATGTGTATATGTATGTCTAATCGTACTTCAAATTGACTTTAGAAGTTTCTAGCATTCAGAAATATCTTTTTCTTTTTAATGAAAACGTAAATATTTTGTTTATATTATAATTATAGTGAGGTGTAAAAGTGGAAGAAAAACAATAAATATTGCATTGATATTATAAAACGACAGATAAATAAAGACAAAGCAAATTATAAAAAATACCAGTTTAAAAAACAGAGGGAGTACCATATATGCACAAATAAGGATTTGTTCAATAAGTGGTGAACACTTTCTTACTATATTCAAGAAGGCTTATCAACATCTCTATGTTCTTGTTTATGTGGACGACATCCTACTCATAGGCAACTCATCCATATATATTGGTAAAGAAGTTTATTAATTAACCTCCTCAACTCCAAATTTGCCTTAATGTTTAAGGCCCCTTTCACGCTTTTTCAAGGCCCTCCATGAGCTTTTATAGATCTCAGGCGAAATAATCAAAACGTGACCCTTCAAAATAAATGAACAGTTTTTAAAAGATATGTCGCGTGTTTAAGCTAATAAACTTAATGTACCAAAAGAAAAATCGTGCATCTAAATTTTGTTCATTTCCGATTGCCATAGGCCGTGGCATATGCCCATGGACGGGCCTCCGCTTTCTAGGCATGAGCAATGACGTAGCTATGTAGTGAACATAGGGTGGTTATGCCCATCCAGTTGCTTTTTTTGGTTACGAAAAAACATGAATAATCCAAATCCAACACGGTCAGTTATATTAATAAAGCTCACCCAACCATACATAAATAGTACACCAGCTCACCTAAAGATAAATTGTTGGCACCGTCATTGTATCGGATTGCAAAAAGAAAATTCATTATTATTATCAGTTAATTACACAGTCAGGTATCTTATTAAATCTCATCTATGCAACCATTCATAAATATTCCACTAAAGATAAATTTCTGGCTCGTCGTTTGCATGGAGGCTTGCACAAATTCTATACCTATTATGTGAAACAAATACTACTCATGCTCGACATAGATAACTTGAAACCATGTCCACTTTTATGGTGACTGATAAACTTCTCACCCCTACTCAAGGTTCTTCTCTATCAAATGCATATATAATTGTATAAAAGTGCAGTTGGCATTGTATCGTTTTGAGAGAGTATCGTTTCGAGAAAATATCAAACATTGCAGTTGGCATTATTAATAATTTTGTTTTGTTGTGACATTAATTGTCAATCTAAAACAAAATGGCATACTGCAGGAGGACACATTAACCGGGGAAATTGCTTCAGTTGATATCGCTACGAAGGAAAATATGGAAAAATTAGCAGAAATAGGAAACAACCTGCTCAGAAAACCGGCTTCTAGGGTAAACCTGCTTACAGGTTTATTTCAGACCATTGAAAACGACGAAACAAACGAGGAGGCCTTAAAAAGGTATTTGATTAATTTTCGCAAAACTGCGCACTAATTATTATCTGTCTTTATGTATTTCGTGACCATGCATGAAACTTTCATTGTTTGTAGGTTTGCAAAATTGCTTTCGGATGAGAAAAGACTACGAGATTTAAGGTCACCATTAACATCCAAATATTCCAAGACAAAACTCGTTTATTAATTATGCATTTGCTCGGATTGTTTTAAAAAGATGTCCCCAAGCTTGATATTTTTACTTTTTATCCATGTAATATATAATAATATATCATGACGGATGATTGATTGTGGTACATGTACATTAGGGAGGCAGCCCCAAAAGAAATAAATAACTGGAATAAAGTACTGATAAATGAATAACATCTTGTGGGCATTATTTTTATGTAGCGTAATACTAGAGTGTTTTTTAGGCCTTACACCGTAAGGCCTATAACAAGACCCTCGACTCTTATTTGCTTCTATGCATAAATCAATTATGGTAGTTAGAAAAGTACAGATGTAATGAAGCAATTTATAAAATTAACTAATCGATCAAGGTAGACATTTAAAGTAATAGCAAGTGTGGTAATTGGTTATAAGAACAATGGATCACGGAACTATTGGCTGAACATTTCTAATATATATATATATATATATATATATCAAAAGAAATCATGTCGCTATGAAATTCGGCTGCACGAGTATGGTCACACTCAAGCATACTCAACCTCATGCTGATATTAAACATTTATATACCCTGCAACATGAAATATGTATACACATAGTTAGCACTGAATGTATATGTATAGAACAGTAAAAGACAAACAAGAAATATTAAAGCATGTGTCTAGAATTGTTGCAGGCCAAAAGCAAAGTGAAAAAAAAAAAAATGCTAACTCTACCCAAATGTATGACCAAGATAGAGTTGTGCTAATAATATACTCAGCCCATTCAAGTTCTCTATAATTGTAAATACAACAGAGTCCTTCAATCGGCAGGAAAAAAAAAAAAAGCGAAACTAAAAAAGATACTTCTTGTGTCCAAATTATTTGTACAAGAAAAGTCAACAAGGTACAAAATTGAATTTGCTTTGTATAAGTTTATACTTGTCGTAAGAAAGTACCTGATAAGCCAGCTCAGATTTATATTTTGTACTAATCTCACTATCAACAAGTTATCAAACTATTTGAAGTCCCTACCGCACTACCTATGTGAGAAATTAAGTATATATAATAGCATTGGAAGATGAATAATCTACCGATTGTCAGGCAAATGACTATTTTCTCCAATGCTGAAAGTGTCAGATCGTTCATAAGAAAATACGTCAGGTAAATAATGAGATCAATATTGGCTAAAGGGAGACAAACAATTTCTTTAACATTTGGTAGAATCAATGGATAGGGTTCAACAATTTGTGCAACAACGACATTCAACACCATCCCCTCTTCAACCTGGAGAAACATGAAACACATGTTATTCAGGTTCAGAATAACAAGAGAATAATATCTAAAAAAACTTTGATTTAGATCTTCTACGGTCAATCACGCTTAGTTGGGAATCTCCAAGAATTGCATTCAAGAATCGTTTTCAATACGTCACTCTACCTTAAAATTTAACTGAGAATGGAAGATATAGTTATATGTAATTAATCCATGTTTTCATTGAACACTTTGTATTAAGAAGTTCCAATTCGATATTTTTTTAGCTACCATTTTCGACTTTAAAAAGCTTTGATTGCTGATATAACAAAATCAACATTGGCCAAGGCAAGGGAATAAAGCGGCTAACAACTAGCTCGGTACTAAGCACTGGGGGCCCGACCTGCTCGCCCCTCCGGCTCGCCATCCTTCAACACAGCTTGACAGTAAGTTCCTCTAAGTCCGACCTCTGTCGGCACCAGCGAGGACTCTCTGACCGTCGTGGGCTTTCCGAGTCCACGAGGAGTCTCTGCCCGTCGAGGGCTCTCCGAGTCCGCGAGGGCTCTCCGAGTCCGCGAGGGCTCTCCGAGTCCGCGAGGGCTCTCCGAGTCCGCGAGGGCTCTCCGAGTCCGCGAGGGCTCTCCGAGTCCGCGAGGGCTCTCCGAGTCCGCGAGGGCTCTCCGAGTCCGCGAGGGCTCTCCGAGTCCGCGAAGACTCGCGCCGTCCTTGGCTCTCCGAGTCCGCGAGGACTCTCTGCCCGTCGAGGGCTCTCCGAGTACGTGAGGACTCTCTCCCCGTCGTGGGCTCTCCGAGTCCGTGAGGGATCTCTGCCCGTCGAGGGATCTCCGAGTCCCCGAGGGCTCTCTGCCCGTCGTGGGCTCTCCGGGTCCGGGAGGGCTCTCTACCCGTCGAGGGCTCTCCGAGGCCGCGAGGACTCTCTGCCCGTAGTGGGCTCTCCGAGTCTGTGAGGACTCTCTGTCCGCCAAGGACTTTCAGCCCTCCGAGCTCACGCGTCCGCGCCGTCCCCGCGCTATCCGCGGTACCGTCCCGCCCTCTTCGGTGTCGGTTCCATGCCTCTATAAATATCACATTCACCTCCATTGGAACTCCCTCACTTTTTCTCCGAAGAACTACGCATTGGCTTGATCCCTTACGGAGGGTACGTAGGCAGCATTTCAGGCACAGCTCATAACGGTAAACATGATCCTCCTCTTGTTTTCCCCTACTCCTCAAAAGCTCCATCTTTTTCTTGAGCTCCACCGCCTCTCACCGGAGAAACCACACACAATCAGCTAGATATCCACTTCAAAATCCATATACCGCAAACCTGATATTTCTGACGATATCAATTGCAACATAGTATATTGCTACAATAACATCACATATTCAGGGTCATGCTTATTTGTATCTAAACAATAATTTAAAATAAGCACTTTAAATTTTCTACGTCTTATCATTTTTTTTTCTGGCTTTCCAAATCTGACGGTATTATGCACCATTCACGTTTAAATATCGAAATCGTGAAAATGAAGTTGCAAGGAACTTGGTTTTTCTTTAACTACAATAAACAATCATCGACTAATACTATAAATATAAATAAAAGCACCTTCAATTTGTTTCATACTCCTGATTTAGCTCCGTATTTGAGGTAGGTAACATAGGTGGCATTAAATGCATTCCCACCAAAGAAACCTACGGAATCACCCATTGTTCTTTATCAGAATAAAACAAGATAACAAAAAGAAAGTAAATCTATCAACCAAGAGATTACAAATACAAACATCCAAAGAGTTTGTGTATGAGCCTGCGTATGCATTTAATTATTACCTGGAGGTCTGACTGTCCGATAGGACCGACACAAGCAACACCTCCTCCAATACGACAACCTACCAAATTAAAAATAGAATTGTACCCATATCAACTAAAAATCAAAATAAGGCGAGATAAAAATTACAGAAATAATATCAAATACTAAGTTACTATTCCAATTCAGTCTACCAAAATCTTTCAACCGATCAATAGCCTCGACATGAAGAAGATATGAAATATACCTTTCAAGCTGAAACTATAAATCTGGACTTTTGCTTTGAACGTGGAACCACCGCTAATTTCGCAACATAATCTTCCATCTAGTAGGTTGTATGCATCCATTTCAATAGCAAATGTACATATATTTTTAACTACATCCTTCATTTATCTTTCTGCAAATTACAATGGTAATCAATAAAAGACATAATGAACGAATAAAAGCAACATGATAATAAGGTAAATAGCTTTCATAAGCAAATACCATAAAATACAAAGATCCAACTAATTAATAAAATATAAAGGGTATGATACGCTGAAGATCGATCCATATGAATGTTAATCTCTATCAGTTCCTAGAATTAATCACCTTTCTCCGACTAAGCAACCGAGAGAGAGCCATCCGGATTTTATAAGTAGAATGCTAGACAATAATGGAAATAAAAAAACAACTTATTACCTGATCTTGCAAGGAGTGAGAGCTTAGTTCTTTTTAGAAGAGCATTCTTATCCACTGCATCAGCAATCTGGTTGAAGAAAAACGACATCTGTCACAAGAACCAGAAATCCTAAAGGAACCAAAAAAACAGAAGCAAGCTTGTCATTGCAAGAATGTTTCAAACTGTTAGATATGAAATAATGGAAAGGACATGCATATGAAATAAGTAGCAGCACAAAAACCTTGGCCAAACAAGTCTACACAAAATCAAGAAATACGGTAAAAAAAAAAAAATGAAGAAACATATTAACAACTCAAGTTTCATTAGCATTAAAGCAAGTTTACCTTGCAAATTCATGACTAGCTTATGGTATGCAAAAGTCATGTCCAATATCCAGTTATCCACACGTCCTCAAGTGCAAAAGTTGTAGAACCTGCAACAATGCCATTTCAGCACCAAATGTTATGGTTAGAAAGACAACACTATTTCTTTGATTCAGTTAACTATAGAAGAAAATCAGGTCTTGTAGAGAAGCCCAAAATACTTAGCTTTATTAAAGTTAAGGATCATAAGCAAATGCACCTAATGCACAATAAATCACACATTAAACATCTTCCAATGAAATACCTAACACGAAATCCATGCAAAACAAATTACAAACAGATAATTCGGCACAACATACACGAAATCCGAAATTCAAGCAGCTAACACTGTACCGAGTTAAAAAAAAAGGTAGGCTAAAAAGTATTCATGTGAAAAGGCAGAGAAGAATAAAAAATCCACGCAGCTGCAAAATGGATAGAAGGACAGATTCATGAAAATCAAACAAAAATAAATTAATAAGAAAAAAAAAACGGAACCATGAAACACAGACCTGAGAAACGTAGATCAGAAAGCCAACAACTTTAGTTCGTGTCGACATATTTCTTACCATGACGGGTTATCACTCCTATTGCGTTCCCTGTTAATTTGTCGTGGCTACAGGGGTAAAATTATTTTGAGGACGAAGAATATGGTAAAATTAGGGTTTAGAAAACTGTAATAACAACTCATCAACGGGCGAATAATGTCCATATTCATAGCATCAGTACTATTTTATGATTTTGAGGGAGAGTATATGGATTATAGTTGTGCTAAGGGCGAAAGTCTTACCTCGAGCAGATAACCCATCGCTTCTCCTGTCAATCACCAACCTGGAAGCCAGGAAGCTGCCTTTGTATGTTTAAAAAAACAAATAAATAAAAAACAAAAACAGAAAACAAATGAAATGCCAATGGGCTATAAGGATTTTCCTTGTTGGACTGGGCCGAGGAACAGTTGTAAGATTTTTTTACGAAACAAAGCGTTTATAATTAAGAATCGTGTGTAATCGGCTGGACACGTGGAAGGAAGGGTTTAAAACCCTTCCTTCTTATAATATAGGTAGAAAATTGGTCCTCAACAGGCTCTTCTGTCTCATCTAACTCTATATACAGTCTTCTCTTGTGAAATACAGTAAGTAAAGTATGACATCGCGACAGCTTAGTATGAAAACTATAATCATAAGGGAACTACATAATGATTTGGAAAATACCGTCATTGTCCTCTCTTCATGCATTAGTATATACATACAAAAATAATACAACACGTATAACCTAATTGAAATGCCGGTAAAATAAGGAAATGAAACGAGTGAGAGGAATGTGGCAAGATAAAATGCATCCCGACAATACTAAGTAATGAAATGAGTCGATTTATTTGCTGTTCTTGAATTACTTTACTTGAATTAAGATTGTTGTGTAGTAAATCGAAGGTAGTGAAATGTAATGATATCATGTCATGTGATATGATTCTATGGTATTACACATTTTCCTGTAAGCCTTGAAAAGAAAGTCCCCTCAGAATATAAGCCCCGACTCCCGAAGGAAAGACTCTTCAAAATGTAAGTCATGAAAGAATAGACTACTCAAAACATAATCTCTATGATCTATGCATGGCTTCTAGAAACTTCTTTTACAGACCTTCAGGACCCCCACACCTTGTTTGGGTTCGGGTGGATCTAACCCAATATTTTATTCACTTCACTATCTTATTTATCATTATTTTATTAATTCTATTATTTTATTATAAATTCTCTCATCAATCATTCAACATCAATAAATAAAATAATATTAATCAATTCACTTTATTTACCCACTACACTATTTAACCATTACTTTTTCAATATAATATTTCATTAAAATTTCTCTCATCAATCATTTCTTCAACTACACAAATTTCAATACAACATTTCAACTTTATAATCATTATTTCACTATTTTTTATTTTATTTTCTCTTTATTGAATCCTCAACCTCAATCCAACCCGAAGAAAAACTTAAAATTTTTTTTTAAACCAATTCTCGAAAAGTCGAAAACACCCTTAGCAGAGCTAGATAAGAAAAGTCGAAAACACCCTTAGTCGAAATTTTTTAACCAATTCTCGAAAATTCAGTGCTTCACACAAACAAGACAACTTTTTTTTATTGATAAGAAACTAGACAACCTTTAGCCAATACAAAATCTGTAAACTGGGCATCACTTCATTATATTATTAATATATTATATGTATTTTTTCTTGTGTGAAGGAAATTAAATGAGTTTGGATAAGATAAGTGGAAAGTATCCCACCGAATGCAATAGAGTGATCCATCAATGCTCAATGTTGAATCACTTTACAGACAGACAGACAAATTCATATTTCACCAGTACCATCAATGCTCATGTTGAATCGACTTTGTGAAAGTTTGTTCTTTGAAACACCAAAAGATTTTATGCTACGATTGTTTTATCGATGCTTTAATCTAGTTAAATTTGTTATAGTTCATGAAAATAAAGATAGAGCATTCGTACAATGCATTATCTTGGACTTCCTCTTATACCCAATGATATTGAAAAAGTGTGACCCCGCATTCATTAAATCTATGCGGCTATGCGTAACAAACCCAGAATAGTTGATGATAGGCTTTTAAATCAAACATTTTCGCTATCGGATGAATGAAAAAATTAATACCTAAAGTTACAAAAATATATGCGTGGGAGAGTTGTTAAAGGGAATATTAATTCCCATATCCTACATTGGATAAGTGTGTGTGCTCATTTAGCTCTTTAAGATGCAGAGTTGCACTTCAGGGCATGCCCAAAGGGCAAGAGAAGGAAGACTTAGATGCTTATGTGTGCAAAAAACACGCACGCCACCGCTGCTTCCCGGCCGGCTCGGCTCGGCTTAGCTTGAATTTCCCTGCGTCGGATTAGCATCACTTCGGGTCTGAACTGAAATCTGGGAAGGGACAAACCTCCACAAATACGAAAAGTGATTAGGAAGAGACACACAAACACCCTCTAATCGAAATACCTTCAGGCTGCCTATGTAATCCAGTAAGTACTGAATGAAACATGCACAGAATCATTAAAAATCATCACCGAAATTTTTCGTCTTTCTAGTCTGTTCATACTGAGATAACAAGGCCTTATCGGTTCGTCATCTTCTTCACATTCAAGTACAGAACTAGAAGAATGTATGACTGTTGTATCTTGATAGACGTTAATTTACCATTACCGTGTGCGCATAGTCAAGGCTAAAAATGTTTTGAAGACAGAGCACCACTCGCATCAGTAAAAAAGTTTTCGAATTTACTCTTGCATTATTTATTTTGTTTTTTGATTCTCGCATTCAGTATATGAATAAAAGTTCTTGCCTACAAATTGTGTTTAAAATTCATGTTATTGTTAATCTGTTTGTTTATTTTATGCAAAATCTTAAGCTGATGGAGAGGTAAATAATTAACATGTTATACACTTTAACACGTCCCTTCAAGTGTTGGCAATCTCTCCACACTTGCACAATTTTTAATCATTATTTTCAGTACTCCCCTCAACTGTGGGCAATTAACATCTCCATAAACTTACACAATATAAATAGGAAAAATAATATTCACACCAAAGTTCGATCCAATGACATATGCTCCGACAAAAGATTGCAAAATGCAAGTCATTATAGATAAACAATAACATGAATTTCTTATTGCATCCATATATATATATATATATATATATATATATATATATATATATATATATATATATATATATATATATATATATATATATATATATATATATATATATATGTACAACATGGAGTCGGTCTAGTTAGCTTACCAGTTAAGCAAAGGAAGGCGGTAGAAGCTTACTCATTGATACTATCTAATACGGGGGTTATTCGATGCGGGGAGGCCACATAGTTTCATCCTCAATAGGGAATTGCATACGTGGCATGAAACTGTGTGGTCCAGATGTTGCGACGTATGCAGCTCTCTATTAAAGCCTCCCTGCATCAGAATAACCCCTAATACGGTACCGACACGACATATTACACGTGGTTTTATTGTGTAAATACATCTGTCGATTACGCTATATATTTACATCGAACTTATCCACTTTATCGTGGTTTGAGTCAAGACTTAGTTATTAAGTAAACTAGCTGCGGACTATTATTTGAAACCGAAGAAATATTTATTATATTTGACAGACATCCACATTACACAATATTTATAACAAAGATGACTAATATATATGGCCACTAATCAATTTAAAGTGTTGCCACAGACACAGTTACGTGGCCGGCTATCCATTCCCAACGTTTTCATACATATAAAATCTTACACACTTACATAAATATATATATATATATATATATATATATATATATATATATATATATATATATATATATATATATACCACCAAGCTATTCGTTCTTAATTCTTGTGCAAATTAGTTATAAGGCCGTCGTTAGAAAATTAATGATCATTTAGGACACTCCGAAATCTTATTTAGTTATAAGGACATTCTAATTTTAATTAAGAAGGAAACTTATTTAGTTATAAGGACATTATAATTTCAAGTTGATAAAAAAGGAAAAAAAAAAGCGTTGGTGACATTGATGTTTTTTATTTTTTATTTTTTATTTTAAGATGCAGTGACATTGATGTCTGAAGCAGTGACATTGATGACTTATGCAGTGACATTAATTTCTGAAGCAGTGACATTGATGACTTATGCAGTGACATTGATGTCCGATGCAGTGACATTAAGCTAAACATTCAAGATCGTGTTAAAGAATTGAGGGATTCCACAATGAATCCAATTATCAGGATGGCACAAACAACGTGTGGCCATTACAAGAGTCATAGTGAAGAGTCTTTGTAGTTTCACCAAACTTGTACTTCTATCCATATTAAAAGCTCCACATTTGGAGAAATGCAAAACAAGAGAAGAGCTGAATGATGCAGTTGTTAGGTTTTATGCAGTGACATTGACGACTTATGCAGTGACATTGATGTCTGATGCAGGGACATTGACGACTTTTGTAGTGACATTGATGTCTGATGCAGTGACATTGATGACTTATGCAGTGATATTGATGTCTGAAGCAGTGACATTGATGACTGTATTTACGATTAGATAACTGATGCAATGATATTGATGTCACCGCATATACAACTTGATACACACATTTGATAACTTTGTAAAGTAACTTTATTTCTTTGTTATCTTTAAATATTTGATTGATGTTGGTTTATTTGATTAGTGTTGGTTTAAATTTTCGATAACTTTGTAAAATAACTGTATTTCTTTTATTTTTTTTGGTTAAAATGCATATTTTTACAACCAAAGGTATGCATAAATTGTTACAATAACACGTCACTGCATAAATCGTTACAATAATACGTCAGTGCATAATTCGATACAATAAGACATTACTGCATAGATCGCTACAATAAGAAGTCACTGCATAAATCGCTACAATAAGACGTCATTGCATAAATCGCTACAATGAGATGTCACTGATCAAGGTTGCCAATGGATCGTGGCGGTCAATACATCATGGTAGCCAATGAATCGCGGCGGTGAATGCATCGGGGTGGTTAATGGATCCCGGTGGCCAATGCATCCGGGTAGGTGGTCAATGCATGACGGTGATCAATACGTCACGTCGATTTTTATGAAAAAAAAAATTGATTTTATGAAATTTATTCGGAAAAATATCAAATTTAATTTTAGAACAAAGAAGACGAAAAAATATGAATTTTAGTGAAAAAATTATGATGATTCGAGTTTTAGATCAAAATATATGACATTTAGAATATGGTGAATTAAAAAAAAATATATAAAAAAAAAAAAAAAAAAAAACCAGCGCTTCTTTTTTTTTTTTTTTCCCTTTTTTTTTTTTTTTTTTTCTTCTTCCTCTTTATCCTTTTGAAATTAGAATGTCCTTATAACTAAATAAGATTTCGAAGTGTCCTATTATCCCTACTAAGTTGAAAATCAGTATTTTTAAATAATTGGTCCAAAAATAAATTGGGGAACCGCTGGCCGAGCATGCCTAACCTGAGCTTTGATGGCCGGATCTTTCTTGTTTTGCTACCCACAACCTACTTTCCCAAAAGTAGTTTTGTTCTTTGCTTATATGTGGAGATGCCTAAATATGGCTTCCCCACTCACCTGTTACACACATGTCTTTCCGGCTTCTATCACACGCCTTACGTGTTTCTGTAAATTACTAGTACTGGATCGGATCTTCTTTGAGGCAAACTTTTTTTTTTTTGAGGCGTCCACAACCTTTAAGACAATTTAAATTACTAGTACTCCCCACCCACAACCTTTAAGACAATTTTCGATTGGCCTTTTATTCGCAACACAACAATTTTATTGGTCTAGACAGTTTTTTTTTTTTTTTTTTTTTTTCTTGAGGAATGGTCTAGACAGTTAATACCAACAATATGATTCATTTGAAGTAGTTTTGTTAGAGACGGTGGCATTTATATTGCTAGGAGGACAAGCTCATCCGGAAAAAAAATTTATTACACAGAAAAAATCTATATGATTTAGTGTAATCCATAAAATATTCTTAATTTAGCCACCCGACAATCTCGATATAGTCTATTAACCTACTAAGTTGAAATCATGGATCCGTCCTTGAGTTTTATACAATAATACTGGATATATATATATATATATATATACACACACACACACACACACACTAGCAAAATGCACGTGTTCCCGCATGTGTTCTGTTTAAATAAAAGCTTTTAAAATTAAAAAATAGGGGGAATGAGGGAGAAGGACAAAAATATTTCATCAATTGAGTAGAAGGACAGTCTTTTGAAATTTTTGCATAAAGGACAAAACTATTTATCCACTATCGAAATTCATTTGTGTTCAAAATTCACTGTTTAAATTCACTGCCGAAATTCACTGTCGAAATTCACTAATTTTCAAAATTCATTGTCGGGATTCACTGATTTTCGGGATTCACTGTCAAAATTCACTATCGAAATTCACTGATTTCGGGATTCACTAGGGAGATTCACTGATTTTCGGGATTCACTGTTTGTCCTTCTCCCTATAAAAATTATGCAGTTGTCCTTCTCCCTATAAAAAAAATATGTAGTTGTCATGTTGCTTAATAATATTCCAGATTGTGTCCTTATCCCTAATTTCCCATTAAAAAATAATCAAAGATCTAGATGCTTAATGTGATCTATGCTAGCCCCATTGCTAGTGCCAAAAATGAGTTTTGGACTTTTGGGAGTTTCCAGAGACACTTGGGGTGTGCTAACCCTCCCTTGGTGCTTTTTTGGAGATTTTAATCAAGTGGTATTCCAGAAAGACAAGAAAATGGGAAGAAAAGTTGGAGGCATCAATTTGATGATGATACAAAATTGTGATCTTTGGAAGTCCTTTTTCAAGGACCTAGGCATACCAGGAGTGGGAAGGCCAATGGCAATGGGGGAATCCAACAAAGACTTGATCAGGTTTGATGTAACATGGGATGACTTGAGAAGTTCAGTAATTCTCAGGGACATCTACCAAGAGAGCACTCGGATCATAATCTTCTATGTCTGGATGCTAAATTCAATCACCAAAGGTAAAGATTCCTATATTGTTTCTATTTCCAAAGAGCCTTGCTTGAACACATAACTTTAAAAGACATGTGGAAGAGGCTTGGGATAGTAGCAATTGTTGCACAATATTGGGGCACAATCGATTTCATTGACTAGAATACAATTACAATAAAATGAAAACATAACTCGAATCGAATTATAATTGCAAAATGAAAACGAATTCGAGAAGATAAAGTGAACCGAGCCCCGTGTTGAACACGGTTTCCTTAAGACTAATTCGTCCCCTCACCGTCGAGTGCTTGGAGTTTCAACGAACGTTAGTCTCCCGGGATAGAACGGTTAGCGACGACAAGATGCACCACGCTTTCACTCGCTTAAGAACTTTGTTGCTTGAACTCTCTAGTTTCATAAGAAAATGTAGAAGAAAACAGATTTTTCGGGTTATGTTTGATGAAGAAAAGGCTGCAAAGATATATGCAAAACCGATGGAATATCGAATTGATTGTCATTAGTATCAGCATTATGTTAGAACTGGAAAAGCCAAAAGCCTCAGCTTTATTCGCGCTTTTATGTTGGATAGGAAACAGTCTCAGTCTCAGCAGTAGCATTCAAGATTTAAATAAAATTAAAGATTTTATTTGCAAAAAGCCTCAGCTTTACTCGCGCTTTTATGTTGGATAGGAAACAGTCTCAGTCTCAGCAGCAGCATTCAAAACCGAGCTGCATTCGTGTACGCAGGACATGCACAAGCCCAAGCCCAAGGGTAAATACGGATTGGATTTGCACCCCCCCCCCCCTGCGCGCGCGAGATTGTGTATAATGTTGGTTTCTTATTCCAACTACACTAAAACAATATCATATAAATATTGACTATTTTCCCTTCTTCCAACCAATGTGGGAGAAATAGCTTCTTCCCATTTTTTCCTTTCCATAACACTTTCCATTCACACACTTAAGCCCAATAGGCCCAATATGACATATCATTTAAAATATTCCATTTTAGCCATCAATTTTCCAACAGCAATGACTCATTCACCGCCATCGATTTGTTTTCCAATATAACCAAAAGATGAAACCATGAGATTTTTTTGACACATCTTTCAAAGAAAGAAAATTTGCCTTGCTAGAATTGAAAGTGTTAAGAGAAGTCTAGAAAAGGCACCCTCATATTACATGACTTAACTGTATGAGAGTCTGAACATGTAATTGGATGCCATCTTGGACTAGGAAGAGATCTACTGGAAACGGATCTCAACTTGAATAGTTGGCTGAAGGGGAAATAAACACCCATTTTACATGTCTGGAATATGGTCAGGGGCAGTGGACAGAGGACAGTACTCTGATTGAAGGGATAATAAAAACATTACACCAACCTATACCAAGAAGATTCCATTGATCAGAATCTTATAGATTTCTTCCAATTCCCAGCTTTGTCAGACTTGTATATCCATTTTTAAATGTACAAGTTTCAAAAAAATAAATTGAGGAAGACTTGATCGAAATGGGAACTGCAAAGCTCTTAGACCTGATAGAATACCTACTTGCTTTCTTAAGAAGTATTGGCCCACCATAAGTTTATCAATTTTGCAATTTGTGTTTGAGGCATTTGAGAAGGGTGATTTTGATGAAAGACTCAATGAAATTGTTGTATCCTTAATCCCAAAGGTGAACTCCTCATATTATGTGTTTTAGTTCAGACCCATAGCACTAACAAGTATTTGTGTGAAAATTATCTTCAATGTTATAGCTAATAGACAACAGTTTGTCAATGAAAATTTGGTCAGTCATACCCAAGTTGCCTTTGTACCTGGTAGAGGTGGGATTGAGAATATTTTGGTTGCTTAAGAGGTGCTTCATTATTTTAAAAATATAAAGGATAATAAAGTCAAGATGATGCTCAAGATTGATTTGGAGAAAGCTTATGACAGAGTCCATTGGAACGTCCTGGAAAATATTATGGAGTATGTTGTTTTTTCTAACAAGATCACAAATCTGATCATGCTTGGTTTAGAGCCACTAAGTTTTCAATCCTTTGGAATGGAAAGAACCCAAAAATAGGACTTAGGCAAAGGGACCTATTTGCCCGTTATTTTTTTGTCCGCTTCATGGAAATCTTAACTAGTATATTGACAAAGTTGTCCAGGAGGGTAGATGAAAACATGTTAAGTAAGCCGTTTTGGACCCCCGCTGACACATGTTTTTTTGCAGATGATCTGATTTTGTTTGGTGAAGGTTTTGTGGCCCAGATCAGCACTATTGTAGGTGTCCTTGACAACTTCTGCAACATTTCTAGTCAGAAAGTGAGTTTTCATGAATCCAAAATTCAATTTTCTGGGAATACCTACCATCAGTTGAGGACACTACTTAGCTAGAGTCTGAATATGCAGCTCACTGATGACATGGAACTTACATGGGTGTTCATTTAATACATCCAGAACGACCAAAGGAACCTTTGAATATATTGTTGATAAGATGAAAAAGAAACTTTCAAGCTGGAAAGTCAAGGCGGTATCAAGAGCGGGCAGAATGATTTTGATCAAGAGTTCTCTGCCCACCCATCCTTATTATGCTATGCAAACCACTAAGATTCATAAGGGAGTCTTAAATGAAATAGACAAACTTTGCAGAAAATTCTTCTAGTGAAGGAGCAGACTGAGAGAAAGATGCACTATATATTTTGGAAGAACCTGTGCTTCAGGAAAGAGGCTGGTGGTCTCGGTTTTAAAGATCCTCATTGCATAAATCTTGCTCTTTTGGGTAAATTGGCTTGAAAAATACTTACAGATAATTAGTCCTTATGGGTGAAGGTTCTTGCCATGAAATATGGATGCCTTTTTTTCCAACCCCAAGGAAATGCATCTTATTTTTGGAAAAGTATATGTATGACTGGTTTTGCACTGAAATAAGGGTTCACTTCTTGTGATGAGGTCATCACGTGGGCTGTAGGTCAAGATACGAAATACTTTGTTGTTCAAGGCTCTACTTTCCTGAATAACACCGATCAAATAATTGAAGATCAAATTTGGACAAATATATGAATGTTGTAAGGCCTTAAGAGACTCAACTTTATGTTGTTGATAGCACAACACAACTTTTTACTTACAATGGCTCTACGTTGGCGTAAGCACATATGTAGTTCCCGTATGTGTTGACTTTGTAATCAGGAAGAGGAGTCAAATTTACATGTCTTACGGTATTGTATATGGGTTGGTAATATATGGAGGAATTTGCTTCCTGCACTTGCTAACTCCGAGTTCTATTCTAAGCCTACTATTAGTGAATGGATCAAGTCAAATCTTCATTATTCTACTCAAAAAAGAGGATTTGGCCATACATCTTTGGAGAAACAATCTATAGTATATGGTATTGACGGAACCAAGTGCATCATCATCCATGTGAAGAACGGCCACCTACTCATTCCTGAAGTTGAAAGCATTTAAATATGCATGGACTTTTAAAGTTGAAAACCCGTGAATTTAAAGTTGATTCTTTTGGAAGAATAAAGTTTAATTTTAATTAAAGTAAACAACATTCCTACCCCGAGGGATAGTAGTTATTTGAACAACCTACACTTAATAAATTTTGTATTCTAATCGTCTAAGAAAACGTATGAATCATAACAAAATTTCCCCTTTAAAAGTCACACCATACAAACACAATTTTCACACATAATTGCATACATAATTGCGCATAAACCAGCTTGAATCGATACTCAAAAGAGAGACTTTATACTGCACATAATTGCAAATCAGAAAGCCAACAATAATATGATGAATAACACATCATCCATTCAAAGTAAAGGTAATCAATTGCATCAAACTATTCTTTGTTATTATTTATACAATATATAATTTTTAGTATGGAATTATTATCATTTTAATGGATGTATCATAATATTTTCTTATGGTAACTTTTTTTTGTTGGAGAAAATGTCCATTTATGTCCATACTCTTAGTGGCCATAAACCATGAGTTAGTGGCCTTAACTTTTACTTAGTGTCATAAGTGAATAGTAGTGGTCATTATTGAGAGTTAAAGACCTTAGGAGTAGGAGTTACTTTTTCCACCTATATAAACCCTCTTTGGTGGAAATGTCACAACACAAGTTTTTCCAAATAATACTTTTTCCATCTCATATAGTAAGGTAGTTTGTTTTTTGTTGAAGAGATTCGAAGCACCAAGAGTTCGTTGAGGTCGAAGTCAAGTACCTCAATTCCCCGAACAGTAATTGGGTTATCCCGGGAGACAAGTGCTAAACCGTGGGTACTTGCCGGAGCATAATTGTCTTAAGGACGAGATTAGCTCGTCCCGGTTGCATATCCTTGTTGTTTTTCTTTCTGTTTTTCCTTTCTGTTTCTGTCAGTCCAGAATATAATAAAATTATTCTTCATCTTTTCTGTCCTTTCTTTTTTTGGTATTGGTTTTTTTTTTTGTAAAAACCGGTCCATCTCCTTTTTGGTATCGGTTTCTGGTAAAACAGGTCCTTTCTTTTTTTTGGTATTGGTTTTTTTTTTGAAAAAACCGGTCCATCTTCCTTTTTGGTATTGGTTTCTGGTAAAACCGGTCCGTTTTTCTTTTGGTATTGGTTTTTGGTAAAAACCGGTCCATCTTCCTTTTTTATCATTTTCTGGAAAAAAACGATTTTCTGCTTTTTTGTCTCGTTTTTTTGGCAAAAACGACTCAGTTGTGCTGTTGATCTTCTGTTTTTATTCTGAACAGAAATGACTGGAGTCACTGATGCGTCTGTGATAACTACTATTGGAACCACATCAACCACAAGTCTGAATCCACTTTTGGATGCTAATGTGTCTGCCGTGACACAACCTGTTGTTACCATTCTTGGTACTTCTCATGGAGAGAAACCGGAAAAGTTCAATGGCCTAAATTTCAAGCGTTGGCGGCAGAAGATGTTGTTCTATCTCACTACACTTGGACTAGCAAGGATGCTCACTGAAGAGAAACCAGTTGTGCCTCCTGAAAACACTGAGCACAGGGTGTTGCTGGCTGTAGAGAGTTGGAAGCATAGTGATTTTCTATGCAAAAATTATATTTTGAATTGCGTAGATAATAGTCCGTATGGTGTTTATTCTATGTATGAAAGTGCAAAAACATTGTGGCTTGCATTAGAGAAAAAATATAAAACTGAAGATGCAGGCGCAAAGAAATTTATACTGGGTAAATTTCTGGACTATAAAATGGTCGATTCCAAAACTGTTATTAAACAAGTTGAGGAATTACAAATCATTATATCCGAAATTTTAGAAGAAGATATGATGATAAGTGAGAATTTTCAAGTAGCCTGTGTGATTGAGAAACTTCTGAATCTTGGAGGGAGTATAAGAGTTATCTCAAACACAAGCGAAAGCAAATGTCAATGGAGGATCTGATTGTCCGACTCCGTATAGAGGAGGACAATAAGGGCTCCGAAAGAAAATCTATTGTGCATGTTGGACAGGCCAAAGCTCATGTTGCTGAGGTAAAGAATCAGAAAAGGAAGAAATCTGGTCAATCTTCCAAGAAAAATGCTTAATCTTACAAGAAACCACGGACTCGTGTACAAGTTCAATGTCAATTTGTAACAATTGTGGAAATTTTGGGCACCGTGCTTCTTGAGAGTGCCGTTCAAATAAGCCAATTCGACCAAGGGCACATCCGTCGAAACCGATGGTGATGAGGAAATGTTCGCGCTCGTGGTGTCGAATGTAACTTTGTGGGGAATCCAAGGCAATGGTTTGTGGACACTTTGGAGCCACAAGACATGTTTGTGCCGACCGGGCCGTGTTTTCAACTTACAAGGCGGGCACGGGGGACAAGCTGTGGATGGAGAATTCATCAACTTCTCCAATTGCCGGATCGGGGACGTGATTCGAAGATGACTTCAGGAAAGAAGCTGACTCTGAATGATGTGCTGCATGTTCCTGAGATTCGTAGGAATCTCATTTCTGGTGACAAATTGAACAAGGCCGGTTTCAATTTGAATTTTGGTTCTGATAAGGTCATTTTGACCAAGAATTGTGTGTTTCTCGGTAGGGGTTATTCCACCGAGGGTATGTTTAAGCTTAATGTAATGGCAATTATGCCAAAGAATGTTGTGCCCAAAGTGAGGCTAATAAAATTGCATCATCTTCCGCTTACTTGATTGAGACTTCTTGCTTATGGCACAATAGATTGGGACACGTAAATAATAAATCAATTCGACGGATGATGAACTTAGATTTATTACCTAATTTAAAATTTAATAATAATGAAAAATGCCATATATGTGTCGAAGCTAAAATGACTAAGGCACATTTTCCTTCCGTGGAAAGAAACACTGAACCGTTAGATTTAATTCATACAGACTTGTGTGATTTAAAATTTGTACAAACGAGAGGCGGTAAAAAATACTTTGTAACTTTTATCGATGATTGTACAAGATACTGTTATGTCTATTTGCTAAGTAGCAAATATGAGACACTTGAGGCTTTTAAAAACTATAAGAATGAAGTCGAGAATCAACTTAGCAAACGAATCAAGAAGGTTCGTAGTGATAGAGGTGGTGAATATGATGCACCGTTTAATGAATTATGTTCGGACTACGGTATTATCCATCAAACGACGCACCTTATGCACCTCAATCAAACGGTATTCTTTGAACGCAAAAATCGTACTCTTAAGGAGATGATGAATGCTATGTTGATAAGTTCGGGTTTACCTCGAACTTGTGGGGGAAGCGATACTTTCCACCAATGTCATTCTTAATAGAGTTTTGTCTAAAAAAATGGATAAAACACCCTACGAGTTATGGAAAGGCTACAAGCCTAGCTACAAATACTTGAAAGTATAGGGGTGTTTAGCAAAGGTCGAAGTGCCTAAACCTAAACAAATAAAAATTGGGCCTAAAATGATAGATTGTATATGTATCGGTTATGCAAATAACAGTAATGCACATAGATTTCTAGTGCATAAATCTGACAATCCGGATGTTCACGTGAATACAATCTTGGAATCAAGAAATTCTGTATTTTTTGAGGATGTATTTCCATGTAAAGAAAGAAGTCAAGAAAACACAAGCTTAAATAAGCGGCCACATGAACCAACAAGTGAAACTACTCCAGAAACTGAGGGTCCAGAACCTCGTAGGAGTAAACGGGCAAGGACTTCAACGTCTTTCGGTCCTGATTTTTTCACCTATATGGTAGAAAACGAACCAAGTACATATACTCAGGCTATGTCAAATCCAGAAGCGCCGTTCGGAAAGAAGCAGTCAATAGTGAAATCGATTCCATTATGCAAAATCATACTTGGGAATTAGTAAATATCCCACCAGGACATAAACCTCTCGGTTGTAAGTGGATTTTTAAGAAAAAAAAATTCAAGGTCGATGGATCGATCGATAAATATAAGGCCGACCGGTAGCTAAAGGTTATCGTCAAAAAGAAGGTCTTGACTTCTTCGATACATATTCACCGGTTACTCGGATCACGTCGATACGAGTTCTTATCGCAATTGCTGCGGTAAATAATCTAGAAATACATCAAATGGATGTAAAGACTGCTTTCTTAAATGGTGAATTGGAAGAAGAAATCTATATGGAACAACCCGAGGGTTATGTGGTTCCAGGTCAAGAACACAAAGTATGTCGACTCGTTAAGTCATTGTATGGGCTTAAGCAAGCGCCAAAACAATGGCACCAAAAATTTGATCAAACGATGTTATCAAATGGGTTTAAAATTAACGAGTGCGATAAATGTGTTTATGTCAATAACACTTCTAATTCCTTTGTGATAGTATGTCTATATGTTGATGACATGTTAATCTTGGGTAGTACTCATGATATAATCATAAATACTAAGAAGATGTTAACAAGAAACTTCGATATGAAGGATATGGGAGTTGCGTATGTAATTTTGGGGATTAAAATCTCTAGAATGTCGGATGGACTTGCATTGTCACGGTCTCGTTATGTTGAGTCTGTTCTAAAAAGATTTAACGTATTTAATGAAAGTCCGATAAAAACTCCTATTGACTTGACTATGCACTTAGTCAAAAATAAAGGAGAACTTTGTGTCTCGGTTAAAATATTCACAAATCATAGGCTCGTCGATGTACATAACCAATTGTACTAGACCGGACTTAGCATGTCTTGTAAATAAGCGAGCGATTTACAAGTAATCCAAGTGAGGATCATTGGAAAGCATTGAATAGAGTCGAGGTACTTAAAATTCACAATGAATCTTGGATTACGGTACACGAGATATCCAGTAGTGTTAGAAGGATACTGTGATGCAAATTGGATATCTGACTCGAAAGAATCAAAGTCCACTAGTGGATATGTATTCTTTATTGGTGGTGCTGTTGTGTCATGGAAATCCACAAAGCAAACTTGCATTGCTCGTTCCACTATGGAAGCTGAGTTCATTGCATTGGACAAGGCAGGAGAAGAAGCAGAATGGCTTCGTAATTTCCTCGAGGATATTCCATGCTGGACTAAGCCTATTGCTCCTATAAGCATACATAGCGATAGTCAGTCGGCTATAAGCCGGGCACAAAATAGTATGTACAATGGTAAGTCAAGACATATTCGTCGTAGACATAATACCATTAAACAACTGATCTCTAACGGCGTGATTTCCGTCGATTTTGTTAAATCGAAGGACAATCTTGCAGATCCGCTAACAAAAGGCTTACCTAGAGATCAAATGTCAAAATTGACATACGGAATGGGACTGAAACCAATTACGACAGAAACTTTTTAATCGTAACCCCACCATGTTGACTGGAGATCCCAAGATCATGGTTCAAAGGGACAACTAAGTTATGAAGGTTCATTGAACACTTACCCATTCTATGAATAAAAGTGTTATCTGTAAGATGTGTAAGGATAATTGAAAACTTTTAATGATTCATATAGCTTGATTAAATTCGAGTAGGGTATGGCAGAATACTCTTGATAGGAGGTCACCTATGTAAGTGTGAAGTGGGGCCGCTTCTGTGAGAATTCAGTGGCTTGAAATCTCTAACGCACTTTCTGAAACCAGGGTGTTTCATGGCCAAAATGAGCACAACCATGAGAACCAATACGTGTTAAGGGAAATATTGTGTGAGTACTATTGTTTGGTTTTACATTAAAGGCTGAACGGTTCAAGACATAGTTCATCGATTAGCCGAGTAGATCCGATAGTATTTCACTAAGGCAGGTTCAAAGCCAGAAGCTACCTCTCCTGATGCAATATTTTCTGTCAGAATCTCTTCAGGGTCTGCATTTGCATTAACGTCCATTTTGTGGGGGATTGTTGGAGAAAATGTCCATTTATGTCCATACTCTTAGTGGCCATAAAACATGAGTTAGTGGCCTTAACTTTTACTTAGTGCCAATAGTAGTGGTCATTATTGAGAGTTAAAGACCTTAGGAGTGGGAGTTACTTTTTCCACCTATATAAACCTTCTTTGGTGGAAATGTCACAACACAAGTTTTTCCAAATAATATTTTTTTCATCTCATATAGTAAGGTAGTTTGTTTTTTGTTGAAGAGATTACGAAGCACCAAGAGTTCGTTGAGTTCGTGGTTTGAAGTACCTCAATTACGAACGGTAATTGGGTTATCCCGGGAGACAAGTGTTAAACCGTGGGTACTTGCCGGAGCATAATTGTCTTAAGGACGAGAGATTAGCTCGTCCCGGTTACATATCCTTGTTGTTTTTCTTTCGTTTTTCCTTTCGTTTGTGTCAGTCCAGAATATAATAAAATTGTTCTTCATCTTTTCTGTTCTTTATTTTTTACTTTCGCATTGTAATACTTTGGGTATAACATTTTTACTTGTAAATTTTGTTCACATTCAAAGTGTCAGGATGTTATTTATATGTAACAATGAGTGTTACTTCAAAAATGTGTTATATTTAACGAAATAAATTACTTTTCTATTAATATTTAACAAATGAGTGTTACTTCAAAGAAAAAAACAATTATTGTTATATTTAATGGAATAAATTACTTACTTTTCTAGATTTATCCTTAAATTTTGATCACATTCAAATTATACTCTGGAAAAAAAATTCTTATCTCAATAAATTAAGGACAATTTTAAAGTCACCCTCGTAATTACTTCGGCACCACATTTTACATGCAATTTTTACATGTGAATGTGGTGACGAAGTAAAAATGGGGGTGCCTTTAGAATTGCCCTAAATTAATATCCTTGCATTTTGGGATGTTATTTATATTTCACAATGAGTGATACTTCAAAAAAAAAAACAAATAAACAAATAAACAAACAAACAAACCATGTAGTACACAAATTTTATCATATTATACGACAGAAATGTTAGGATGTATACGACTAGTACGGGTAATTATCGTGGCCACTTAATCCGAAGTATCCGGATTTAAATTCCAGTGGGATAAAATTGTGCATGCATGTATTTCGCTTCCGTTAGCACAAATTAGTACGGAAGCAGCGGGAAAAAAAAAAATCAAAGATAAACTGCTCTTTAAAGATAAATGTAAACATATCATCATCATTACTATATCGATCCTTAGATTAGTATATAAGCAAATTTCTCTAAGATAAAAAAATACGTAAGGAATTTTTTACGGCAGCGTTGATGAACATCTTTCTATCTTTTTTTTTTTTTTTTAAGCTTTAACGTGTTTATTTATTAGCTCAATAAAATAAAATTTAATAATTTCTGTTTTTATTGAGATAATGATTTATTTTATTTATTGAATTGAAAATATTGTGGAAAAACATTTTTTTTAAGGGAAACGAGAAAGAAACACTTTTGATGAGAAACAACTAACTCTTTTAATATATATATATATATATATATATATATATATATATATATATATAGAAATGGGTTCTTATATATACCTATTGATCCATGCTTACCGTACTTACTACTAATTAAAACCCTCAATTTACGAAGTTTCCAATTTTCAAGATCGTTATTATCCTCGATTTCCTCCATCTCAAACAGAACCCACGCAATTTCCTCTTCCTTCCTCCCCGTTCTCCAACTTCCGAAGTCTACATCGCTCCAACACTCTTCCTCCTTCCTCCTTGCACTCCGGCGACGACGAGTTCGTAACAACGACATTGCGATTGTTGTCTCATCAAATTCTCTCGAGACGTTTTCCTTTCTCCTCGTTGATCTAAAGGTACTGATTCGACCAGTTATTTCAAGCTACTTACTGTGTTTTTATTCATTTCTTTTTCAATTGTGAAGATAGTCTGATGGATTGCGATGTTTTGATGGCTTAATTTTACGATTTTTATACTCTGGTTTGATTGTTTGAATCCGATTTTAAATCTTGATTTTTAGGGGTTTTTGTTTGAATGCAAATGTGACAAATGAAGAGGAAGGAGATTGTGAAGTTAGGGAATGCCAAACAAATTTCGAAGAAGATGAAGCACCATAACAACGATTCACCTTCGACAAGCAAAGCCATTACTTTAAAAACCAGGATGTCTCCTTCGCCATCACAAAATTTATTGAAAGTTGTCCAAGTGATGAGCAAATACGGGACATTGAGGCCATTGGTTTTGGTGGTCTCGTTGAAGTTGAAAACGGACACGGTTCCTACCGCCTTAGTACGCCGGTTGTTGTCGACTTTAACACTAGTGCGTGTTCACTGATGAACAATCAACTTCAAATAAAAGACACGGACATTCATATTGCGACTGGGTTACCAATGGGTTCCATTGAGTTGTATGAAGCCACGTCGAGTGAAAAATCAGAAGATTTTTTAGAGGAAAAAAAGAAATGGTTGCTACAGCTTGGTTGTATTCCTAAAGTTTTGAAGAGATCATTGTTGGACAAATTAATTTCACAGCGAGCGGGAGGTGTGGAATTCAAGAGAAATTTTATAGTTTATATCGCATCTACACTTTTGATGGGCGTTAAGGGGGACACAGTATCGCTTACTATTTTGAAATTCTTAGGCGGAGATCTGGCAAATGCATCGAATTTCAATTAGTGTTCATTTACTAGAAGGCAGCTGGTTACCTTTATTTGTAATTGGCAAAAGATGGTTGGCAAAGGTAATACTGAAGCTAGTTCTACGTTGGTGTATAAGGGTCCGATAATGGTTTTGGTCTTTATATATCTTGACAGAGTTGTTTTTAGATGGAGGACTGTTGAACGTATCTTCCCAACGCTTGCAAATTGGGGCAATGATGAAATTAGAAGGAGGATGAAGGAAGAAAAACATGTTGGTTTTGGAAAGGGCTGTGTAGAAGGTCCTATAGTTATGGACGAGATGGATAAAAAGCAAGAGACAATGGAGGATAAGGAGGATAAAAAAGATGAGCAGGAGGAGAAGAACGATGCTAAAGAAGATCAGAACGATAATTCTTCGGTTAAGTTGTTGGCTCAGGCGGCCTTGGAGTTTGCCAAGGCATATGATAACTTTTCTTTCCAGTTGAGGAAAGCAATTGTGAAAAACTCTGATTCTGATTTTGTTAAGCGATGATGGCTTCTCCGGCGTGCGAAGCGGTTTGTGATGGGTATATTGCTACCGGACAGAAGGCAATGTGGCGGCTAGGCGAAGGAGGAAAAGTTAGACGGACATGAAGTTGAAAGAGATGAGAAAAATGATGAAAAGGCATATTGCTATTCTCTATCTTCTTATTTATCATTATTGTCATCATCCTTCTTATTCGAGCTATGTTATCAAATTTTTACTCCCTTTTCGTGTTCAAAATGCTTGATCTTTTTGGCGAAATAACTGACGAAGCCATATTGGAGGTGTTCCTCAAGCTTGAGAAAACTTTAGGAAAGCGTCCAATGCAAGAGGGAGAGGTAAAGAAGAAGAATGTTCATTTTGTCGACCCTACGGTGCCATCTTTCGATCTTTTGGGTTCTGATTTTGACTCCACCCAAGAGACCACCCAAGGGAGCCAGCAGTGTCCCCCCCGAAACAGCCACTCCTTTGAGTTGTCTTAGGCGTTCATCACGAATTGCACTTGCAAGTGGAAGTGGCACACATAGTGGAAATGGTGCATATAACGCATCACCTGTAGCCTTTGATGTTGCTCTCAATGTAGAAGACTCATTTTCTAGTCAGCCATCACCAACACCAATTGCAAGTGGAACTGGTACAAAGGACACCTCCCCTCAGGAAGTTGAGCATGAGGAAAATTTGAAAACGAAACGGAACGTTGTTCG
Organism: Gentiana straminea; assembly: GCA_036785695.1. Lineage (NCBI taxonomy): Eukaryota > Viridiplantae > Streptophyta > Magnoliopsida > Gentianales > Gentianaceae > Gentiana > Gentiana straminea. The sequence continues at coordinate 1,588,019 of JAVUPR010000312.1, read as the reverse complement.
TTCTAATGTTTATCGATCACCGTTTTTGCAGAGGAACATTGACATCTTCTCTCATTTGACTAAGCTTGAGAAGTATGTGATTGATTATGCTCTCTTAGACAACTCTGATGAGAGGTTTGTTTTTTGTTATATCACTGTCATATGCATTACTATTAACTTTATTTTCGTGAAACTGCATCTGCTCTTAGTGTTATTATTTAGCCAAAGGTACCATAATTCAAATTGAGTCTGTGTTCGATAATTCAAATTGACCTCTTAAAAAGTTGATGTTTAGAGTCGTAATGCGGAGGTTGGTCTTCTAATTTTACAATTATTTTTATTCTAACATATTAGGTTCACATTTTGAACTACTATATGTATTTTCTTCTGTGATATGTGCACTTTTCGGAGTGCTAATGTTTTTGTGCACCTGTTAAGTAGTTTGGTGCACCTGGTAACTAGTTTGGTGCACCTGGTTATTGTTTTAGATGTCTCTTGGTGTGTTTGAGAAACTTGTGCTAGTAGATGGATGCACTTTTTCAAGTACTAGATGCATTGTTTATTATATTAGATGCATTATAATATTTTCTTTTTCCCCGCCTTATGCATTATCTACCATGTTGTTTTTGTGTAGGGAAATTCTCTTCAAGAAGGTGGCAAACATGAATTGACCCGCTCGCATTTGAAATCTTTAGTCGTTGGAGATAATGTTTCTCCTTCAGTTATAAATGTCTGGTGTGACATTTTAAACAAGGGAGAGTATAACAAGTCTAGTGATTCCCCCCTACGTTTGTTTCTCTACTTGTCATCATCCGTTGATGTAAGCTCTTATATGCTATGTTTTTTTAAATTTAAAAACAACGTCAATTTTATGCTTATATTTTCTAACAAACATTGTATGTTTTCAGCCCACTGATGGTGTGGAGATCAATTTCAATTATGTAGACCTGGTAAATAGATTGTAAAGCATATGCTTTTTATTTAAAATTTATTTTCGTTCATGTCCACTTTTGTACCTACAGATTTTTGTGCCCCACCTTACCCACGTCGATCCCAATCCTATTCTCTTCTGTGCAAACTTGGGAAAATCAAAGCTTGAAGTTATTCATGCTATGAAACCAAAGTCGGTCAAATATGGTACCTATGTAAAACATGTGGTATGTGTTTCAACTTTTTTATACCCATTATCTAATAAGTTTTTTTTTATTATAATATGTTCTTTTTTATTCGCATTTGACACAGTTGGCTTTCATGGGTGAGATATTGAAAGGGAAAGCAAAAGCTTGTGAAAACCTCTTTAGGTTTGATGTTCAGGAGTTCGTGCCGAAACCTCATATTGTTGATGGTGTAGATTCGGGTGTTTACATGATGCGGTTCATGGACACCTACAAAGGCATGAAGCAAGGATACACTCCATGCTTTAAAGATGTAAGAACTAGTTTTAAAATTACTTTGTTTTACAATATTCATTTCAATCAAAAAAATTCACTAGGAAGGAACCTGTTATATTTTTCAGAGTGCTCAATTGAAGAAGTTTAGCTGTAGAGCATGCTATCGGATCCTGACTTCTGACCAAAACATCCTGAATTTTAAAATCAAACAATTTGCTCACTCTATGACTTGCGGATTACGGTAATTTGAACCATTTTCATAACGTGTGTGTTCAGGGTCAAATTGTATGATTTATAACGATATATTTTATATAAAATTCCCCCATATTCGTATTATTTTCATAGAAATCGAGCCTTATATTTAAATATTGAGCAAATGATATTTTTAATGAGTTAATTCCAAAACGTAGCGAATTATGTGCATAATTGATGATTTATTATTAATTTGGAATTGTATTACATTTTGGTGTTATTCATTGATTAATTAGGAGCTCACAAGTGTTGAAGTTTGGAATTGACAAGTGGCAAAAGGATAAGATCAAGGAGGACAAGTCATGAATCATCTAGAATATCCAAGAGATAAGGTTTGTTGCAAAGGATAAGGATGGCTTGTTAAGAGATAAGGACAAGATCAAATCCGTTCAGCCCGAGAAGCGAGGTGGAACCGGCGTTCCAAGCCCGGGATCGGCGTTCCATTATAGAACCGGCGTTCCGGGGGCCGAAAAGCGATGCGAGAGCTCGAAGGCAGTGGGCCCGGCGTTCCACGGCCCGAACGGCGTTCTACATGCCCGAACCGGAGTTCAAACTCGAAACGGCGTTCAAGATCTCTCGCCACTAATTCCCTATAAATACGGCGGCTCCCAATTCATTCGGGGAGACATTATAGATCGATTTTCTTCCACACACCAAAAACACGGAGCGGCCGCTCCTTCTTGGCTTAAGGCCGATCACCCAAGCCTTGTGCTTGGGTGATCCGGGTTAGATTAGGTTTTACTTCTTTTGTTTTCCTTTTCTTGTTCGATCACCATGATGATCTCTCAAAGCTTTGAACTTGGAGCAGTCATGTAATACTTTTCAGCAGCTTCTATTTCTTGTCCATGGATGATCTTGTGAGTTTAATTTTAAAAGTTGTTTTCTTTCCTTTGATTATGTGTTATGCAATCGATAACGAAAGTTGTATTGCTATTGATGTTTACCGTATGACGAAAGTCGGTGTAAACCTTAGATCACCATAGGAAAGATGAGATCTTTAACCTTGACATAACGAAAGTTGATAGGTTGAATCTCTAGGTTGTTAGATTGAGAGATCTTGCACCTCGTTTTATGATGTGTTAATCTTTAAAATCGAGAGATAGAAGATTACTTAAGAGAGGTGAACCACAACTTGAATTAAATCATCATAAGATAATCTAGGGAAGAATTAAGGGTTGCGGGATGGTGGATCATGTTTGTTCTATGTTATATTGCTTTAGTCGTTATCATGGGTTCGTTAGTTTTACTGTTTTTCGTAGTTGTAGTTTTATTTATGTTGGTTCGCAATTATTGTTTCCTGGCTTTGGATTAATAGTCCTCTGTCCAGTTTACTTGTCTGTTTTAGTTGTTCTTAGACTTTTATGTACTAGTTTACTCCGTCTTTTCTAATATAAGACACTTATTTCCATGTAATAGTCAGCCAGCACCCTCAAATCGTATAGAATACACGGATGCACATCTTACTTGAATTTGTTCATAAAGGCGACAATGCATCAATGTAAGAAATTTTTTATTTATGTGTTTATGTTGCTTATTAGGTTATTTGTCAATATGTAATCGTCTTACTTATATTTTTAGTCTTGTCGATACCGAGTGGATGCAAGTCACTCGAAAAGGGATGATGAGTTTAAAGCCACGCCAGTGGATAATGCATAATGTAAGATTACTTGCATTTGCAAACTTTTTTTAGTTTAATTCTAAAGCTTTACTACGTTTATTCTCATTATATATTCTGACATCCTTTAATCAATACATTATAAGCATAAAAAAAACTAGTAATCGGTCACCGCACTCAAACAATAACCAGTGCGGTCAAACGACTCTTCATTTCATTCTCATTATATATTCTAACACTTATCGTGTTTTAGGTGATTGATATTGTTGGAATTAAATGTTCTCTTTCGAATCCAGAGTTTCTCTTTATGCCTACAATTGTTAAGGTAAAATTTTAAACACAAACAGATTTGTATAGTTTCCTGAGAATGTTTTATTCTCAGAATTTAACTTGCATTTTCTACCATTCAGGATTTGAAGCCAGATGGAAGAAAAACACTTCACAATGCATATATAAAGTTGCATTACATGCCTAATGATGGAAAAGACATCAAAAAAGTAAATAAAAAAAAAAACAAAACAAAACAAAACTATGTATAATGTTTATGCATCAAACAAGAGTTTGTAATGTTATACCGTACCATTTTGTTCATTTGTTTTCTTTTTCTTCACCACTGCACAGGTGTTTATTCATCTATTAAACGATGTCCATTGGTTTTGTTGTGTTTGCGATTTGGAGAAGAAGACAACATTCATCTTAGACTCACTAATGCATAAAAGGAAAATGGTTGCAAAGAATCACTTTGCCAGTGAAGTGGTAAGTTTTTTTTCTTGTCTAAAACATACATATAAGTTTTAAGTATTACGCTAATGATTTACTCATGGCTGTGATTATTTTCAAAAGTGTGATTGTTGATGCACTAGTAGATGCATTGTTAGGTGGGCTAGATGTATTGTGTTCAAACCTTGACATATCATGCTATTGTATTAAGGTAAATCTGAGAATGTTGTTTGGAGTGTATTTAGAGCCTAAAATGTACCTGGGTAAATATTTGGATGTTCTTTGTTGTTTTGTTATGTGTCTCGGAAGTGTCTCGGGTACACAAAGCAAAACAGGTATCTTGCTGCTCTGCACCCTTTCTGTGCTCCTTCTACTCGCTTCGTTATTCGCATGCTAATCTGTCACGTAATCGCATCGGTTCCTAGATGTGTCGATGGAAATGAGGTTTTGTTTTTGATTTGGTGTCTGAGTTTATCGTGTTACTTTTGCAAGGTTTATAATGTTGAGCTGGCTATCGACGAAAACTTTGTTGGTTATGATAAGTTAAAAGGGATGAACATGTTTGAAGTGGTGAATGTTAAGGTGCCCCAAAGAAAAGAATGGGTACTTCGAGTTTATATATAATTTCCTATGTTTCTTATTCTACATAGGCATGAAACAAGTTTGTTAAAAAAAATTGCATGCTTGTTTTCTATGCTCAATTTGTAAGGTATGATTGTGGAGTGTATGTACTTGAAATTTTTGGAAGCTACAACTCGATGAAACGTTATGGACCAACACAAATTATTTCAAGGTATGCATAGTCAACTTGATTTAATGATTTATTTAATTATGATAATTTTGTATCATAATATTATCTATGATTCTTTGTGCAGAAGTTGGATGAATACCGTTCTCGCACAATGCTCGATCTACTCAGATGGGATATGAATTTTCGAAAGGTAACAAATTTTATGTCTTTTAATATTATACATCTAAATCCCGAGAGCAATATTTTAAAAGACCTTTTTAAATTTTTTTAACATTTTAATAAACACTTTTGTTTATGAATTTAGTAGTTACATTAAAAAATGCATTAGGTACATTAAAATTTCTATCAGATGCACTCAGGTTGCACTTTGTAGGATTTATGATTTTTTCTGTTTTTTGTTTTTTTTTGCAGGTGTTTGATTTTAGTCAGTGTTATTAAAAGGGTTTGTAGTCTGAATTAGTTGGAACAAGGTCTTCAGTACTTAAGGATGAAGATAGTCTTGAACAAAGTGAATTGTAAATGTATGCATGTACGTATTTGGAAACAAAGTGGATGTCAATGTTTTTATGAGATTGCGTTAGGGATCATATTCTCTAGTTTATATTTCTGCACTTGTTCAATAAATTACACTAATATTTACTCTTTCTGTAATATTTACTCTTTCTGATCATTTAAAAAGATACTAACATTTGGTGCACCAAAATAGTAAGGAGACGCATTAAAACATCTATCAGGTGCACTCAAACAAACGAGAGCCGCTACAGTCCAGTTGGACAATTTAACGGGATGGTCCAGTTTATAATCTTTACCGTTGAAAACTAATATGAATAATTATATTCGTTAGATCATTTTTTAGTACACCATAAGCAATGTGTACTTTGACACACACAATCTATTCTTTCAACTTGCTAAACCTGTAAAATAAAAATCGAAACGAGTCACTCGAATCCTGGGTTCTGCTATGTAATTGGCCGGGTTGCTTGCATACTAGATACATTACTCAATTCATTGTCAAGATGGTGAATGCATTAATTTTTCTTACGGTACAAGATCAAAACGGAAAGAAAAAAAAAAAACCAAAGCATCCTACATTTTTCCTTTCTAGTTCATTATATAACAAAGAAAATAATGGTCTGTTAAGACATTCAATTTCAATCAATAGTTTTGCACAGATGAAATCGCTTTTCGTAAGCATCGGTAGATTGATAGAGTGGATTTCACCATCGATCCTAATTTTTATAATTATTGTAGGGATGCTTCTTGTTTTTAGAAGGCTGATGAGGATGCTTTCAAATTGCAGAGATGAAATTTAGACTTTGTCGGGGAGAAGATGAATTTTTTATTTGGCTTCACGAAGAAGATGACTAGCGAAAATCAAATATTCGATAAGCGTGATAGAAAGGGGTTTTGGGTAACCTGATTAACGGGTAAAAACAATTTTAATGATGCACGATATGTTATGGTGTATTAAGTACATCAAACGGTTACAATTATTTTAATGATGATCCAACGGTAAACTGGACGATCCAGTTTTTTTATACTAAGGGGACCGTAGTATTTCCTCAAACAATAACCAAGTGCACTAAAATAGTAATCAGATGCACTAAAATCATTAAAAGTGAAATAAGTCTAAATTGAATCTACATATGCACAAATTCAAACAACCCATCAAATAATTCATGCAATTAGGATTTATTCCATGATTATTCTTTCTTTTTTCTTTCCTTTCGAGACGGTTATCCATGGAGATTAGAAGATTAAAGGTAAAAGAAAATAGGACCAAAAGTAATCAGGTGCACTGAAACAATAACTTGGTGTACTCAAACAATAACTAGGTGCACTAAAATAGCGATCAGATGCACTAAAATCATTAAAAGTGAAATGAGTCTAAATTGAATCTACATATGCACACATTCAACCAACCCATCAAATAATTCATGCAATTAGGATTTATTCCATGATTATTGTTTTTTCCTTCTTTCCTTCCGAGACGGTTATCCATAGAGATTAGAAGATTAAAGGTAAAAGAAAATCGAACCAAAAGTAATCAGGTGCACTGAAACAATAACTAGGTGCACTCAAACAATAACCAGGTGCACTAAAATAGTGATCAGATGCACTAAAATTATCAAAAGCAGCAGAATGGGAAATATAAAAAAACAGCCACTGTTCCGTATGATTTATACAACGCATACAGGCAAAACATCGTTACCTTACAAAGGTCTGGTTGCTTGCAACCCCCACAAGCAACGAGAATCGGAAAACAACACGAGCAAAGCAAAAGCTAACAATAAACGAGAATCAAAAGCAAAAGATCATGAGCTAATAGGGGATCCAAATTCATCCATAGTAAGAAGGCAAACGTAACAAAGTTACAACTGCATCAAAATCAACTATAGAAACCAAATAGATAACCGGTACTAGGTTGCAACCCAAAAGAGAACAAATACCATACAAAATATTGTATCTTAGGAAAAGTAATAGCTACTTGACAACTAGGACATATATAATCATGACAAGAAACACCCCCTGCGGCTCGGAACTACTCCTAGTTGCTTGATAGAGCGAAGATCGATCATCTCGTATATCTTCCCACCAATGTCCGTGTTTTCGTGTCCGCAAAAACAAATATACTATTATAAGCACTTTAAATATAATGACCCTCTAATTTCGATGTTCAAATAACCTAATACAAATGCAAATGTGGAATGTTCAACAACACTTTTATGTACATGTTTCCTCCGTTGTGGCATCTTTCGTAGGAGACGTGTGGGGCAATTTACGTAGTCATGGTATGACATTTTACCACAATAGTTGCACTTTCTTGGGTCCCTCTTCTCGCTCTTCGATAGCTTTTTCCTTTTCCGAAATAATCCTTCTTCCCGATCTTCCGACCCTTCGTTTTTGTCTGTTTTGGAGGAAGTATAGTAACTTCTTTTGGAAGTTTTGTTCCTAGCAATTTCTCAATCTCATCATCTTTGTTGACTTTTTTTTCTTTCGATTTTCACAACAATCTTTAACGTCTGTGACATTCTCTCTAAAGTCACGAAGTAGTTTCAACAACTCATCCGCCTTTTCTTCATTGTCTTCAACCATAGATACACGGGCAAATGCTTCAAAGATACAACTCTCCAATCTTTTTGTTTTTAGTGTCTAATGTTGAACAATCAACAAGTAACGTTCCATCTACACTAAAAACCGGCTGACAAGTTGCGTTTTTCATCCACCTATCCAACAAGTACTCTTTCGGAACTTCATCGAAACCCTTATCTTTCAACACACAAATTGCATGGCGACACAAGAGACCTTCTCTGGTGAACTTCTTGCAAGAGCATACCAATTTATATTCATAGATAACAAATTGTACTATGTAATCCTTATTCCTGTCCCGGTCTGTGATGATAATAGTATCTACCACACCATCTGTAGTGCTATTCTTAAACCCACATCTAAAACAAGCGACCTTTACCTCCTGTCGAAACTCGTAAAATATAACAGGGGGTGTATATTTTAGAAGCATGCTCCTCCATTTCAAGCGGGGTAATAAGTTGAGGCGATGAATTTTTGGAATCTCGCTACCAACTTGGAGTGTTTCCATCGTTGAGAATCCATTGCGCTCTCGTATCTCATGTAAAATTCAACCAAGGATAAATTGGGGTTAGTGAAGTTTCCAAAGAAACTGTTTTCAGATTCCGATCTTGAGGTCGTCCTCATAAGCCCTCCTAAGAACAAATCCCTTGAATAGGCAGGGATCCAATAGGCACATAATTTCTTCATGCTATCCAACCATTCATTATCCTTTAATTTGTAAGTCGAAATCATCGATGCCCATTTTTGCTCAAACTCCTGTACCTCAATGTCATCGCCCCACACACAAGCATTAATGTCTTTTAGAAAGTTGGTTTCTTTACATGTAGCCGACCCTACTTTCTCTCGTCACTTTTTTCATGATATGCCACACACAAAACTTGTGTTGCGTTTTATCTCCAAAGACCCTTTCTATTCCTCGCTTGATCGCCGGATCTTGATCCGTTATTATGAAGTTTGGATAACGCCCACCCATGGCCATCAAAAAGTTTTCAAAAAGCCAAACAAATGACTCGTGGTCTCATTTGATAACGCACCGACTCCAAAGACCACACATCTCTTATGGTTATCCACACCCGTAAATGGACCAAACACCATTTTATATTGGTTCTTATTAAAAGTTGTATCAAACGAAAGCGGATCACCAAAGAGCATGTAGTTTTTTATAGCAATAGGATCACCCCGAATATTCTCTCAAAATTCCCATCCTTGTCCACATCAAAATCAAAGTAGAATGCAGTACACATTGCTTTTTTTTGCATAAACTTTTCAATTAACATATGTGCATCATACTCTTTGATAAATTTCTTGACATCTCTGGAGAAGTTCTTAAAATCTTCTAATGACGCACCAATATTACGGAAACCGTTTACATGTTCCTTGAACATCTTAAATGACTTGGTCGCCCCAAAATTTACCTTTGCATTGTCAATTATTATTTTCTTATGCACGATGTTTATATCTCTAGCTTTCTTCAAATGGACCATGGTATTTGGAGTATTCAGATGGTGTGAGTGGCCTTCTATAAAAGTAGCAACCATGTATTTCACTGTTTTCTCTTCCTCTACACCATCTTCTATTATTTTGAAAACTATTTTAGCCTGACAACCAACCTTAGTTATTGGAACCCTTCTTAGTTTCCCTATCGGCTTACTTATCCCCGCCTTATTACATACGCAACGCTTGTATATAATATTTCTGTTAGGTCATTTACCATGTTTTTCTATATCCAACCTGATGTTAAACCCGGCGGCTTCACTATACTTCCTATAAAAACGTATTCCACTGTTTAGGTCATCAAACAACATCCCTACAACCGGCTTTAAATTCTCTAGAACATAGGGTATTTGGTTGATAGGGTCTCTATGACGACAGGAGTAGCTTCATAAAAACATAAAATTTAATATCGATGCACATTAAAAGTGACTAGATGCACTAAAATACTAATAAGATGCAATTGAACGTAAAAACGAGCATAAATAACTATAACCTATAGTACCATCTTGTTCGACGAGCTCTTCTCGCTAAAGGTGACTCATAGTTGATTCTTTCCACACTATCTGCATTATTTGAATGATAAATTAAACACACCAAATTCATTTATTTTACATGATATTCTATCAAAAATATGGAAGAAGAAGTAAAATTATAGAAAATTCACCTACTGCACTTATGTCAGGTACAACGTCAACTACTGCCATACTTGTCAAACTAGAAGTGTTGATTTCTTCACTTAATTCTGTAGTTTCTGTAACAGAGTGAAAATGTTATGATAACGAAATTTAAAATCACCAAGTAGATGCACTAAATCAACAACCACATGCACTAAATCACCAACTAGTATTGTATGTTTTAACAAACAATTTGCCAAAACAATTTGAGTGAAAAATTACCTGTTTGATAAGGTGTATTTTGTACTCTTTCATCCAAAATATAAGCTGTGTACAAAACAATTTGAGTATTCTCCATCGCCGGATTTCCATCATCATATTCCGATTCCGAATCCATTGCTATGCTACGGGAAAAAACAATAATCAAAACTAGTTATTGTTCGCCGTCGCCGGATTCCCAAGTAGTAGCGCAGTCGTATAACCAAGTAGCGCCGTCGCCGGATTTGAAGAAGGAAGGCTGTGGCAGAATCGAAGGAGGAAGCTGAATAGAAGGAGGAAGGGTAGGAAGGGTAATTCGAAGTATCTGATTGGTTTGAGTTATTAATTTAAGTGGTATGTAGGTATGTATGGATAGTATGGTATGTAGGGGAACCCAACCCTATATATATATATATATATATATATATATATATATATATATATAGTAGATATAGAGATATATGACAAGTCCGCTAAACAAGCGGAAAGATCATGCGGGGTTAGTTAACCTAAGAAATCAGGTTTGAAGATATAAGTCCATGCCTGGCTTGAAGATATTTCATAAGTGCTTAATAAATGAAAAGAAACGCAAAGATTTTGCAAAACAATCATATATAAGGTAAATTATCCGTAAGCGGTGAGATGTTCCTCGGGAAAATTGTTACATTTCATATATGAGAAATTTTACGAAAAGACTATATGTATCACAAAATATGTTATTTTTCAATATTAGCTAATGTATCACAAAAAAAAAAAGTAGGCTATTTATTTATTTATTTATATTTACACACTGATTTCTTTTTATTTTAGGTAGTGATACATTCACTACATAACATGTCATAAAATGTTTCACTACCTACCTTTTAGCTCTAAATCGTGGAAAGCTGGATTTATAATTTTGTACTATATAGATCTGATTTTTTTTTCGTATTATAGTTTTATCATTAAAAAATGTAAAAATTTCATTGATGCCCATCATGTTTAATTTGAGAAAATTTGGTGTTTTTTTTTTTTTTATTTGATATGTGTGTATACCTTCTTCCATTTATAGTGGCATGGGATCCTTCTTTTGTTTGGTTTCACTTTAGTGGAATGTGCCAATTAATTAAGTGATTGCACATGCGGGTGGTTGATGATCCACATTTAATTTGAACCGTGGCTAATGATGTTTATCTAAAACTGCAGATGCTTCTTTCTTGTTATATGCCTACAACTACCCACCTAATTACTAGTGATCAAAAGTGCAATACTAAAACCCGCAAAAGAAATAAGAAAAAAGAAAAAAGTGTAGTACTAATATGTTGTTTTGCTTATCAATCTAGAGCTAAGAACCTTATCAAGTGAGATAAGGGATCAAATGGTTTTATAAAGACCATTTACAACGGCTTGTTCTAGTCAAGTTGCATAGTTGCAACGGCTATGAACAAGCCACACAACTTAAGAAATTCAGGTTGTTTCGTATAGAGAAAAACAGGACTAGCAAGACTACTTAATAGCATAATAAAAGAGGATTAAGAGGTTTAAAAATAAAAACCAAATTCCTCATACAATTCTACACTCCCTCTCAAGTTTGGTTGTATACATTGATCGATGCAACCAAGCATGGAGTCAGCACTAATTTTAGGGTGGTCTAGGTGCAAGTATTGGACCACCAAGTCAGCAGTTTCAGGAAGATACATTGGTGGAAAGATTTTACAGGTAGGGGCCCATTTTAAAAAGTTGAATTCCTATTGGTTTTGGTACACCAACTAGGATTTTCACCTGGACCAACATAAAATTTGTGAGGAGTGAATGTGCTGAAACACCAGGCTTGACACCGCCTTTGTCAAGATGTCAGCTACTTGATCTCTTGATGGCATATGACTTAGATTTATTTCACCATTGTCCATATTTTCCCAAATGAAGTGTCTTTCAACATGCTTCATTTTTGTCATGATGAGTAGGGTTTTATGCAATGCATAATGCTGAAACGTTGTCACAAAGAATCTGAATAGGTTTAGAACTTGAGATTCCTATTTCTTTGAGAAGTCTCTAAACCCATATTCCTTCACAGATGCCCAATGCAAGAGCCCTAAGCTCTTATTCAGCACTTTCTCCAGCAACAGCATGTTGTTTCATGTTCCGTTGTCTGATTCTTCTTGAATAGGATTCATTGGCAAGGGTTCTTATTTAGGAACCTTCACACTCTATCAACTGCTTGCATATGTCTTTTAGTGGGTTTATGCATGAATTGGCTACCAAACCTACAACAAAGCATATATCAAACCTAATATGAGATAGGTAAATTAGTCTCCCCACCAGTCTTTGATATCTCCCCTTGTCAACAATGGACTATCACTCTCTTTCCCTAGTTTGAGGCTTAATTCCACATGAGTGACACTTTACAACGGCTAGTTCTAGTCAAGTTGCATAGTTGCAACGGCTATGAACAGCAGCATAATAAAAGAGGATTAAGAGGCTACTTAAAAATTTTAGGATGTTTATTAAAGGAAAAATAGGATTAACAAAACTACTTAATAGCATAATAAAAGAGGATTAACCAACTTCATAATAATGACCAAATTCCACATACAATTCTACAGTGATTATTCCTTCTCCGTATTGAGGATATCCTTGTTTTTTTTGCTTAATTAAAGCCCCAGTATCCGGGACCAATTGACCCGACTAATCCGGAGTTTGGCTCGAGTCATACCTGCAGAGTCTGATTCTGGTCCGGCTTAGTGCTTTTTCAACATGGCGCTTCAGAGGTGAATCAAACCGGGGACCTCCCTAGGCATTCTCAAGTCATTTACCACTTAAGTCAATCTACTTGGTTTATTGGAGAAATTCTTATCCGCACTCTCCTCACGTGCACCGATCCGTTGGATGCGCGACATGTATACAAGAAGACAAATACTAGCGAATCCAACGGACGGTCCAAGCGAAGACTCCTCGAGTAAGAATTTCCTAGTTTATTGAAGATATCTCCTTGTGGTCTACCCTTTTTCCTTCTTAATTGGTATTGCTTTTCATCATCTTAGTAAAACATTTAAGTTAATGGGCCACCTACATTCAATTTATAAGGGACACATACAACTAATTATAGGGGAGCAGATTCCCCCCGGTATTGCTTTTCAACTAATTATAGTAACATGCTACAGTGAGGGTATATCCCAATTCACACCTAGATTGTTATATGGAAAGAAGAAAATGTCAGCTCATATCAATGGATTTGCCAACTACTACTTGCCTTGCTGTCAGTAAATAAAACAAAACAAATATATGTATTCATTCACGAGAGACTTTATGGTGCAACGGTCGTAAGAAGGTTGTACCAAGTGGCATACATTAGAGCCTCTCATTTTTACTCTCTTTCACATAATACACTTTTATCGTGTGTGAGAGGTTAAAAATGAATGGTTGTAATGTATGCCACTTGATACAACCTTGCTACAACGGTTGTATTATAAAATTTGTCCTTATTCAGAGAGAATCTGTGTTGCATTGACAGATCGTGCGGTCATGCATTAGACAACAAAATTGCTCAAATTACATTAATGAAACACACACAAAAAAGAAACAGCTGTTGTGTTTAATTATGGGGTGCCTACCCCAAACAGTGACAACCAACCTAACAAAAGAAAAGAAAATCATAAATATATATATAAATAAATAAATCAATTGTCAAAATTTACTTACAAGAGAAACATAAGATTATACAATTTCTCATCATAATATATATCTACTTCTGTATAAACATTAATCCCACAAAAAAAGAAAGAAAGAAAGAAGAAGATTGATTATTCATGTGTGCAATAAGTATCTGAAATTGAAGTCATAAGGCATAATCTCCAGGAAGTGTGAAAGAGGCTCATCTTTTCCTCTCTCAAGGCAGCTAATTGCTTCTTTTCCTAGTTCATTAGGTAGTTCAAGACATATCCAATCAACTAATGATTCTAAATCCTTTGCAAAATCTAACATGTACCAGTCTATTAGTTTCGGTATCACCACGACTTTTTCGTGGTTGAAATGCCGATTGCTGCCTGTAGGTACTCTTTTTTCGCTACTTCAAGCTCGTTTTCAACCCCGGATGCTGTGTAAATTCTCACCTATATATATGTATTTCAAAACGGGGTTAGAATCACCCGTCTCTGTTTTCTCCGTTCACAAGAAACGAAAGATTCTGACTTTTATGCATAGTAATATTAGTAAAACTTACAGCAGGGGATGACCAGCTTCCACAAGAAAGGGCAAATGTTACCAAAGGCTCTGATAATTCTAATCCGAAGATGCTACGTGCTGATGTCTCTTCGTTCTTTGAACCCTTTGCAAAAGTCTACACGAAACCATATAATTTTTTTTATATTCTGAATCACGAACTCTAAATTTCGTTAAACCAAGCACTATTAAGATGATAAAAACCATTTTTTTCCTTACAAATTTTGAGTGATAAGGAAGTCTCAGTATGAAATGCTCAATGGTTATGGCATTCACGAGGTGGCCTCCCACATTTATACTTGCCTGTAAGACGAGAAGCAATTAGTAACAATCAAACTTTAAGGAATCTTTACACAACGGTAGAATCTGTCTCGTGTGCCCACGTGTCATTGGTGTGAGACGCAGAAAGAACATCTTACTATGGACAGTAGGCCTAAATGGCCTGACTTCTGACCCTTTCAAGACTGGACTACATTTTTAGAGTCAAAGATTAAAGCCAGAACTCATAACAGAACAACAACTTTTAGGACACACGGTGTAAGTGAACTACAAATGATGTGCACTGCTGAAATATCAAGAACATTTGAAACGACGTTTTATTTTCTTCAAACGTTCTAAGCTGCCCGGGCTTTAATAAGCTTTAACTACAGAATGCATCACGCAATACTAATTTTATGACAACAAAGGACAAATGAACATACCTTCTGCATCAACGCAACTACCAGTTCAGGACTCTCTGGTACTCCATGTTCAAGATACGCCTAAGTATGCAAACATAATACTCGTGTTGCATTAAAGAGGTATAATATTGAAGTATAAAAAAAATTGATAGAATAATTACAATTATAATGCCAGAATATAGAAATATTGCACATACATTCATCATACAGGTATTGTAAATGTTGATCCAGAATGCAAGCTTTTCTTGATGATTAAGGCCCGTCAAGTCAACTGATGCAAGTTTCTCCAGTAAAAGCCTGATAAATAAAATGAAATCAGGAGCCGAAGGTATGAAAAAAAAACGACAAGTTTCAACCAAATACAGTGATTCTTAACCTACTTTAATCTGCGTACAAGAAAGACAGATACTTTTGCTTGATTTGGATTGATAGAGGTTGCCTCCACTGAAAATAAGTTCTTATATGGACCAATGTCTCGCTTCCCAAACTCCGAGCAGATACCATATGGATCCTTAAACTCCACGCCTTCCATGTTTTTCTCCGAATAATTTAATGTTGATAGTGAAATCAATGGACTTGCTATGCTTTTGCTCCTTTTTGAGCTCATTCTAATAAAAATATTTGATAAACATTTCAAAATATTCTCTGAAATTACATTTGGACCGTCACCTCCAGATGATCTTTCTGTTCCTTTAACAGGGGTCTTAATTTTGCTCTCTTGGTTTATATCTACCTGAAAATATTCAGAAATCACATATTCATTTCACCAGAAACGGATCAATTACAATGTCAAACAAAAGGTACGATGTTAGAACCTGCAATTTTCTGGGATCTAAGAGTTTTTCTGGTGATTTATATTCCGAAGGGGATTTTTTTGAAGGAGTTCTAACAGTCTGCCTTGTTACAGCAGGAGATTTCTGCTTATCATTTGGTGGATTAGAACATTCATTGTTTTCTTTTCCAACACCTGTGTCTGAAAATCAAATTAGAAAATTAGATCTTATACTATAAAAGAGTTTTTTTTCAAATAGTTGAAACAAAATGAATTAAGTATACCATTGAGGATTGGAATTTCTTCGTCTTGAGGTGCCAACTTAGTTTGCTTCTGTCTCCTAATGTTTATTGGAGAATGATCACATGGTTCACATGAATTGTCCATATTCCTTTTTGATGATGAAATGTAGACAGCTTCTTGGTATAATCCTTGTCTGAAATGTACTACTTGGTCTTCAAGTCGAACGACTTCCTCTTCCAATACTGCTACTTCAGCAAGAAGCTCCAGTGTCTATAAGTATCAATTAATACCACAATATAACAGTTTCAATTGGAGACATTATATTAACATTATATAAGTTTATAGTATAGAATGAAAGACTAACATGAGGTGGAAGATACGGCGGAAGACGAGGTAATGCACCAAGAGGCCTTGTAAATGCTCTCTCCAAAGCTCTGTGCACATTCTCCTCATGTCTGAGTTTTATCTTTAGCTTGTCAACCTTAAAATTTTGCATATTGATTAAGAATCAATATAAATAATAAGATATCATAACATATAATTGAACAAAATTAGAAGCTTACATCTTGTTGCAAAGCTTTCTTTCTCTCTCTGATTGAACCAAGTCTATTTGTGGTTGCTTTCTGAGCTTCCATTATCCTCTTATTGGGGAGCCCCACATTTCCCTTGACAACAGAATGAATGAACACTAATATTATTCAGCCTCAAGAAAAAGGATAAAATTAGATAACAGAAAAAAGAAGAGGATAAATGCACATGGAGAAAAGAAAGCAAAAGAACAGTAATAATGCAAAATAGTGGGTAAAAGGCAAAGTAAACAACTTTTGAGGCTTTATCAAAGTAGACATTAAACAACCTTGCAATCAGTAGCAAAAAGAAAAGGAGAAGGGCAGAACATAAGACCAAGTGAATCACACACCAAACCCAAAAACAAAGCAATCCCTTGTTCTACTTTTCTCTTTTACACCATTGGAAACTGAGAATTCTCATAATTCTTATCAAAGAATTTAACTTTTCCATTAATTCTGGAAAACTTTCCAATCCCACCTCAAAATTCACAATCCAATTTAAAGATTTGAAGAAAAAAACAGAGAGCCTTGTGAACTTACTTTGTCATGCTTAAGAGGAGCTTTCATTGACTGCAAAGTAGTCCTGCTTCTTGTACTATTCATTTGTTCTTCACTTCCCAGAATAATGAATCGATAACCAAAAAATAAAAAAAAATAAAAAAAAAAAGAGAAAAAAGAAAACAAAACTGCAACAACAAGCAAACAAGAAAAGAAGAAAACTTTTATAACATATACAGAAGAGCTATGAGAATCCATGAAAAGATGGAAGTGATAGACACCTTCAAACGAATGAATTTAAAAACACTGCACTGTCAGATTTGGTGTACTTACAGAGCGGGAAAAGCTGCTGGAGTTAGAAACTGTAAATGCCCAGAAGACAAAAAAAACAAGAATATTTATTATCTCTTCTGAGTACAATTTCTGGTCTTCTTGGTTTGCGTTAAGAACTTAAGGGTAATAATAATCACATCAAGAACCCATATCAACAGTTGATTGAGTATTTTGAGTTGACTAATATAAATAAATCAGGTTCATTTGAGGGAAGAACAAAACAAGTTTCTGAATGTCAATGAGAAAAGAGAGATAACCCGAGTTGGTGGACAATGAATTATGTCCCTCAGTAGTGTCCCATAATATATGTACGAGCCGTGGAGAGAAGAAGGAGAAAAGGGTTTGTCCAACTGTACTTTTTCACTATAGAACATGGCCCTTAACAATTTTATTCCCCCTTAAATAAATAAGGAAACTTATGTCCATCTTTTAATCCCACACTTTTGATATTATAATTTTATGAAAATGGTTGGGTTAAACTACACGTGCAGAGGTTTTACTACAAATATACGCCATGAAAAAGGTGGAACGACTAAGATTTCTGAGTAAAACATAACCCGACCAAACTTCGGATTAGTCGGATCAATGAGTTTCGGATACCGAAGGCTTTAAGCAAAAGAAAAAGGTGAGATTGAGTCTAGTTTTGTAACTTAAGTTATAACTACATCGAAAAAAAACTTAGGTTATATTGGATCTATATAATATCATAATTATGTTAACCCGTCCAAATTTGGATTATATTGCTTCTTCCCTGTAATCCAAATTTGGCCGATTCCGTCTAAATACAGTCAACCCGTCCAAATTTGGATTTCTTTTCTTCCCAATCCATTCACTGACTAAAATGGACGGAATCCGTCCAAAATTTAGACGCAGCATCCGAATTGTGACGAATTAAGTCCAAATTTGGGATTTTTTTTTTTTTTTTGTTTTTGTTTGTAGTCTCTTTTTACAGCGACGATTACAGGGAAGAAGCAACTGATGATAGTTCCAAAAGAGAAGGAATAAAGCACCAAGAATTATTCAAGAATATCATCTCAATTGTTCCGCACAAAATCAAACACAAACCTGTCCGCCGGAGTCGGATTATCCTACGAATGTCGATTCTCCGGATAATAATGTGACTTGCCCAGATTATTTCCGGTGGATACATGAAGATCTAAAGCCGTTTAAGTCCACCAGAATCAGCAGGGAGATGGTGGACGGCGGCGAAATATATTCACATTTTAGATTGGTAATATCGAAAGATGGATCCTTCTACAATGAAGGCTGCCGGAGCTACTGACTCTTCCCGGCGTACTTCTGTTTGCAATTGCAAACCCCCTGAAATCACTTGTTATCAAGATTTGTCGAATACTGCTAAAGCTCTGAATCAAGTTTCCGATTCTTCAATGCCGGAGAGTTGCAAGAATTCTGATAATCAAGTTTCACAAATTTGGCCGAAACGTCCAAATTTGGACGCAATTCGTCACAATTCGGACGGATTACGTTTATTCTGGTCGGTGAATAGATTGGGATGAAAAGGAATCCAAATCTAGAGGGGATTGACTGTATTTGGATGAAATCGTCCAAATTTGAACGAAAAACCTGAAAAAAAAATATCGTAAAATGTTTTTTTTTCAGATCATACAGTGGCCTGATTTATCAATTTTTCAATAAATGATGATTGAGCCGACATGATATGATTGTAGTAGTAGCTATCCAAACTTTATAAAAATATAAAGATGAAATTGCGTGTCAAATTAAGAAAAGATATAAAGATGAAAAAAAAAAAAAAGATAAAGAACATGTCTTAAGCATCACAATAAAACATTGATCCTTGGTTTTTATGATATATAAAAATAAAAAAAATAAAAAAATGAGGTGAGGACATGGATCGCTTATTCCGTGGGCTGTGGTAAGATTTTGCAGACGATTAAAAGACATGAAACTTTGCTTTAATCATATAAAAAGGCTTTCTGACAATTAATCTTTTGTTAATTACTGTCGTTGTAGGAGTCCGAAAACAAATTTAGTTAGTCAAATGAAATGAAATGATATGGAAGAACTCTCTTCTCTTTCAAATTTGGATCTGAACTAAGGACAAAATGTCTTTTTTTTTTTTTTTTGGGCTTAGCTATATTTAAATTACTCTGCTCTATTGCAGAATCTTTCACCAAACAAGAACAATAAATGATAACAAAAAGAACGAGGGTAAAGCAAGAATCAAGAACATTTGTGTCAAAATATAAATCTGTCGCCCCTCAAAAAAAAAAAAAAAAAAAAAATATATATATATATATATATATATATATATATATATATATATAAATCTGTTTGACTTTCGAATTTATCTCATCATATAAATCCATTCGAATATTAAAGAGTAATTATTACATTTTTTTTTCTTCAAATTTTACCGCTAATTTATTACTATATATATATTCACCTATTTTACAACAAGTACATAAATGAGAGTCAAAGAGTATTTTAGACTTTTAGTATTAAAAGTACATAAATGAGAGTCAAAGAGTATTATAGACTTATACTATTAAAATTAATGACAATTATCTATATTCTTAATTCGTGTGAAAAAAAATCTAAATGAATTTACATTTCGGGACGTAGGTAATAATTGACCAATTACTTTGTTTGGTACTCTATCCGTCTCAAAATATAAGTTCATTTACAATTTTCACACAGTTGAATTTTTTTTGTTAAATTTCATTAATTTTATAATAAAAGTCTACAATATTCTTTAATTGTAATTAATTGAATAAACATATGTTAAATTTCATTAATTTTATAATAAAAGCCTACAATATTCTTTAATTGTCATTATTTCAATAAATATAATAAATCAGAGGTAAAAGAAAAAAATAACAAGTGATTCGTTGATATCTAAATGCTCTTATATTATGTAACAAATCTAAATGAATTTATATTTTGGGACGGACGGAGTATAAAATATAAGAAAACATTTTGTCTGTTCACAGGACATAGCCTAGTGGTAAATGGTTTGAGTGTTTTAAAAGGGCAGGTGGATCTTAAGTTGGAGTGTGGATGTTCGAACTCCGTAAATGAGGACTTCTTTTAGTTCTTTGGTATAATTGCAAGCTTGTGACTCTAAGATAGGGGCGGACCCAGCCCTCTAGGGGTGGGTGCATGGACCCAACTCAAATTTTCGGGCGAAGTTACTAATATACCCCTTTTGTAATATTAAAACTGTGTGTGTATATTATTTCAGATATTTTCTAACATAATTATGCACTTAGTTCAGCTGGTTAGAACATTTGTTACTTATCCTAAGGAAAGATTTCGTACCCGCTCTCTACACACCGGCAAATTTTACATGGTATGCACACTCCAACAACAAACTATGGTAGAGAACTGAATCTTGTCCAGTATTAAACATCATTACGCTTTCTGGTGATATCATCTCCTCTATCAAGATAATAAAAATCATCTTCCAAATTCTTCAATTTAAAATAAAGTAAAATAAACAACGAACTATGAAAGATTGACCCATTTAACACATAAGCATGCATTTATCAGAAGTGGTGCAGCTCTTTCACATACACACTCATATTCTTTTTCTTTTTTTTTTTGATTTTTGAGGGGCATACACACTCATATTCAACCCATTTGTATCTACTACCAGAATCAACAGCAGCGACGTGGTGATATTCGATATCTTCAATCAATGGATTAAAGTGCTTGAAGACATTTGTATACATTGATCATAAATATCACTATAGAGTGGGTGATAATGTATAGACTAAAACACACTTCGGGTGTAACGCCTCCAGACCCCGTGCCTAGTAGCACTAAATGAGTGATAAATGGTCTGGTCAACTATTTAGACCGCCGTCCTCGTTTGGTCTAAAAGGGCTAACCCGAGTTGACAAGATATTTATGTCTCACACTTATATGGTGGTGATGCGCTTCCCACTTCCAATGTGGGATATCACATTCTTCCCCCTTATAAGGGACTGGCGTCCTCGCCAGGACGGCCAAGACTTGTCCTTGTGGACTTGTCACAGTTCGTCTCTACCAGAGGACTCTAGAAGTGGCATGTAGCACTTAGATCCATCTGATAGTCGGCTCTGATACCATTCTGTAACGCCCCCAGATCCCGGGTCTGGTAGCGCTAAATGAGTCATAAATGGTCCGGTCAACTATTTAGACTGCCGTCCTCGTTTAATCTAAAAGGGCTAATCCGAGTTGACAAAATATTTATGTCTCACACTTATATGGTGGTGATGCGCTTCCCACTTCCAATGTGGGATATCACATCGGGAGCGAAAATGGGGTGAAAATTAAGTTCGGAGCGAAATTGGGTGACACAACAATAGGCCGGGCGCACGCTCAGCGGGATGGTGCGAAAGAGGAGGTCGGACAGCAGGATGTATCCAAACAGAAGTTATAGATCTGATACTTCCTCCACCCCACCCATTTTAGCGGCTCACTTCTTCCATACACAACCATGGGGAAGAATTTGATGCGGTGGTGTGGTCTTATCTAATTTGGGGTGCAAAGTAGATGTGGTGCGGTGCCAATTAACTTTGTCCTTGTGTCTGGGTTGTTGTGTTTGGCCTTCATGTGGATTTTCTTCTTTGTCACAGGTTACTCTATGGAGTCTTATGCCGTTGACACTCATTTTTTATGTTTTTGTTTTCTTTCTTTGTTTGCTTTCTTCTTCCGGTTTGATTGGTTGTGCGTTTGCTTTTCTTGGTGTTTGGTGAACCAACGGTTAGCTGGTTCTTTGTCCGATGTGATGTGGTTGTGTCGTTATATTTTTCCGTGATTAGTCTTTTTTTAATATATCTTTCGTTTTAAGAAAGAATTGTATACATATATTTTAACTATGATAAATTTAAACAAATTAATAAATCTTAAGTTACCTAGCATTATTTCTGACTCTAAATGATAACATGGGCGGATCTACACTATGGGGTGGGAGGGGCAGTCGCCCTCCTTGGGTCGGATAAAATGCACTATTATAAATAAGATGTATTTTATTTGTCCACTTAAAATATATTTTCGTCTCTATATTCGTGTTGTCACATAATATAATCGTATAACTTAACATTTTTTTACTAATCATTATCAAAGTGATACATTTTAAGAAGTTTTATTATAATAAAAACAAAATAAAATAAACTGTGAAACGAACCGTACTATTTTATTATTATATTATTATTGTCGAATCAAAGTTAAATTAGGGACGATTTTCCTTATTATATTTATTATATTCAAACAATTTGTACTTGTCAGGCAGTTAAAAAAACCTATTGTATCATAATATAATCGTATAACTTAACATTTTTTTTACTAATCATTATCAAAGTGATACATTTTAAGAAGTTTTATTATAATAAAAACAAGATAAAATAAACTGTGAAACGAACCGTACTATTTTATTATATTATTATTGTCGAATCAAAGTTAAATTAGGGACGATTTTCCTTATTATATTTATTATATTCAAACAATTTGTACTTGTCAGGCAGTTAAAAAAACCTATTGTATCGCCCCCCCCCCCCCCCCCCCGTCCGGGGTCGCAGGCGGTCGTTATTATCTTATTAAGCCAAGTATGGTTGGTTATCTATTATTCCATGCGGGTCGGGTCGGAATTATCTCATTAAGTGAGGAATGGCAAGTTATCAATTTTCCCTATATGCCGGGATGAAGTATCATGTCAAATGCCAAATCGGCTAGTCGCTTTTTTTTTTTTTTTTCTCGCAAGTCGGGTCGAAGGCATCTTATTAAGCCAAGTATGGATGGCTATCTTTTTCCATACAAGTCATTTTACTAAAATCCAGAATCAGTATACTTACACAAATTCAAACATGTTAGGAAATGTGACTTGACCTCTTATACAGAGTTGAATACTAAGCTGAGTAAAGTCAGTTGAGCAAAGTCAGCTGAGTAAAAGTGAACTTTGACCAGAAGTCAATTTTGGGCAGAAGTCAACTTTAGCAGAAGTCAGCTTTGGTAGAAGTCAGCTTTAGTAGAAGTCAGATTTGGGAAAGTCAGTTTTGGGCAAATCTCAGTTTGGGAAAATCTCAGTTTTGGTTACGTCTGGTGAGTCAGTTGAGCTGAGTTCACATATGGGGTATTTTAGTCAATCTGCTAGTATGTCTTTATGGCGGCTAGGTTTAGGGTTTTGTGACTATAAATACACGTCTGTTGTAACCTAGAACATTTGCAGCTATAGTAGGAGCAATTGCGTATGCAATTGCAGAGTCTGTAAAATCTCCGGTGATAATATATTCTCCTCTTTCTACCCGTGGAGTAGTCGGCATTTTGCCGGAAACCACGTTAAATCTCGTGTTATTGTTTCTGCTTTGATTTATGCTTTCTCGTTTATTAATTCTTGATTATTGCAATCCGTTTTGATCCCTGACGGTCCTAATTCTAACAAGTGGTATCGGAGCGTCCAGGTTATCATCATGGATGTAACGCCCCAGGCACCCGGGCCTGGTAGCGCTAAATGAGTCATAAATGTCCGGTCAACTCGCAGACCTCCGTCCTCGCTTGGTGCAAAAGGGCTAACCCGAGTTGGCAAGACCTTTATGTCTCACACTTATATGGGGGTGATCATTCTACTATTTTTCCTATGTGGGACATTACATTCTCCCCCCCCTTATAAGGGGACCGGCGTCCTCGCCGGGACGGCCAAGATCGTTCCCGGATCGTCCCTACCGAGAGGTAACTAGAGGCCATCCTTACACCGTCTTCTTGTACGGTGCGGCTCATAGTTCCGTCTGATAGTCGGCTCTGAATACCATTCTGAACGACCCCAGACCCCGGGCCTGTAGCGCTAAATGAGTCATAAATGTCCGGTCAACTGCTTAGACCGCCGTCCTCGTTTGGTCTAAAAGGGCTAACCCGAGTTGACAAGACCTTTATGTCTCACACTTATATGTGGGTGATCATTCTACTATTTTTCCTATGTGGGACATTACAAGGGAATCTGAGGTTCTGTTTGGGAATCATCTCGTTTGAACACAATTTTATCTTCACCAAGAACTTCACCGGTGCTAGGATTCTATGATAAAAGTTCTGTTCTTTGGAAAGATCAAGATGTCTGAGTTAAATGTAGAGATTGATAAATTCACCGGAAGGAACAATTTCAATCTGTGGCAAATAGATATGCGTGCTCTGTTGAAGAAACTAGGGCTTTGGACTCCATTGACAAAGGCGATGGATGCCGAAACGCTGAGATGGTCAATCTGGAGGAAAAAGCACATTCAATGATTTTGTTGTGCTTGTCTGATGATGTTATCACTGAAGTTGCTGAAGAGGATTCAGCAGCAGGGCTGTGGCTGAAGCTTGAGAGTCTCTATATGACTAAGTCGTTGACCAACAAGTTGCTGATGAAGCAACGTCTGTTCAGTTTAAAGATGCATGAAGGAATGCCTCTCAGAGATCATTTGGAAAAGCTGAACATAATATTGCTTGATTTAAGGAGTATTGGTGTTAAGATCGAAGATGAGGATGCAACTCTAATTTTGTTGGTATCATTGCCAACATCATATGAGAATTTTATGCAGTCTTTTGTTGTTGGAAGAAACACAGTGTCATTGGAGGATGAGCATCTTTCCATAATCGAGAGCTAAGGCATAATTCAGCTTGCACAGGTACAGACAATCGGGTTGTTTGGTTTAATCGCGCTGCAAGGCGATTGCAAAGGAATGGAAATCCTAAAAAGAAGACATTCAAGAAGGGTGATTCCAAAGACCCTAGTGCAAATGCGGTCCGAATCTAAACCCTGGAGTGTTGACAAGCGAGTGGAACTTCGGTCGATACTCGGTTGAGTTTGCGAACTCGGTGAGAACGATCAACACTAATCTAGCACTTAGTTGTGCATCGAACTGAAGAATCAAAAGCCGAAACGAGTGGAACCAAAATGCGGGATTGGGCGAGTGAGGGTCGGTGATCTAGTACCGATTGAGTGAAAGTCGGTTGTGTAGAGTGGAATGTTCAAGTCTGGGAAGTAAGCTGAATGAAGAGTCAGCTAAGTCCATCTGTCAGTGGAGTGGCGTCTACTAAATCTGTTGAACATGTCCACACTGGTTCTGCATCTGTGTCTGGAAGCCTCAACTGTTTGAAGTCAGCTGAGTAAGAAAAATCTGATATGTTTGGTTGGTGAAGTCAGCTAAGCATCTGGTGAACATATCTGTGGTGGAGTTCTCATCTGGAGTTAAGTCTCATCTGGAGATGTCTAACTTGGAGTCAGTTGTGTTCACATCTGGTCAGCTCAGAAAACTGAATCTGAATCTGCAATTTGTTTGGTTGAAGTTGAATCTGAAGAACTCAGCTGCGTGTGCTCAACTGAGGTGATTACATCTGAATGTGGTAATCACATCTTATCGGTGATCAAGTCTTTGATCACATCGTTCTCAACTCAATCAAGTCCGAAGGAAGAAGAGGAATGCGGTACAAGTACATCCCGGCATTGACGAATGCATCCGGTACAATTACATCCGGTTACACATCCGTTTGAACGAGAGTTCAAGTCAATGTGGAGATTTGTTAGGAAATGTGACTTGACCTCTTATACAGAGCTGAGTACTAAGCTGAGTAAAGTCAGCTGAGCAAAGTTAGCTGAGCAAAAGTGAGCTTTGATCAGAAGTCAGCTTTGTGCAAAAGTCAGCTTTGGCAGAAGTCAGCTTTAGCAAAAGTCAGCTTTGGGAATGTCAGTTTTGGGCAAATGTCAGTTTTGGTTACGTCTGGTGAAGTCAGTTGAGCTGAGTTCACATCTGGGGTATTTTAGGGGCTGTTTGTTAAACTAATTAATCACTTATTCTGAAAAATTTAAGAGGCTAAAATATTAAGACTGTTTAATAATTTTTTAGGACACCTCTTAATTAATTAAGATGATCTGAAAATGAACTAAATTTATGTATAGATTATAAGCGACTGAAAGCCCACTTATCGCTGAATTGCAATTCTAACCGAAAGTGGGAATAGTAGGCGCAGATATATTTCTTTGTTTATTGCACCTTTTTTTATTTTATTTTAAAAAGGCTGTTTATTTATGTTTTTCATAAATTATTATAAAATATTTGGTCAAAGTACCATAAAACATGAAAAAGTTGATTGTATACATGGTAGAAGTATATTTGTGTTATAGTATTTGTCTACGATCTGATTTTAATATATACGTACTATAATATAATAACATGTAATAATTGAATTATATATATTAAATATTGGCATGTTTATCAGGCATCGTAATATATTAAACATTACACTTCAATAAACTTATGACAGTTTAGTCACACACACACACACACACAAAAAAAAAAAAAACCTTAAGGCAGTTTCAGTCATAACCAAATTAAATTAAAATGCGACATAGTGTTTTATTTATAAATATATCAAAGTTTCTAATATTTTATTCATATTATTTTTTGTGTTATGAACTATGTATCATACTGAAATACAGTAGAAATACATAAAAACCTTGTCGAGATAATATGTGATTGAAAATCGCTCTATGTTATCATATGTGGTTTTCTAATGAAAGAGAAAGACAAATTGTATATTTAACAATATTCACACTTCAAATGAGTAATGTTATCAAGCACTCCAATCAGTTTCAACACTTAAATGATTCGATTCTTAATATATTCGAGCAGTATTTCGGATTTCGACTTGATTTAACAAACATTACTCTTAGTCAATTGCAACGTACATGTGCGCTACATAATACTTGCAATTGCAGGTTTAGGGTTTTGTGACTATAAATACACGTCTGTTGTAACCTAGAACATTTGCAGTTGTAGCAGGAGCAATTGCGTATGCAATTTGCAGAGTTTGTAAAATCTCCAGTGATAATATATTCTCCTCTTTCTGCCCATGGAGTAGTAAGCATTTTGCTGGAAACCACGTTAAATCTTGTGTTATTGTTTCTGCTTTGATTTATGATTTCTCGTTTATTCTTGATTATTATAATCCGTTTTGATCTCTGACGGTCCTAGTTCTAACAAAACACTTTCCCAAGAATATATATATATATATATATATATATATATATATATATATATATATACAACAAGCAACAATGCATAAGACAATTTCCAAGTAGCATGCATTAAAGACACGTATTTTTACTTTATTTCACATAATATATTTTTATTATGTGTGAGAAAAAAAAAATTAAAATGTATGTAGCGTGATAGAACCTATATTCCAAATATTCTATAAAAAAATCCAGAATGAATAGGCAAATATAGTAACTATCATAATTGGTCAGAAGGAGCAGGTTTATTGACAGATTGTTAGTTTGGTACTACCTCTACACAAAAGAATAACACTGTCGGTTTAGGAAAATGCAGGACCCATGTTCCTGTCGGTTAGATCTTAACCCGCTTTTAAATTTTTAAAAAATTATTAAATAGTAAACCAAACTACACTATATATATATATGTCCTTTTTTTCTTCTTCAATTATACAACTAATGTCTCACAGTGAGATCAGGCAATAAACGACACATAATTACGTCCAGAAAATCATACTTACAAATCTTATTTTTGGTTTATTATAAAACGTTGGTGGACTTTGAGATGACAGCTATGGTAAATAATCAATCGATGTCATTATCAAGCATTTATAAACATTTCTCAATTATCAGTCACTTTATCTAACTAACTTGACATTGTGCATTTATTACTATTACAGTAGTATTACCTTTTCTCGCTTTTCTTTTGATTTGCTAAACCATTCATTTTTCTTTGAAGAGAATTACCTTTATTTTAACAAAGACAAAAACCTTTTTTTTTTTTTTTTAAATATTTTTTTTAAGGGTAAAAGATGCATATTTTATTATTTGGTGTCAATCTTACAAGCATGAACTACATGAGATGAGGAAGAATAACATAATTCTTTACCTCCAACTAAACTAAGACTTTTTCTAGCTAATAAAATGGGCAGGTAAAGACAATACCATTTTAGATATTACAAATATATTTCCCCCGACCCAAAACATAAGTCTATTTATTTAAAAAGAAGCTACAGTTCAGTTTCTAATTGTTCAGTTTTTTAATCTCTGTCGTTGAAAAAACATATAGATAATTACGTACGTTGGATTATTTTTTTTATTACACTATAATTAATGTGGTACAATAACACACAATCAATCATTTAACCTCCTTAACCGGTATTGCCACAACAAAATAATTGCTTCCAGGGCTTTTTTTTTTTTTTTGAGGGGCTCCAGGGCTATTTTTTTTTTTTTTTTTTGGTTTTGTTTCTGAGACGAAATACCTAAATCTATACGGGGACGGGGATCGAACCCAGGTCTCCTTCCACTGAAGCTTGGGTAGACCCTAGTGCTAACCACTAGGGCAATGGGCTTTGCCCCTTCAGGGCTACTTATTAATAAGAATTTTGTGTGGACAAATATAACCTCTCAATAATTTATCTAATAGTTCGACCTCCTTATTATTGTACACAAAATTTTCACCTTCTCCCCTAACTCCTGCAAATAAATTTTCGAGAATAAAAAAAATGGAAAAAAATAAATTGTTGGATGGGGTATTTTACCCGAGGTAGGGAAAAACGTTAGAAATGGTGATTGACAAGTAACGATGGTTTTTTAAATTCACAAAATAATCAATAATTAGATCAATATCATCTCCATTGTTGGAACTTTAAAGTTGTAGAATTTGACAGGGAAAAAGGAAAATAAAAAAATTAAGATTGCAGAACACATAAGGTTGGAAGCAAATCCATTTTAGTATATTTTAATGGAAAAATGGAGAAGGTGGAGTAGACTTTGAGACGGAGAGATGGTGAGGAGGGGACAAGCGGTGAACGGCGGACGGAGGTGATCATCTGCGTTTGTATATGAAAAGCCAGCGGGTTGAGAGTGAAAATTGGGAATTGTTGTGACATGTTAAAATATATTTTATGATACACAATAACTAGTAATGCGTCAAATCAATCCAACGGTTGTTATTATTTTAATATTGATCTAACAATAAACTAGACCGTCCAGTTTTTTTGTATTGACTGGACCGTAGTATTTTCTCTATTTAGATTTTACATACAATTAAAAAAAATAGTTTAGTGTCATTAATTATTTTTGGAAAAATAGATCTTTATTTAAATAGATGCGAAGAGCCTCCAAAGTGTCATTAATTTTTTTTATGCTTAAAGTGTCATTAATTTTAATATTCAAGTTTAGAATAACATTAGCTGTCATTAATATCATAGTTTTTTTTTTGTTTTTGTTTTGAGGGATCATTAATATCATAGTTGTAAAGTAAAATAAATTAGGGATGGAATAAGAAATATGTAGTAATAAATATTGAATTGGTAAATTAAACAGACTTATATTACGTGAAAAAACTAAATGAAATTATATTTTAATTTATTGTTTTCGTGAGGTATCTCCAGACAATTGTCTGTGATTAATTTTCGAGATACTGTCGGGCAATAAAGGTAAGGACCTCTCCCATTAAGATTTTGCTGGGAGAGACAAGTGGAGTAATTTATTCTCAAGTACGTATTATTTTTTTTTCATATCTTGTAGCGTTAACATACAAGGGCAGACGCATGCCTCCGGACAAAGGGTGGGGGCGATAGAGAAATTATACAACCACAACAAAAATACACAACCAATCGACACAACGATGATCTACACCATTGATTATAGTAGATCTATATTGATTGATCTAGGTCCCACAATAATCAATGGTGTAGATCACCGTTGTGTCGATTGGTTGTGTATTTTCATTATGCCCGTATCATTGCTCGGGGGCGATACAATAGGTTTTTTAATTAACAGTCCGACAAATACATATTGTTTGAATAATAAATATAATAGGAAAAAATTTCCCTAATTTATATCTATGAGTTACTACCACTTATCGCACTTTCTAACTTTGATTTGACTTTCCTTATACAAGTCGAATCCTAGATGTAGAAATATAAAAATAGATGAAGGCGGGATCCCTTTACATCGAAAACCTCCCCACTCCCACTGCATGTAGGCCGCTGATCATTTATTGGTTTAATTGAACTACTCGTGCAACAACTGTCTCAAACACTTCTCCAGCGGCTTCACTGGTCGCTGGTCTGCCATTCTCAGTGTCTAGAACTAGAAACTATAGTAAGAACATTGGCTTACCTTACCAAGTCTGCAGTTCGTTTCGCAGTTTATTTTTATACTGTTTTTATTATAATAAAACTTCTTAAAAAGTATCACTTTGGTAATGATTAGTAAAAAAAAATGTTAAATTATTCGAACATATTATGTGACAACAAGAATATAGGGACGAAAATATATTTTAAGGGAACAAATTTCAAAGTTTATATCGATATAATGATTTCAGCCTTTGGTGAGGTTTTCCTGGCCTGTGAGTCTACTCATATGATTTATTCCCGTCCTGCATGAGGATGTTTAATAAGATATCTACGAGGGGTGATTCTATGGTGGGGAGGCTCTAATGCGGAGATGTACACGTGGCAACATCTGAACCACACAGTTTCATCCTGTGTGGGGAATTCTCTATTGCATCTGAAACTGTGTGGTCCAGATGTTGCCACGTATGCAACTCTCTATTAGAGCCTCCCTGCATCAGAATCACCCATCTATGAGTTCCTCTCGTCATGTAGGGTTCAGATTTTCCATAAAAGTTGTTCTCGACCTACGGGTCTTTTCGTATGAATTCTTCTTGACTTGCGGTTTAATCTTATGCCCGACATGCGGGTCTTTAGGTGAGTTATTTTTTTCTAGGAATTTGGGTCTCAACCTTTAGATGAATTATTCTCGTCCTTTGGGTTATGATTATTTTTAGATAAGTTATACCCAACCCTCGAGCTCCGACCTACGGGTATCTTTTTATAGTATGCCCCTCAAGAACAGGGGCGGATTTAAGAGGAGGGGTGGGGGGTCAAGCGCCCCCCCTTAGATCCAGAAAACACACTATTATGTATGTTGCGTATTTTTTTTGCCCCCCTAAAAATTTACACTCACCCATAGTATCGCCCCCCTTACCCGAGATCCTGCGTCCGCCCCTGCTCAAGAATAATGGGTAAATTGCATGAATTTGTCCATGTATGTCGAGTTTAGTTCCTGACATGTAGGTCCTTAGCCGTGCACCTCCCGTTATACCGGCCCGACTTGTGGGTCTTTTCTTTTTATGGCTTATCTCGTTAGACTTTTGGCTCAAGATGGTTGATCAGATCACTGAAATATAGACTAGTCCTACTAGCATGTTTATATGGCGATGTTTTGAAGGTATAGATTTCCTTTTGTTAATAGTTGAGACCTGTTTAGATTATAGAAGAATGAGATCAAGGTATGCTCAACTCGTAAAATTTCATAGGAGAGGGACCGAGACATGCTTAGCTCGTTGATGAGTAATAAGAGGAGATTGAGACATGCTTGGCTCATTGATAGGAGATTTAGAATATATATATCCTTTTGTTTTGCACAAGAAGAGTCCGAATTTAATCCAACTTGTAAAATAATGACTAGGACTTGTCGTGTTATGTTGAGTTAGACTTGGTGATTTAGATATGACTAGAACGTACTTGTATAAATTTCCTAGTGCGATCATGAGATCAGCATGTCCTAATAATAAGGTGAAGGCCTATCCAGAACATGTAAGAAAGGCCTGAGCTCGGCTTAGTTTTTCCTATAATATAGAGACTTGTTTAGCTTGTTGGGGTGCGTTCAAACTTCATAATAAGAGCATGAGGTTGGCTTTGGCATTTTAATTTAATAAATAAGGTTACGGACTGAATAAGCTTCCTGACATCATTCCGGTTTTACATAATAAATGATTGAAGTCTACGTTAATAACAACAAGGCGGTTTCTATCAGCATCACGGTTTCGTTTTTGGCATCACGATTACTCTCGACAACTTATAAATTACTTTTGGAACCACATTGAATATTTTTATTAATTCTTTACCGTAAGCACTACAAAAAAACTAAAAAACTTGCTTCTCGTACCATAAATTTTATAAAATACAATTTAGTCCTTTGAAAATTAAAATAAAATATTATAATCCACAATTATTCACATATATACATAACAAAATTAATTTTCACAAACTTAATTTTCACCCAAATCATCATCAAAATCCATTTTATCCTCATTTTCATAATCAAAATTCATCTTCTTCTTAATCATCAAAATTCATCTTCATCTTCTTCAAACAAACTTCTTCATCATCAACATTTTCTTCAACCTTCTTCATCATCAAAATTATTCTTCATCTTCTTCAGCCATCTTCTTCAACCATCCTCATCTTCTTCAACAACCTTTTTCATTACATCAAATTCATCACCCAAATATCTGGAAGCACAAATGGAAGAAAAAATTGATAATCTTGAGCATGTAATAAGATAACACTAAAACATAATTCTCAATTGCTTGAAACCATTATAGAAAAAATGGAGTTTTTTTTTAGAGTTTTACGGCCGTCCATCGGATTCTCCGGCCGGCATCCCATCAAACGTCAGTACGACTCACGTTCGTGTGCAAGTTGAACGTCAAATGTGTCCAGAACTTAAACTGGTGTTGTTTTCAAAACGCCAGCAACTGTGACGTCTTTGTGCAATGCAAACGTCAATGTAGGTGACGTTGCAGACACAAAACCGAATATGATTTTGTTTGTAAAACGCCAGCTCCTTTGACGTTTACTGTGAAACATAACGTCATTCCTGGTGACGTTTATGACAATAGAACTAAAAGAGGTTCTGTTTTCAAAACATCACCATATATGACGTTGGTTTGGCTGAAACAACGTACATACTGTTGATGTTTTGGACCCAATGCTGAAGAAACATGATTCAAACAATGATTCTAACATTATACAAACAAAGATAATGACAAATATCGATCCAAAACAAACATATCTAATTATTTGTCCAAAACAAAATTCATCCATAAGTAATCCTAGCGTACTTCAACATCTAATACCATGATTTAAAATGTACTTCAAACGTACTTCAACATCTAATACAATGATTTAAAATTTTCAAACCCAAAAGTAATAAGTTATAATCCCCACATCCAATAAGTTATAAAAATGAATTTCAGAATATATTAATTCCCACATCCAACATGATATGATCTCTTGTCGGCTTATCAACGAGTTCAAAGGTACATCTATCTCCAACTTTGAGATCATTGGCCGTCAAGCAAACGTTTAACCTTGTGAAGCGAGCTTGTCGATAGGGTTCGGCAGAAGCTACAAGTCTAGCCGGCCATGAATCCCTTGTGGCACTCCGCGGCTCCACGGTCTTGCATCGCAGCATGTCATAAGTTATAGCAAATGATACCGGAATATTCTTCCAATCACAACAAAATTAAATAGTGTTAGAAAAAGCAATGACGGAAAATCATAAAACAAGAAAATAACTAAGATGTTTTTGGAATATCTCACCACATAACCATGTGAAAAGGCCGAGTTTGCCAGCGTCGTCTCATAATGGAGATTTTGGTTACCATTGTTGTCTCCACCTACATCATCGTCTGCATCCTCTTCTTCACTCTCGGACTCAGAAAAAGTCTTCTCACATTAAGTGTAATCCAACACAATAGTATCGAAAGTGAAATCTCACATGTGTTCAAACACTGCGAACTCCCCCTCATTCAAGTGACAAGCGGCCACATACTACTCCCATCCTTCCCCAAAAAAATGAAGAAGTCAATTGTCTATGGCTCCAATCCTCACTTCCCATGTCCCTATTCGGCTTTTGAGAACAACCCTATCTAGGTTCTGCAACATGTCGTTCAATTATTAACGTATGCTCAAGGTAATGTCTATGAGAAGAAAGAAACATATCATGTTAGTTCAATTATAATATAAGCGATAAATATGTATGTTAAATAATAATGACATACCAAACTTGTTGTGAAACCGGCAATAAGAACTTTGAAGAAACGATCAATATCCATTTGCTTCACTGTAGACTAAAAACGAATGAGGAATCCGAATTAGAATTAGAATCAGTCAGCATGCCAATCTAAAACAAGACAACATAGATACTCAAGCCAAACATAACCAATCACACAAGACATGACTAGTATCTTAATACTATAATGTTATAACCGCCCTCAGCTCAATCAAGGTTGGCCTTCCCATTATAATGTTAAAGGCCAAAATTCAATTTACCACCACATAGTCGACTAGCAGAGTCCTAATCTTGGCTCCCATCCAAAAGTGGTAGCTAGGCGTATCATGCCCGGGGGTTGGATTGGTGGTCCTGCAAATCCAACGAGTGGAGTTGTTGACGGCATAAGGTACTTTTCTTTAAGCTTTAGGGAGTGAAAGTCATTAGGGTAAAGTATACTTATGGTGCTACCTGTGTCAACGCAAATGTGTTTGACCTGATGATTACGTATAATTGGTTCAATTACAAGCTCCTCGTTGCTCACCATGAGAGTGATCGGATCCTGGTCTCGTAAATGATCTTCTCCGGTAATTTACCTTCTTTTAACTCAGTGAGTATCCCGAGGAGTT
This sequence comes from Gentiana straminea, assembly GCA_036785695.1. Taxonomy (NCBI): domain Eukaryota; kingdom Viridiplantae; phylum Streptophyta; class Magnoliopsida; order Gentianales; family Gentianaceae; genus Gentiana; species Gentiana straminea. The sequence goes on along the minus strand of JAVUPR010000312.1, from coordinate 1,553,091 downwards.
CTGTGAGAATCCTTAAACTGAGCAAGAAATGAGTTGGGCCCACATCTACCATTAAAATAGTGTCTGCCATATGATTGTCATCTTTGTGATGATCTTACTCAAGAGACCCGTCCCGGCGTTGGTTGTTTCTCTCTTTCCAACCTCTGTACTCATTTCCCTGCCGTTGATATCCTTGGTGATCTTGTTTATCCTCTTCGGTTGGGTCCCAGAATTGATCAAGATTTTCAGCTTAAATTAAGCCGTCATTTCCTCTCTTTAATTGACGGTAGTCTTCAGTATCATGTCCAATATCTCGGTGATACTTGCAGTATAAGTTTCCTTCTCATTAAGCCTTTCATGACATGATCCACTAGAGAAGAAAATACATAAGGATTAATGCCCACCAATTGCCGGCAATTTGAAGCATTGCATGAGTAATATCATTTTACTATGTTACATGCATGGGTTTAGATAGGAGTTTAGACTTCAAGCGTTTGAGAATGCAAAGATTTACAAAGAAAGAACAAAGCGTCTGCACGATAAGAAGATTCTGAACCGCATATTTCAAGTTGGAGATAAGGTGCTGGTATATAATTCACGTCTTCGCCTTTTTCCTGTGAAGTTGAAGTCTAGATGGTATGGACCAGTCTTTGTGACAACGATCCAAATCCAAAGAACCCTAAACAGTGTTTGAATGGGATGTGTTTGTGGTGTATTTTAGACTGAGCTCGGGAGTTATCTCTCTCGACTTGCATACGTATCCAATAGCTTAATTGGAATCAAGTCTTTCGTAGTTCCTTAGGGTTGTTTATATAGGGGATGCTTTATCCCCCTTCCTTGTCCTGCAGGGAATCGCATTGTAATTATCATCATTATTCCCCTAAGGATATACACGCCTAAATCCCTATGATTTAGGGATAATTATGGACATATTTAATGCCAATATCACAGTCTTTATGACTAAGGATTCTTTCCTCATTTTATCTCTAGTTTCCCATCGCGTGGAATAACAGCCAGGGTTGCTTTGAGCATCTGATTATGCAATCTGATTGACTGTGAATGAGAGTTCAAGTCAAGGTGGAGATTTGTCAGTTTTGGTGACTTGATCTCTAAACTGATGAATAAACTGGTGGAACTAATTTGTGAAACTAAGACTGAGAATGATGGTCATTTTTTGTAAAGTATATTCAGTTCTGTGAAAGTCAGTTTGATGAAGTGCAACTGAGTTTCTTCTGAAGTCGCAGTCAGTTTTTGGTCTGCTGAGGTTTGCTGAGTATAGCTGAGTTCTACATCTAGCCATTGATTACAAGTCTGGAAAGTCAGTTTGAAGATGAGTTTCGTCTGGTGGATAACAGCTGGAGCTGGGGTCCACATCTGGGGTATTTATGACGATTCTGACAAAGATCTTTGGCGGTTAGTGTTTGGGATTTGTGCCTATAAATACCAATGTTGTAATCAATGCAAGAGTGTGTCTTTCAAGAGTGTCTTTCACTTAGTGAGAAATACCTTGTAATTCTGTGCATAATAAAATATCTCTTTTTCTGTCCGTGGAATAGTCGGCACAACACCGAAAACCACGTTAAATCACTGTGTTCTCTTTGTTTCTGTGTTTTATCAATTCCGCCATACTTTATGTTTGCATTGCTACTGTGTTAATCTTTCTTATACTGCAAGCTTCTCTTCTGTGTTTCAACAATTAGAGAGATGATCCAAAGAGTTTTTTGAATGGTCAGGCAAAACAAACAAGGCGTGACAGGCCCCGGAGCTTTTCACCGAGGGGTTCTCCGACGCTCAAATCAGTATAATGATAGAAAAAATCTATGTTAACTGAGCCCTTGTTTGTTTGGGTGTTTTGGTTTGGGTTGGGTTTGAGGTTTTTTTATATCATATCACCAATCATTTCTTACAATTCTCTCATCAATTATTTCTTCAAATACAAATAAAAAAATATTAAATAATCTCTCACAATTTCACTTTATCTACTTTATTACCTTTTTACCATTAAAATTCATTATACTACTTTATTTCAATTTTTCTCACAAATCATTTATTTATCTACACAAATTTCAGAAAAACATTTTAACTTTCTAATCATTACTTCAATCATTTTTATCATATTTTATTATCCACTAATATATACTCCGCCCGTTCCAATTTATCTGAGACAATTGTCAAAATCATATGTTCCATTTTATCTGAAGTAGTTACATTTTCAATGCAACATTTATGGTACTTTTCCTTGCTTTACCCTTAATTATTGCAATAAGATAGATAAAAAAGAATGTCACATTAATTATATCAATGGACTTTTTAGTCATTCATTTTAAAGACAATACACTAACTCACTTCTTAATATGCGTGATTTTGGCAGAATCGCCGTATAATTTGGAACGGAGGGAGTACAATCAACCCCAAAACTAAACCCAACCCAGAACAAACACACCATGAGAGCTGGAATTCGTATACTAGACATATAGTAAGCGTACCCGATAAATGAGGAGAGTTACTCATTTATATGGTATTCTATCGTGAGATGGTTGTTACACAATAAAGTAATGGAGCGTGTATCCTGGGGACCGGGGCAGTTACGAGGTCAATACGGGACGATTATTGCTCATGGGGTAATGCCTAGATTGCTCACACAGTGGAGGAAACAGTTGTTCGAGAACGAGGACGTCATGCAACACCTCGCATATATGGAACCAAGAACGACTTGGACCACGTCGCCTAAATGATACGGAGCATTTTTAGTGCGTCCATCTAAGCGAAACGTGTCATTTGGAATTTATGATCTATCAATACCCTTTATGTGTAATCTTGTAAACCTCGTAAATGACTTTAAATTTTAGATATACCAGCTTAAAATTTGAGGAGAAGAGTATCATTGAATGCGACGTCTCATATAACTAGAAACAAACCTCATTGAATGCGTAGATACATTTATTTAGCTGTTGGGTATTCAGGGCCGGCCCTGATATATTCCAGGCTTAAGGTCAAGTCTCCGAATTGAGACTTTTAGTTGAAGATTTATTTTTGAAAAACATACTTATCGCGTTTTTAACATCCGTACATACAAAATTCAATTTATTGATTATCTCAAAACATACCTACAAAGTTGTCTTTTGGGCCAAATAATTTTTTTTTTATTGGGACATTTTGTTAGACATTTTCATAAATATTTTTTGTAATCTCTTGCATACGAGTTGCCGAACGAAATAATGTTATCATAATGAAACGGGGTTCGACCTGCATCAGTTCGCAGGGGTCGAGGGGGCAGCGCCAACTCGTGGGGATTCGGGGGCAACGCCCCCAAAACTAAATCAATACATACATCAGTTCATGAAGGGAGTAAAAAAAAATTTGGGCCTTTATAAAAAGAAAATCAACATATTATATTAGGTTTGATCGAATTGAATCTACACGGAATTTTTTCTTTTACAAAACATGTACCGTTGGGTTTAAGACGACTGTCTCCTTGACCTCACTGTAGGACCGGCCTTGTGGGTATTCAACGAGGTTTAACTCAGTGGTAGACTTAAGACTTTATGACCAAGTTTCTAGTGTTGTACTGTATCATTTTATTAAAAGAAGATAAACAATATTAAAGGGATGGAACCGAGAATCGGTAGGTGGTTGGGTAGATTGATGGACTATATTTATATAGCCGGATGACTTGAATTAAGAGAACTAATTGTATTGGACTAAATTATTTTTTCTTTGTTTTTTTTATCTGTCACATTTCACAATTTACTCCTTTTTTGTTTATCTGTCTTTGTACATTTCAAAAATGCATCATTTATTACTTTTTCTTTATTTACCAATAAAATATTTACATCTCCAATAAAAAAAAAATACATTTCCAATACTAAAAACACATTTACAAATAAAGTATTTACATCCCCAATAACAAAAATACATTTCCAACACTATATTTGAGACATATTAATTACTTTTTTAATCTATGTGAATCTTCTCTCTGCGACATATAAAAAAACGAAGAGAGTATATGATTTTTGATATAACGAAAATAAAAATCAGATAAGCATAACTAGTGGAATAGCCGCCCCGTGGTTCCGTCCCTGAATTTTAACCACGGGGTGTAACCACATAATGGGGATCGATGGACCCTAAAAAAAAAAAAAAAGACTTATAAAAACTTAATGACCCCATAGAAGATATTTTTACTTCGATTTTTTTAAATGTATTCTTCAGAAAGCTTTAAGAAAATCAGATGGCACATATTAACCATGCTATATGTGCAAAATATACATAGTTCAAATTAATGTGTCAACTGTACATAAATTTATCACGAAAATATAAAGAAGACCATATATATGATTACAGATTAAAATACTATACTCTAAAAAGGTCGCAAGAAACGTAAAACTATTTTGGCTAGGATAATTAATTTAGTTTCCAAGAAGCTGGAAATCGAGGTTGTACATTGGATAGGGACATAATAAAGCTTTGGTCCAGGAATGGAATGGCCATCATTTATATACGGCAACAGCAACAGTGATGATCGCTCGACAGAAAACTTTTCATGCACGAGGTCCATATATAATTATATATATATATTTCAACTCTACAGATACCGGAAGAACTATATAAAGTTTATATGTATATATATATATATATATACATACATATTGATTCTCAAATTATTATTCACAACATAAAGTTTCTTATAATAACTAATGTTTTATTTAGAGAATATATGAGAATAAAAGTGTTCCTCAAGAAAAAAAGAGAATAAGAGTGAATCAATGAATGTGCAAAGACAATTTTTTTTTCTCCAACACAAGACACTACAAAAAAAAAAAAAAATCTTATTCTATCTGTTAGTTTTTACCACACAAAAAAAAGTGTACCGTGATATATACTTGGTTGAAACTTTTTTTTACGCCTACGCGACTAAAAGTAAGTATATAGCAACACACTTTTTTTGTTGTATGGCAAACAATAGTATAGTAAAAAAAGTGTTTTTCTTGTAGATTTCAACCACCGAGTCTTTTAGGAGATAAATAGTGTGCCCTAAATGTAGAATTAATGAAAAATGACGTGAAGGTAAAAAAATAATTTAAAAAAAAGGGTATGGGTAAAATAGCAAGAAGAAGAGATATATTGATGATTTTTTGGTGGTCCAGTGCACTGAAGAGGACCCCTAGCCCCTTTAACCTTTGTTGATGAGTTGCAGAAATCCAGCTCTAAGTGGGCGTGAAGGAGAAATATAGAAAAACAAAGGGGCAGGGTCAAGTTGCCGTCATCATAAAAGGGCAAAAGCAGCCACATGCAATAATTTCCGTAGTTTTTCTATTTCCTCATGGCAGCCAAAAGTAACTTTAATTTTCATTCAGGACTTGTTTCAAACACTTGCTCGTGAGTGAACACGTACTGGGGAATTGTAACTATAATTAAACACAATTAATATGTATTCCATTGAGGTACTTGGAGTCAGAAATTACAACGTTATTTTGTTGGTTAAGGATTCTCTCAAATTGTTCATACATATAGATTTGAGGTATAGTTTGGAAAGTGTATTAAAGGAATATTGTCATTGAGGTTTTTCTCAAGAATAATTACATCACACGAAATACATGTTGAAATTGTAAAAAAAACAATTAAAGATCAAAGAACAAAAACGAAGAAGAAGAAGTTTTATTCAAACTATGAATTTGGCGGGAAAATTTGTTTACATTGCATTATGAAGAATCTGGAAAAATCAGCTCAATACAACTTGGATTACCTGCTTATATAACACCTAGAAGCATCTAGTTGGAAAGAAAGACGGTTACAACTACTCTAACTACCTCTAACTAACTTCAACTGTTTTTGCACACAAGTGTTCGATTAAATGCCTGAATAAGAATCTGCCTTGTATTGTGCTATGGTGTTATATCTGCAACATGCCCCCTCAAGCTGTGGTTTGGTGAGAAAACACAGCTTGGAATCTGCCTTGTATTGTGCTGTGTTATGGTGTTGTATCTGCAAATATGTTCTTTAAGGGATATCTGGGTAGCAATATGTTTAGTGTAGCTTTATCAACCGGCTTTGTGAGTATATCTGCTAGATTGTCTTCTGTTCTTACTGGTAAAGGAACTAGGACCTTTTGTTGATACTTTTCTTTTACAAAATGACAATCGATCTCTATATGCTTTGTTCTTTCATGAAACACAGGATTTTCAAAAATGTAGGTGGCACTTTTGTTATCACTAAAAAGAGGGGATGCATGTGTGTGTTTGACTTGAAAATCAGATAGGAGATAGATCAACCACTGAATTTCACAGGCAGTTAAGGCCATAGCCCTGTATTCTGCTTATGAGTTGCTATTACTAACTGTTGTCTGCTTTTTGCTCTTCCAAGATATTTAAGAGTCCCCAAAGAAAACTGTATAACCACTTATGGATCTTCTGGTGATTGTGCATCTTGCCCAATAAGAATCACTGAATGCCTGTAGAATAGGAGTGCCAACAGATGGAAAGAACAGGCCTTGGCCATGTGCTGATTTTAGAAACTTGAGTAACTTATGAGCAGCAGCAAGATGATTCTTGTCCTCGGATTTATCTAATGAAAACAACAAGTAATAAAATTTATAAATCCGGTATTCCCCAAGTGCAGGGATCGTAGTATAGCGATTAATACCGGGTCGATCTTACGGGGAATCGGAGGTTGTTAACTCTAGTTTTTATTCTAACTAATCTAAGGGTGTCACGATTACTAACCTAAACAGCAAATAAACTAAACGAGACTGAAAATAAAAATAACACGAATGTAAAAGCGACGAGACGAATGAATCTAAAGCCGGGAAGATACGGGTTGCGAACAATTTAAACTACAACTAAGCCTAAGATGCAATAAGAAGATTTAACTAAACTAAACAATTCAAGTTTTAAGGGATTAAATTCAAATTATAACGAACAAACGAGCGATTGATCCACCTATCCTATCAACATTCAATTCCTAATCAGATTAATTCGTGACTTCTAACCAAGTTGTGATTCACCTCATCTAAAGTACGAGCCCTAATTTCTTAGATAGTCCATCTATTAATCTCTATTTTTCGATCTAAGATTAACGCTTTTTCTAACCAAAGATGTGAACTTTAATGTTTCTAATCTAGAAATCTAACCTATTAACTCTCGTTATATTGATCAAATAACTATTCTTTTATCATGGGGATCTAGGGTTTACATGACTTTCATCAAAGTAAAACAATCAAGCATGCACATCTTTCGATATAATTGCAATAAACATTCAAACATGATAAAGAAACAACTTGTATTAAAAACTCACAAATTAATCAAGATTCGAATCTGAATAGTTGACGGATAGGCTTCACAATGCTCGTTCAAGGGCTTTTAGCCTCTAAGCATCCTCTTGAAAGCTTGGAATTGTTGAAGAAAGGAACATAAAACTAACTAATTTAATCTAGGATTTAAGTGCATAAAACTGAAGGAAAAGTATGTAAAAACGCAGCCTGAGCCGCCCCTAAGATTAGGGTTTTGAGTAATGTGTAATTGGCCTCTTTAATGTGGAAATACGCAACTGTATTTATAAATGTCAAAGTCGGCTGTGCTGAGGCGGTGGACGGACGGGCGTCCGGTCTTCATGGACGCTCGTTCGCTCAGCTTTTGAACTCTCTGTATTGAAATCGCACCTCCGGACGCCCGTTCACTCAATCAAACGCCCGTCCACTCTGGACGGAACCTGGACGCTAGTTCAGCTGGGTCAATTTTTTGATTTCTCCATCTTTATCCTTTCTCTTCTATCCAAATTCATCATTACCTCTTTTATCATCATATATTTCGACTCTTATCTTCATTTAATCACCAATTGAGCATCAACACGTATCTATAACACATTAAAACACCGCAAAATGTAATATCATCCAAATAATCCTAAAATCACAATTAAAACACCAAAACACCAAAATTAACCTATTTTGCGAATAACTCATTTAAAATATCATTTACTCAACAGTTCGATTAAACACTCATTTCTTATGCAAATTATACAAATATGAGGGAAATTATCATAAAATATAGCATTATAAAACGTATAAAATCACCCTTAACAACTCCCCCACACTTAGCTTTTGCTCGTCCCGGGCAAAACAAAACGAAAATCAAGGCTCGGAAAAAGAACAGACATCTCAGACAATATAGCATAGATCCAATAAATCAGAAGTTCACCACTGTGTGTGTGCAAAGCCATAGAAAACTTCCACTAAATCCAAACTTGAGAAACTCAAGCAAAACTAGCTAATACCCCCTCGTAGACTAGCAATAAATGACACTCACAAGATGTACCCTACAAACGTAAAATATCCCGAAAAGGATGATCGAATATATCCAGGGCCTTTCTGAAATACTCAGAGGATAATCCCTGCAGCATATCTATCAGTTTCTACTGGGGATAAGATAGACGATAACTTAGTCTTATATCCATTTCATAACAATTCATTAGTTGATTTAATTATTTTCACATTTAAACACACATCAGAATGAGCTATTGCCCTGTCATAGCAGAATAGGATATTCGTGATATACCCTACCTTACTCCAATCATAAGGCAGCTTTTTCTGACTGTCGCGAGCTTTTAGTCATCATAGTGGTATAGGACATACATGGTACGCCCTACCGCACTCAAATCATCGACCAGCTTTCGACACACCCAACTTATTCATTATAAACTCAACTTTTTCATTTGACAATAAGTTACGTGTTACTTATCACATTCAAACCTTAGATATTCACAGTATAACATACTTCGGATCTAAATACAAACTATCATAAATCTCAAGATATATACGTAGCACTAAGCACATGACTTATAAGAAAATCAGAAATCACTCGTAAAAAAAAGGGGTATAACTTTATATATTAGCTCATCGTTCACTATGACTCATGAAAAATAGATCTCAGGTGAAACAACTAACTTATCAAACATATGATATATAGCTTGGATGACTATAAAAATAACGAACATTGAATTGATTTGCCTACTCGGGACAAAACAAAAACAAAAATGTCAAAATTTTTTGAAAATTCTAGCTCATTTTGCATAGACTCGTAACGAATTAAGCAAATGTATAGATACATATCAAATCATTCCCTTCCCCCACACTTAAATATCAACATGTCCTCATGTTGTGCAGAATTACAGAACGGATAAGAGTACTTGGCTGATTGTAGTTCGAAGGTGGCAATTCTGGAGGTGGTCTAGATCCAGATCCAGAAATGCGTGAAGAAATCGGTAGACTGTGGACCATCCACCGGAAAACTGGCTTCATCTAAAAGCTCACAATTGCTATCGCAAATATCCTGCACACTTGAAAAACAAAACAAAACAAAACGTACCTCGGGGGATAGGGGCACAAAAGATGATAGACAAGGCATTATCATGGAACAAAGCATAAGCAATGCAAAAATTGACAAAAACCGAATCTATGTGAAAAGTAGTGCGTAACATCGGCAGGAAGGAAGGAATCACATTGATTTTTCAAATTCAGCTCAAGCAAGTTACCTCGCCACAAAAACCGACCTCCAAAAACCTAGACGACACAAGACAAAACTAGCCCCCCTTATTCAAAAAAACAAAATAATCCAAAATAATAATAATAAAAAAAAACTATTCTTATTATTGGGTTGCCTCCCAACAAGCGCTTTTGTTTTACGTCTTGAGCTCGACGCTTTTTAAGCTCAGCCTGGATCGGGCCATTTGACTTTCCTGCCAGCCACTACCTCGTGTAAGCTTTGATCAGTAGTGTGGCTGCAGAAACAGCACTTAACACATGGGGTGAAATCTTTGATAGCTTTCCAAATACTTTTAATCTTCCCCATGGTCGACTTCTTCTTCTTCTGAGTATTCTGATGACGTTTCAGCTTACGCTCCCTCTCAAACTCTTCCATATCCCAACTACCTGCTAGAACTTCTTCAGATCGACCACTACCGTCATCCTCTGAAAACAGGTCGGGTGAAAACTCGTCAAATTCTTCGACTTCTTTAGTACCACACCCGAGGATATCGAGGAAACGAACAATCAAAGGCTTTTCCTTGGGTTCACCAATGTAGTGCTTACACCTTTGACCATTTACTCGAAACGGTTGGTCACCATAACCGCGTAGTTCTAAAACGCCTCCAGGAATAATTTGGAGAATCTCAAAGGGACCGGACCATCGTGTCCTTAACTTTCCAGGAAACAGATGTAACCTGGAATTATACAAAAAAACTTGTTCCCCGACTTGAAATTCTCTCTTCTTAATCTTGGCGTCATGGAGGAGTTTCATCTTATCTTTGCTGATCCTGGCGCTTTCGTAGGCCTGGAGTCTGAATTCGTCCAACTCATGCAACTGTTGCAGTCGATGCTTACCACAAGTTTGGGAATCGAAGTTTAGAAACTTTGTAGCCCAATAAGCTCTATGCTCTAACTCGACTGGTAGATGACATGGCTTACCATAAACCATTTGATATGGAGATGTACCCATAGGAGTCTTATAGGCGGTTCTGTATGCCCATAGTACATCATCCAATTTCAAACTCCGGTCTTTTCTATGATTGTTGACCGTTTTTTTCCAGGATTTTCTTAATACTTTGGTTGCTCCTTTCAACCCGACCACTAGTCATCGGGTGATATGGTGTGCTGTCTTATGGCGAACACCATACTTTTCAAGAACTTTCTCTGGGGTCGGTTGCGAAATGTGTTCCTTCATCACCGATCAAGGCACGTGGACATCCAAATCTCACGAAGATGTTCTTCTTTAAGAATTTCATGACCGTCTTATGATCATTGTGAGAAGTGGCTTGAGCCTCCACCCATTTTGACACGTAATCCACGCAGACTAAGATGTATTTGTTACCACAAGATGATGGGAATGGCCCCATAAAATCGATGCCCCATACATCAAAGACTTCGCATTCTAAGATGGGTGTCAAAGGCATGTCAAAACGCCTTGTCAGAGTACCGGTTTTTTGGCATCTATCACACGCTTTACAGAAAGCTTCTGTGTCCTTAAAGATCGTGGGCCAATAGAAACCGGATTGGAAGATCTTAGCAACGGTTTTCCAAGGACCAAAGTGACCTCCAGTGGGTCCACTGTGGCACTTTGCTCAATAATATCGCGCTGCACGGATTCTGGAACACATCTTCTAAGCAGACCATCTTTACAGATCTTAAACGAGATAAGGTTCATCCCAAACGAAAGATTTCAAATCGAGAAGAACTTTTTCTTCTCCCGATAGGACAATTCGGATCAAGATATCGGGAATGAAGGTAATTGACAATGGAAGAATACCATGGAACATCGGAGCGCGACCATCGATAAGCATAATGTTTTCTGAGGAAAGTAAAGATCTATATCATCTGGATCATCCTTTTCCTCACTTAACATTCTCGAAACATGATCCGCCACTACGTTTTCACTGCCCTTTTTATCTTTAATTTGAACGTCAAACTCTTGTAGGGTCAGTATCCAACGCAGTAGGCGCGGTTTGGCCTCTTTCTTTGTCATCAGATATCGCAAAGCAGCGTGATCAGTCCACACAATCACTTGAGCTCCTAACAAGTAACTACGAAACTTGTCCATAGCAAAGACTACGGCCAATAATTCCTTTTCGGTAGTAGTATAGTTAACTTGAGAAGGATTCAATGTGTGATCGGCGTAATAGATTGGCCGGAATTTCCCTTTGATTCTTTGTCTTAAAACAAAGACCAATCGCATAGTTTGATGCGTCGCACATAAGCTCGAAAGGTAGATTCCGGTCGGGCGATATAAGAATCGGAGCGAGAGATTAAACGGTTTTTAAGCTCCTCAAACGCTTGCTTGCAACTTTCATCGAAATCGAACTCAACGTCTTCCTTAAGTAAAGTAGACGGGGCTTGGCTATCTTGGAAAAGTCTTGAATGAATCTCCTATAGAAACCGACATGTCCAAGAAAACCTCGATTTCACGCACATTCTTTAGGATAACTCATCTTCTCGATAGTTTCTACTTTGGCCCCGTCACCTCATACCTTTGGCGGAGATCTTGTGGCCAAGAACTATTCCCTCATCAACCATGAAATGGCATTTTTCCCAATGAGTACTAAGTTCTTTTCCACACATCTGGATAACACTTGATCTAGATTGTCAAGACAGTCGTCGAAGAACTGACCAAAGACCGAAAAATCGTCCATAAAGATTTCCATACACTTTTCTACTAGCCCGTCAAAGATAGCCAGCATACATCTTTGAAATGTAGCTTCAGGGCATTGCGAGACCAAATGGCATTCGCCTATAAGCGAATGTACCATAAGAAAGCAGGTGAAAGTGGTCTTTTCTTGGTCGACCGGATCAATGGGTATTTGAAAATATCCCGAATATCCATCCAGAAGCGAGAGAATGCGTGCCCTGCCAGACGCTCAAGCATCTGGTCAATGAATGGAAGGGGAAAGTGATCTTTCATGGTTACCTCATTGAGCTTTCTATAATCGATGCAAACTCTGTAACCAGTGACAAGTCTCAATGCTATTTCTTCTCCCTTCTCATTCTTCTCCCTTCTCATTCTTCTCAATTGTAATTCCACCTTTCTTGGGAAATACCTGAGTCGGGGAAACCCATTCACTATCAGCGATGGCATAAATGATTCCCATGTCCAGAAGTTTGATGATTTCTTTCTTAACCACTTCTTGCATATGAGGGTTGAGCCTCCTCTGGGGCTGTCTAACACATTTCACACCCTCATTTGTCTTGATCTTGTGCATACAGATGTCCGGAGATATCCCTCTGATATCTCCTACTTGCCATCCAAAGGCTTTTTCATTTTTCTTCAAGACGTTGATTAATTTCATTTCCTCTAAACGAGACAACTTGGCAATATAATCAAAGGAAGCTTGTCACCTTCTCTTAAAACACATACTTCGGATGTTTAGGCAATGGCTTCAACACCAAATGCGGGGGGGTCTTCTAAACTTGACTTAAGATCTCCACTTTTCAACTCAACATCAATGAGCTTACTTAGTGATCCCACCGCCAAAGCTTCTCCTTTCAACAACTTTTCCTCAAAATCGACTTCCAACCGATCTAGATTGACCACACCATGATTATTCAAATTATCAACCAATCGCTCATATTCGGTTAAATAGCCATGACTTGCTTTTCCATGAAATCATTGAAGTCATCGGACATATCCTCAATGGAAAAACCGGTTGAGGAACGAGATGGTACTTGAATGGATTTGGAGACATTATAGCTTACCTCTTGATCACCAACCCGTATCGTCACTCGCCCACCATCGCAAATCAATGAGGGATCTAGTTGTAGACAAAAAGGTCTTCCAAGTATCGGGGGACATTTTCATCCTTTTCAATGTCTAGGACGTACCGAGTCAACGGGAAAGGTAAATCTATCAATTTGAACTAGTACGTCTTTTAAGATTCCCGCCGCTTTCTTAGAAGATCTATCGAATTGCGCATTCATGGTAGTGGGTTCTAGAAGATCAATTAAACCCACTGTTTGCACACGTACAATGGCACGAGGCTTATAGATGCACCCAGTCACACAAAGAGTTAGGGAAGACCAGGCCTCCCATCAACACTGTAAGCACGAACTTTCCAGGGTCACCTATCTTGGTTGGTAAGTCTTCATAATTGATCATTGAACAATCCTCACCAATCAGCCTCTCCATGTCTGACAACTTCCTTTTTGAAGAAACAACATCCTTGATGAATTTTGTATACTTAGGCATTTCAACCAAGACCTCTGATAATGGAAGATTTACCTGAGTATTTTTCAAGAGATTTAGCACCTTTTCATACTTCTTATCTTCACTCAAAGGGATGTTGCTCTTCCTTGGTGGAAATGGAAGCTTTTTCAGATCGCTCTCAGAAAAGACTTTCTTCGAAGATGCACTGACAGCTTTGTCTTCCAGATCCTTCCACCGAACAACTTTTTCAATCTTTTTATTAGTCAGGGGATCAGCCTCCTGACTTCCACTTGATTCTTCATTCCTCGGGGATCGCCCACCCGAGGACTTTCGCTTTTTCACCTCTCGGGGATCGCCACCCGAGTATTCTTTTTCGGCCAAGGGGAGTGTAGGTGCTCGGCTTCCCTCCCCGCCTTATCACCGGCAGGAGGGGCTAGTGGTTTCCCCGGTGGGAAGGACCACTAACTTGAGTACCGCTTCTTAAATTCATTGCATTGGCCTCAATTGATGGTACGAGGTCAGTACATTGGCCATTGTTCAAATCGGTTTGAGCAACTTGACCGCCCTTTGGATTTTTCTCAGTGAAACCGGCAGCTTGTTGCCCCGGGGGTCTTGAAGCTAACCGCTCGGCCCAATCGCCCAATTTGTCTCTCAAGGTTCTTATTTGTACTCATCGGGAGTTGGATACTTTTATTTTGCTCCTCCAATTTAGCTTCAAGATTGTTAGGTTGGGAGGGGCCTTGAGAGTTTTGGAAATTTTGAGAATATGGCTAATGGGGCCGATTTGACGTGGACGATTAGAATTGGCGGGCCAATTCGATTGAACCTTTGATTAGAATTGGAAAAATTGGAATTCGGTTCGAGGAAAACCAGGGTTTCTATTGAAGTTTTGATTCGATTGAAATTAGAATTTGGATTGAAACTTGAAGATTGATTGAACCCTTGGTTTTGGAGATTATTCGCCGTAAAATTGATTAAACCTTTGATTGTTCTCGCCATAGAATGCATTTACTTCAAAGATTCTCGTCCGTTCATAGGACGAATCTAGATGTGTGCCCCACCTCGTCACAATTCTGACATGTGACTTGATTATACTGTCCATAATCATGAACATCATTCACTTGATAAGGTGCAGGGGGATTGAATTGACACTGGCCGGTCATGTGGCTAGTCTGACAACAGCTCTCACAATACAGAACCTGGGAGTTCTATGGAAAGGAGGAAGTTTGATTCATCTGATTCGAAACTTGAGAAGTTGCCATCTGCTTCTGCAGCATGGCGATCAAACTTTGCATGTTTACTTCCTCAACGTTAGGAGGCGGAGGTGCTTGAATGGCTTGATAAGAGAGGGCGTAGTTATATTTGGCAATGTCCTCGAATAGTGCCCACCCCTCATCAGGCGTTTTCTTCAAAAACGCCCACCGAGATGAACTATTGACCATGCCTTTTGTAAGCTCGGTCAATCCACTAAAGAAAGTGTTGACTTGCCTTTCCAGTGGCAAGCCATGGTGGGGACACTTTCTAAGCAGAGACTTGAATCTTTTCCAACACTCGAAAAAGGATTCATTCTCTTTCTGATAGAAAGTGAATATCTCATTTAAACATTGGGCCGTTTTTGAAGGTGGGAAGTATTGACTCAAGAACTCTTTTTCGAGTTCGGCCCAGGTGGTAATAGATTCAGCGGGGAGAGAGGTATACCACTCTTTAGCCTCTCCCTTTAAATAAAATGGGAATAGTTTCAGTTTTATAGCATCCTCACTTACTCCTTGGATGCGTGTAGTACCGCATATCTCTAAGAATGTATGTAAGTGAGTATGGGGATTCTCTGGACGATAACCGTGGAAAATAGATGCATGCTGCATCATTTGAATGAGTCCCGGCTTTAGCTCGAAGGTCTGTGCAGTTATGGCTGGGATAACAATAGCCGGGTTGACTTTGACTTCGCCTGGCATGGCGTAGTCTGCCAACGTACGTCTATCTTCAGCAGCCATAATTATGAAGTTTTTGAATTCTTCGGCTAAACGATCCTCTAGATCTTGATCGGCTTCTTCCGAAGGAGCCGCAGAACGGATTTTCCGCCTGTTTGGCCGGACTATGGTCCGCTCTAAGTCAGGGGTATATAGTAATGGTCCCTTTTGACTTCGAGTTTGCATAAACCGAACCAAAATCAGGTGGTTGAAACCTAAAAACTAAGAATTAAAGCCTAAGAAAAGAAAAAGAAATAAAATTAGTTAAGACATGGGAACAGACGGACGTCCAGAAAACCGGACGGGCGTCTGCCTAGAAATTGAGCTAGACGGGCATCTGGAAGTCCAAACGCTCGTCTGATCAGCTGAAGAACTGGACGGACGTCCAAATTGGATGGACGCTCGTCCGACAAGTTAAAAATGATTCGAGTCGAGAAATTTAGAACGTACGGGCGTCCACCGGGTCTAGACGCCCGTTTGGAAGCGAAAAAACGAAGCGAGAACAGAGAAAAACAAATAGAAAAAGATGGGAGAAAAAAAAAAACGAAAGACGAAAAACGAGATAGAAAGAAAGTCTAATCCTAAGGGGATTGGAGAACTATAAAAGAAAAACTACGAAAACCCTAATAACCTAAACTATGACTAACTAAAAAAAAATTAAAAACAAGGAAAATAAAACTAAAGCAACCGTCGGTTCCCCGGCAACGGCGCCAAAAACTTGTCCTCGGATTTATCTAATGAAAACAACAAGTAATAAAATTTATAAATCCGGTATTCCCCAAGTGCAGGGATCGTAGTATAGCGATTAATACCGGGTCGATCTTACGGGTAATCGGAGGTTGTTAACTCTAGTTTTTATTCTAACTAATCTAAGGGTGTCACGATTACTAACCTAAACAGCAAATAAACTAAATGAGACTGAAAATAAAAATAACACGAATGTAAAACTGGACAGAAGAATGAATCTAAAGCCAGGGAAGATACGGGTTGCGAACAATTTAAACTACAACTAAACCTAAGATGCAATAAGAAGATTTAACTAAACTAAACAATTCAAGTTTTAAGGGATTAAATTCAAATTATAACGAACAAACGAGCGATTGATCCACCTATCCTATCAACATTCAATTCCTAATCAGATTAATTCGTGACTTCTAACCAAGTTGTGATTCACCTCATCTAAAGTACGAACCCTAATTTCTTAGATAGTCCATCTATTAATCTCTATCTTTCGATCTAAGATTAACGCTTTTTCTAACCAAAGATGTGAACTTTAATGTTTCTAATCTAGAAATCTAACCTATTAACTCTCGTTATATATATAGATCAAATAACTATTCTTTTATCATGGGGATCTAGGGTTTACATGACTTTCATCAAAGTAAAACAATCAAGCATGCACATCTTTCGATATAATTGCAATAAACATTCAAACATGATAAAGAAACAACTTGTATTAAAAACTCACAAATTAATCAAGATTCGAATCTGAATAATTGACGGATAGGCTTCACAATGCTCGTTCAAGGGCTTTTAGCCTCTAAGCATCCTCTTGAAAGCTTGGAATTGTTGAAGAAAGGAACATAAAACTAACTAATTTAATCTAGGATTTAAGTGCATAAAACTGAAGGAAAAGTATGTAAAAACGCAGCCTGAGCCGCCCCTAAGATTAGGGTTTTGAGTAATGTGTAATTGGCCTCTTTAATGTGGAAAAACGCAGCTGTATTTATAGATGTCAAAGTCGGCTGTGCTGAGGCGGTGGACGGACGGGCGTCCGGTCTTCCTGGACGCTCGTTCGCTCAGCTTTTGAACTCTCTATATTGAAATCGCACCTCCGGACGCCCGTTCACTCAATCAAACGCCCGTCCACTCTGGACGGAACCTGGACGCCAGTTCAGCTGGGTCAAAATTTTGATTTCTCCATCTTTATCCTTTCTCTTCTATCCAAATTCATTATTACCTCTTTTATCATCATATATTTCGACTCTTATCTTCATTTAATCACCAATTGAGCATCAACACGTATCTATAACACATTAAAACACCGCAAAATGTAATATCATCCAAATAATCCTAAAATCACAATTAAAACACCAAAATTAACCTATTTCACGAATAACTCATTTAAAATATCATTTACTCAACAATTCGATTAAACACTCGTTTCTTATGCAAATTATACAAATATGAGGGAAATTATCATAAAATATAGCATTATAAAACGTATAAAATCACCCTTAACAATTCTCAGTAGGTGCATCCAGATACTGACTTAGTTGTTGCACTGAATAAGCAATATCTGGTCGAGTGTTGCTCAAATAGAGTACTTAGCCTACCAAACTCCTGTAATAATTATTATTTGCAAGGAATGGAGAGTCATTGGGTTCTAGTGTGACTTTAGAGTCCATAGGTGTACTGGAAGGTTTTGCACCTAGGTATCCAAATTCATTTAACAGATCTAGACAATACTTCCTCTGATTCATAATAATCCCATCTTTGGATCTTGCAATCTTATATCCTAGGTAGTATTTTAGTTTCCTTAAGTCTTTGATTGTAAAGGCATGTTGTAATAAGTCCTTGAGTTTCTGGATCTCTGACATATTAGTGCTGCCAACCACTATATCATCAACATAGACCAAAAAAGCAATGAAGGTGGATCATTGTCCTTTGGTAAATAAGCAGTGATCATGTTTAGATTGGATGTAACCAGCATTGATAAGTGCATCTGTGAGTTTGACATTCCATTGTCTACATAGGGATTTTTCCAATTTGCATACTAGGTTGGGTTGGGAAATAGGCAGGCCAGGTGGTGGTTTCATGAAGACCTCTTCATCTAGGTCACCATGTAAGAAAGCTGTATTTACATCCATTTGATGCAAATGCCATTGATTCATAGAAGCCAAGCTTAGGAACAATATGATGGTGGATATTTTTGCTACAGGGGAAAAGGTTTCCAGAAAGTCTATGCCCTATGTTTGAGTTTAACCTTTAGCAACAAGTCTTGATTTGTATTTTTCAACTTTGCCATCAGCCTTTCTCTTGATCCTATACACCCATTTACAATCTATAGGTTTCTTTCCTGGGGGTAAAGATACCGGAGACCAAGTTTTTGTTTTATGTAAAGCCTTTAATTCTTCCTTCATGGCTTGTTGCCAATTTGGATCCTGGGATGCTTGTAGATATGATGTAGGTTCTTTTTCATTGGAGATGTTACAAGAGAATTCCTTGTAAGCATTGGACAAATGATCATAGTTGAGAACTTTGTCCAAAGTATGAGGTGTACAAGTGACAGCAACACCTAGCTTTGTATAATAGTCTTGAAGATGTGTAGTCTCTTTTCTCTAGTTGATCTTCTTAGATTTTGATTTGTAGGAGGTGCAGGCACTTCTATTCCTGAATGATTGGAATCCTCATCATTGTGTGTCAAGTTAACTGTTTCTGAATCAGTGGAATCCTCAGCATTATGTCCTGAAGGTGTAGTGCTTTGCCCTAGAATATCAGAATTGATATTTTGAAAACTGGGAATTGGCAAAATAGTATGATCAGGACTCCAAGGTGTAATATTAAGAAATGGAAAGGATGTTCCATGAAAAATAACATCTATAGAAACTAGAAACTCCCTGGTACTGAGGTCTAGCAGTGTGTAACCCTTTGTGTGTTGAGGATTGCCAAGGTAGACACATTGCCTGCTCCTGCTATCAAATTTTCCTCGCCCGTGCAACAAGCTAGCATATACTAAACAACCAAATACTTTAAGGTTAGTGTAAACAGGGTGTTGTGCCGTAAAGAAGAAAATGAGGTGTTTGCTCTTTAAGTAATAGTGTAGGTGTGATGTTTATGAGCATGGCAGCATGTTTGACACAGAAACCCCAGTATTTCATAAGGAGACCAGAATGAAACCTTAGTGCTCTAGCAACATTCAATAGGTGTTGATGCTTCCTTTCTACAACACCATTTTGCAGTGGTGTGTGCACACAAGAGGTTTCATGAATGATGCCTTTTTGAGCATAGTAATTATCCATCTTGAATTCAAGACCATTGTCTGACCTAGTTACTTTCATGCTTGTATTGAATTGATTAGAAACAGTATTGCAATTTTTTTTTCTAATAAAGGCCTAGTTTCAGATTTTTGTTTCATCAAGTGAACCCAAAGATATCTTGAACAATCATCAACAAAAGGTAAAATGTAATATTCACCATTATAAGTAGAATATATGTTAGGGCCCCATATATCAACATGCAACAATTCAAAAACTTTAGATGCAGTCAGGGGCGGAGCCAGGATTTCCATTAAGGGGGGGCGGATTTTCACTTAGACGCATAAAAACTAAAAATAAAAATTTTAAAGGCAAACATAAGAGAAAAAATAATTTTGATACCAAAAACTCACATGTCACTTGTGATTTTAAGCAAAATATTTGCAGGACTGCATATTGTTTAGCCCCCCGACACCCCTAAATCATCTTATAGTTGACCTCTACGTTCTGCCATTTTTTGAAAATAATCCATGATACATCCATTTGATATATATCTAAATACGTCTCTTTCAATATATAACACTAATGAGTCATTTAAATATTGTTCACCCATTCTACTCCGTAATCGATCCTTCACATGCTTCATAGCTGACAGCAATTTGGGCGAGGTGTTTGGGATTTATAGAGAAGAAGGAAGGAGTTTTATTTAGAATAGAAAAAGAGGGTGTAAATGTGTATTGGTATAATGCTGGAAGAATGATTAAAACAAAAAGGTAGAAGGAGGATTCGAACTGCTGACTCCAAGGAAAAAGATCATGCATTCTACCACCAAACTACTCAGATTTTACATACAAAATGGCCAAATAATTATTAATATTATAGTTTAAAATATTAACAATATGCAAGGGTATAATAGTAATTTCGCAGCAAAATTTAAGGGGGGGCATGTGCCCCCCCTTGCCCCTACACAAATCCGCCCCTGGATGCAGTAGTAGTACTATGAGAAAAACTATTTCTTTTCTGTTTAGCAAAAGGACAAATGTGACAACAAATCACTGAATCAGAAAATACAAGAGGTGTGGACTTATTCAATACTTGTATTATTTGTCTAGAGGGGTGTCCTAATCTATAATGCCAAAGCAAAGAATCAAGAATGACAGCAACAGCACAAGTAACTGGATCAGTGTTGTGAGCACTATGATCAGTATCAGGATTAGCTTTTAATATGTATAAGCCTTGAGATAAACTAGCTGAACCAATCATCTTCCTCAAGATGTTGTCCTGCAAAACACAGCCATTAGAGTTGAAACATAAGGAATATCTGTTATCTCTAGTGACTTTGGTTACAGATAAAAGATTATATGTAAATTGTAGGACACAAAGTCATCATTTAATGTAACATTATTGTTGATCCTGACTTGACCTCTATGAGTTACTTTAGTGTGTGCTCCATTAGGAAAAGTGACAGTAAGACCAAAATCAGGTTTAGCATTGAACAACAAGGAAAAATAAAAAATGATATGATCAGTATAGTACCTGAATCAGAAGAAGATCATTGAATATTAGCAGTTAGGGCAACAGCCTATTGTGCAGGTGGATCTGAGACTTGAACATGTCTAAGCATATGCATGATGTGTTCATATTGACTTCTACTCATTGTAGATCATCCTTTTGAGATTCCAAAGTGTCCTGTCTAGAGTTCTGGAAATTCATATCACCAGAAATGAAGCCATGATCCAAACTAACAGTATTGGCTTGTGCTTGGCCCCTGCCTCTGCCTCTAGAACCATTTGGAAATCCATACTTCTTGTAGCATTTATCAATGGTGTGGCCTTCTTTGCCACAGTAGGTACATTGTGGTCTTTTTGAAACACCAGGATAACCTCTACCAGAGCCCCTACCACCACCTCTGCCATAAGAAACATTGGACTGTGCTGCTAAAGAAACAGAATCTTGGAAGTTCTGTCTTGTACCAGCAGTGACAGCACTTAAAACAGTCTTATCAATTCCTAATTTTGAGTATGTAATCTGACTTTCATGCTGCAAATCCATGTTAAAGACTGTACCAATATCTGGAATAGGTTTGGCCATTAAAGCCTGTGATGTAACATTGCTAAACATGTCATTTAACCCCTTCAAGAATCTTACAACAAAATTAGTCTCATTTTGTTCACGGTAGATAGGCAATGCGACAAGTACATGGTGGGATGGGCCCGAGAATCGAAGCAATTGGTCCCATAAACCTTTCAATTTTGTGATGTATTGAGTAACGTATAAAGTACCTTGTTTGGTGGCATAGATTTCTTCTTGTAGATTGGAAATCCTGTAAGCATTTCTTGTGCCAAATCTGGGATTTAGATCCAACCAGATCTCTCTTGACGTATTCAACCAAAAAACGCTTTGTGAAATAGATGGATCCAAAGAATTTACCAGCTATTTGGAAACCATATCGTTTCATTGACACCAAATCTCAAAATGCCTATCAGTTTCTGCAGGTTTTTGTAAACTTCCATCAACAAACTTCAACTTTCCTTTCATTGACAAGACCATAGAAACAGCCCGCTTCTAGCAATGACAGTTTTCAACCCCTTTGAGGAGTGGTTGAACGATGACAGCCGATGGATTCTCTCCAGGATGAATATGATACAGATTAACCGCAATATCAGTAACTTCCACCATTGACAAGAAGCAAGAAAGAAGAATCTTAAAAAAGAAAGAAAACACGAAATTGCAGCTCCACACCGCAAGAAAACAAGAAATTGCAGGTTCAATACTCTGCAAATCCGCAGCAGAAAGCTTATTGAAGCTCTGATACCATGTTGAAATTGTAAAAAATAATTAAAGATCAAAGAACAAAAACGAAGAAGAAGAAGTTTTATTCAAACTATGAACTTGGTGGGAAAATTTGTTTACATTGCATTATGAGGATTCTGGAAAAATCAACTCAATACAACTTAAATTAGTTGCTTATATAACACCTAGAAGCATCTAGTTGGAAAGAAAGACGGTTACAACTACTCTAACTGCCTCTAACTAACTTCAACTGTTTTTGCACACAAGTGTTGGATTAAATGCCTGAATAAGAATCTGCCTTGTATTGTTCTATGGTACTATATCTGCAACAATACATTATAGGAAAACGAGGATCTTGTCCCCTTTCTAGAGCTACTAACTACTCCAAAGTCCAAACAAAGATGACTCAACATCAGTGTAAAGATGGCATAACGCATAACATAAGTAACTTGTAACTCAGCTGCTTTCAGGGCCGGCCGTATGCTAAAGGGGGATTAATGCCGATTGGTCGGATGGGTCTCTTTGGTGTGGTCGATCAGGCGTGACCGGTTGGTCGGTTAAACAGTACCGGTTATGATATATAAGTTTATAACAATAAAATAAAAATATAGTTTATAAATCCAATATTTTTTTCATTTGTGATATGCCGGATCTTTTACAATTACCACATACGCTTCTCTTTTACATTTAGTGCAATCTATTGTGACCACAAAGTGATAGTGTCATCATATTATTACATTAAACATATGATGTTTTCTTAGTATACGAATTGATAAATTATATGTGTTTGTATTAGTATTATTTGTATTTTTTTCTAATAAACATGTATTATTTGTATTTCGGATATAGGTTATCATCGTTGGACCTGGACATAAACTATAAGAGTGTGTCATGATGTCTCAAACTTTAAGCGAAAACTGGCCTATGATAAAAAAAAATTACAAAACTGCAGAATTGGGGGCAGGGGTGAAAGGGCCCTTAGGCCCTGGAGGCTTGACTGCTCTCTCTCAGCTGCTCTAGTATCTCATCTGCTCTTTCATCTGAGTGCGTTGACAGCTAATGTCTCAGATGAATAGTGTTATACTCTAACATCCCCTCTCAAATGAAAGGTGGTGTTCACCACATTTAGTTTGTCTCTAAACATAGAAAATTAGGTGTGAAAGAGAGGCTTAGTAAAGCAGTCGGTAGTTTGATCACTAGATGGAATGTAACAAACTTGAAGTCTCTTCCTTGACACAAGTTCTCGGATGTAGTGCACATCCAGTTCAATGTGCTTGGTTCTAGAATGGAAGATAGGATTGTAGGCTAATGAGCTTGATCAAATATTATCACCCCAAGCAGTAAGGGTGGAAGTAATAGGGATATGCAACTCAGACATCAGATACCTGACCGAAAGAACATCAAATCAAACATTTGCAAGAGCCCTGTAACCAAAATTTGTGTTAGACCTACAAACGTCATGTTGTTTCTTTGAACTCAAAGATACCAAAGAACCTCGAAGATAGACACAATAACCAGCACTTAACCTCCTACCAATTGTATTGCAGCCTCAGTCTACATCATAATAGGCTGAGACATGAAGACCAGAGTCAGGCTTGAAATGAAGACCGTGATGATGGGTACCCTCAATATATATGTGTTTGAGGCACTGCCAATAGCCCTCCGTAGGTGCCTTTATGAATTGGTTGAGGGTATTTACTGCAAAAGATATATCAAGTCCAAACTGCATGGTGGGTTAGGCATCCGGTCAGCTCAGGGAATGAACAACGCTCTCCTTGCCAAACTGTATGGCAACTTTTAACCGAGCAAGGTAAGTTGTGGGTGCATATTTTAAAACAAAAATATGGATCACCTTTTGATGCTCCCAAATCCACGAGCTCGTTTATCTTGAGGCATATATATACTACAGCCGACTCTCTTCGCAATGATTTTTGTGTGGATGATCAAGGAAATTCTATCTGGCTACCGACGTCCACCAATATATTTTGTGTAAAATCGGCCTACTTTACTCTCCAGCAACTCCCACCTCTCCTCTCGAACTCACTTAACATTTGGAAACAAATTTGGGCTATCAAAGGACCCTTACGGGGCAAACATCTTATCTGGAAGATCCATCAAAACGCTTTACCAACGGCAGCACTCCTCTTCTCATGAAACATCATACAAGATGGCACTTCTCATGAAACATCATACAGCTCTGGAAACATCACTCCACGCGTTTAGGGATTGCAATTGGACCAAACAAATGTGGAAGATGGTCATTCATCAACATCATTGGAAGCATTTCATTTCAGTCTCAAACACGGAACCTTGGCTCAAGACATGCTTAAATGTAAACATGCATAAGCACAATAACATTTGATTTTGAAGATTCCTCTTTCGTGAGATCATTCAAAGTCTATGGTATTGGAGAACCAAGTAGTACATGGACACGACAATCAGTGGCCTCCAAAGATGGTATTTATCTTTGAGGCAATACGTAAAGCCCGAGAATTAAAAGTAGCTTGGTTGTAATTTGTTTGGTTTTTTCCATTCTGTGAGTATTTGTTTGAGCCTGTGTAAAGTACCTTTTGTACAGTTTCTTTTGTTTAATAAAAGATCTGGTTTTCGACAAAAAAAAAAAGATATATCAGGTCTTGTGAGAGTCAAGTATTGCAAAGCACCAAGAAGACTTCTATATAAGAAGGATTTGTCATTAAGAGAGATGTCTTTGAGTACAAGCCTGTAGTAGTGGCCAAATGAGTGGGACATGGTTTGAGATTGTTGAGGTTGATTCTCTATATAAGTTGTGTGGCATACATAGTCTGATGTAAATACAGTCTTGTGGCACCTCTGTAAGCTTCTTTTCCCAGAAAATGAATTAAGAATCCTAGATCTCCCAGAGAGAATCTACCAAAAAGTAGAGTGTAAAACTTCATGATAAGAGCATTTTCATTGCTTGTAATTAAGATATCATCAACGTAGACAAAAACATAAAGGGTTTGATTTGAACATGAAGAAAAAAAATGTGAGGGATCGGCTCGGGATTGAGTAAACTTCCACTGAATCAGTTGAGTCATGAGTTCATCAAACCATGCTCTGGGTGTTTGTTTAAAACCACAGAAACCCTTCTTAAGGCATCAAACATGAGTAGGTGTAGTGGGATCAATATAACCTTTTGGTTAGGGCATGTAGACCTATTCAGACAAGGTACCATTAAGAAATGCATTATTAATATCCAATTGGTGAAGGGACTTATTCAGAAATTGATGACCCTACTAGTAAGAGTGTTGGCAATCGGACTGAATGTCTCGAAGTAATGTACGTCATGCATTTGATGAAATCTTTTGGCCACAAGTCCGGCTTAGTGTTTGAGAACATAACCATCAGGGTTTAACTTCGGTTTAAAGATCCATCTGTTACCAACAAGGGTTTGACCAGGAGCTGGAGGTACCGATACCCATGTATGATTATTACAAAGCACTCTATACTCATCATCCATTTCTTGTTTCCAAACTGGTTATTGAATGGCATCAAACACTTTTGTGGGTTTTGTAGGATATTGTGATAATTTAGTTGTAGCTAAAAAGGAAAAGGTTTGGGTTTATGGATGCCAGTTTTGGCTCGAGTTTGCATGGAATGAATTTTTCAGACAAGTGGATGTGGAGGTTCCGAGGAAGACAAGGATCAAGGAAGATGTGAAAGCATTGGATAAGTGACCAGGTGAGAGGCCTTATGAGTGAATGGATGAGTGCGCAGATGAGGAACCAGATGAGTGATCAAATGATTGACCAAATGAGATATTAAATTATTGATCAGATGAGTGACTAGATGTGGTGTAAGGTGTAGTCCCGAAAGACAATTATATAATTGTTTTAGGACAGAATTAGTAATTCATCTTATTATATGCATGTATGCTTATAATTAAGACACTACTGAAAACCCTAAGTACCTCGTTTATGTAATCACATAACTCGGTGTATGGCTATACACAAAAGGATTGAGTTAGTGAGATGTACTTAAAATTAACTTAGTCCGTAGCGTTTATTAATCGAGTATGGGTCTCATGATTAATTTGCTATTAATGCGCCCAGAACATTTTAGGTGCGACAGTCTTATCCGGACTGTCAGTAATAGGGTACCTAGTGGGGCATTTATATATGATGATAATCATATAGGGATGGACCGATTTGATTTGAGTTCTCGATATAATTCCGTAATCGAGAAGTCTTATCGAATCACAAGATGATCATATATGGATTAATCTTAATCCCGAGGTGATCACGACGATCGCTTAGACTAGGGTAGAGTTTGATGTGTTAGTAAGGATCACTTCGAAGTATGTGGTCCAACACTTCTCGTTGGCTCTATTCTGGGATAAGTGAGTAGTCTGTGCTATCACATATATGGAATCCATTCCTTCCCTCGGGAAGTAGAGAGACATTTCCCTTATTTGTTGACCCTAGAAACTGATCGATCGTCCGAGTTCATATTATATTGGATATGAACTAATTGATCACTAGGGGGTTAATGGTAAATAAGGATAATATGTTTCGAGAAGGGTTTACGGAAATATCCCGAATCGAAGTGAACAGTCTATGAAGGATTTATCCGTATGTAATGATTATATCGGTGGACGCTTTCGACTCATAAATTGAGTGTAAGTTATCTATATTCGATAGAGTTCGAGTTTCGGGTTTATGGTGGTGTAATCCCGGAATTAATAGGTTGGATATAATTATTACGTCGACGAATAATTTTATCTAATTTATTGTAGCTACATGCGAATATGGGTCCATGGTCCCCGACGTGGCTCCCAAAATAGCATAATTGGATTTCTCGTCGTTGCACCTCAATTATAATTAAATAGTGGATTGGGCTATTTAATTTGATATTTGGATTAATTGTTTAGTTAGACTAGATAATTAAATACACGGAAAAGACATTTTTCGTGGACTCGGCCCAAAATGGTGTGTTGACCTTTTGACCTAATTGGTCAAGTATAGAAATGTGCGTGGACCTTATTTGATTAAGGTTGGTGGCGCATTTTTTGTTAGATTATTTAATTAGAGAGAAATTTGTTTTCTTGGATAATTATTTAATGTGTGATTTATCTTTTATTTGTTAATTGATAATTCATGGAATATTAGATAATAATATGATTTATCCTAATTTGTTTGGGATAATTATTTTATTTATCTTTTATTTGGAAAAAGGATTAATGTAATAATTATCTCTTAATTATTTAATCCTTGGAGGTTAAGTTTTACTCTCCTATATGAAGAGAGTTCTTCCAAGCCTTTTGACACACATATTAACACGCCATTAGTGTAAGAATATAGCTTGGAATTTTCGGCTATAGTTCTTCGGGTTTCGAGTTGGAATAATCTTCGGGATTATTCCGGTAGCATATCAAGGAGGTCCGGCGGCGGGAAACACCATCCACCTGGTGTTGCTAGGAGACACACGTTGGAAGGCTGTGGCTGCTCAATACACGTGTTCTTGGAGCCTTTTTGTTCTTGGAGTTAAGCACCATAAAAAGGTTGGCTCCTAAACCCCCTTGTAGTTAGATCTTTAATTTATGTTCTTTGTTCGTTTAGATCTAGATCCGATACTTCCGCTGCGTAATCGGGTCAATCTATGATTGATCCGACGATACTACTTCTAACATGTGGAACCGATGAGGAAGTAGATGAGTGATCAACAATGACAAATTGAGGTGCTGAGAGAACACTGATTGAGAGTATTTAAGGTTTAGGATGAGGATTGTGGTGAAGAAATAGTACTTTTGATTTTAAGAAAGGGAAACTCTTGTTCATTGAACTTCAAATGCTTGGAAATATATATCCTCCTAGTGGAGTGATCAAGACACATGTGACCTTTATGTTTAGGATTCAGTCCTAGGTAGGTGCACTTGACAGTGTGAAATTGAAACTTTTGTGTGTGTGATATGGTCTAAGATAAGGATAGCCGCATGAGCAACCAAAACCTTTCAGATCAGAGTGTTATAAGGCATGCCACCAGTATTTGAGGTGCACGCCTAAGCTTTTGGTAGATGCACACCTACAAGATCAGAGACACCCCTAACCAGAGCACTTTTTAGGTGCACACCTAACAATTTGGTAGGTGGAGGCCTACCCGTAGTGAGAGTTTTGGGGAATTTGGCTTACTCCTTAGGTGCACGCCTACCATTTTTCTAGGTCACCTACCGACCTTTCTACCCACTTGCACCTTCCACTATAAATAACCTCATTTTGACATTAGGTTACCCTCTTCATCTTCTCCAACTCGTTTTCTGTAGCTTTTTCACCCATTTTCTTAGATTAACTTAGATTTGTAAAAAGTTACCTTATATTAGTTTTAAATTTTTGTAATTCAAAGACCGGTGTTGCTAGCTATTGCAATTTCAATTTGGATTTCGTTTTTCTTCCGGTGTTCTTCAACTCTATTTTCGGTAATTTTCTTAATCTTGATTTCTTGATTCGTTCTTGATACATGTTTAGTTTGATGATGATTTCTTGTGATTTTTATAGTATAATGAGTAGTTAATTTTCCGATAGTCAAGTTATGTGATAATCTATGAAATCAAAACCCTAGCTTGTTGATTGAAGTATTTCGATGTGTTGATTGTCGATTCTTGGTGTTGTTCTTGTTCTAGAACTTATGCTTGATCACGTTTATTGAATTCGCGACTCGATAATCGTATTTCGTGTATCATCTTTATATATGTATTTTGCGAGAGGGTACGGGAACCGGGGTTCTAGGATCACCATGTGAAACCGACTGAGTTGTTTAGATTCAGTTTCGTATGTGAGGTTTGTATCAACTTGTTGAGCGTTTCATTGAACATAAACCGTGTTAGGTCAGTTAAATCCGGTCAGCGGACTGTTGAACCTGACATAGGAGGGTAGATTATTGAATAATGTCTATTCTCGGAATAGGAGATGACACCCTTCTACCAAGCCTTTCCAAAATGGTCAAGAATCGAAGCCGGTAAGTGTACTGTTTGCATTTCATATGATTGGCATAGATGATGGTACATAATTAAGCACAATTACTCGGCCACCTTTAGATAAAGGTTAATTACCTCGTCAACAAGAGAGATTAATTTTCATCTTATCCACTAAATCTACCTATATATTAAAGGGAAGGGAAAATGCATGGGGAGAGGCCACGTCAGTCATTTTGGTGAAATGTGGGTTTTCCATCTGTCCTTTTACAACACACGTAGCAGCTGGGAATATAACAATTTCATACCAATTCATGAGTTTCTTTATTTTATTTTTTATTTGCTAAATCAAAACAAAAACTTTAAAGTTGGTGTCTTGGGAGAACGGAAATGAGACATAGGGGTTCTCCATTATCCGGTGGTCTGCTGGTATACCCGGTGGAATCAAGGGAAAATTCGTCCTACGTGAGCCGGTTCACATCATTTTATGCGGAATTTCTTGGTACCGCTTCCCAAAACGGCTTTCAAGTGATGGAAGACGTCTGTCAATCGAAGGGTTTGTACGAAAATTGGAAGAAATTAGCTGCTGATGTCAATAATCAAATGAGGAGGGCGAATAACCGTTGGTACACAAGTTTAATAATGGGCCAGCTTCTTTTCACCTATCTTTTCACCTGTATGATTTCTCAACCCATTCGAAGAGCATGGTTCTCCTTTTTAAAGTATTTCACGTAAAAACTCCACAAGCTTCTTCTATTTAATTTCCCGACCCCTGTTGCATAACAAATAATTCTAATAAAGAAGCCTCAACTGCCTACTTACAATTTTGTATTTATGGAGTTTTTTAAGCTAAAATTTTCAATGATGATTTATTTTTTTATTTTTTAAATTATATGCAGGTTTTAAGGGGATTTGTGTTTGTTGGAATATTTAAAGACGATTAATGTTCATATGATGGAGATAGTTGTTAGAGGTTGTGTGGTTTACAGGTCCATCTAACACTTTACTTTTTCTTTCGATTTTGCAAAGATCTGAATTAGCAAGGCACGACATTAACTATTTCCCCTTTCATTTTTTTTGAACTGATGCAAAAGGAGGTGTTTGCTGATTTACGTTGTAAAAGTGAGTAAACTATTGTTTCATAATATTGCCTTGCAACATCCATGTTCCACTGCTTATAAAACATCAATTTTCTTTTTTCTTTTTATTTTTTGTTGTTGTTGAAGGGATCCAAGTTGTTTAGTAGGAAGATATATAACTGTCTCTTGTATATTATCATTAATGGGTTTCTTCTCTTTCTCTCTCCTTTTGTTGGTTTAGCTTATGCACAGGTACCTGAATATTGCATAAAAAACCAAAACATGTGCAGCTTCTGAAGAAACCACAATGTGCTTCTCTCGGGTGGACGTTGTTGTAGCAGCTCAATTATTTGAACCTCCAATAGTGAGTGCACTTTGAATTTGTTATAACAGGACCGTCAGAGATTGAAAAGGATTGCAATAATCAAGAATAGACGAGAAAACATAAATCACATAAGAAACAATAACACGGAATTTAACGTGGTTTCCGGCAGTATGCCAACTAGTCCACGGGCAGAAACGAGGAGATTATATTATCATTAGAGATTTTATAGACTCTGCAATTGCATATGCAATTGCTCAGGATGCTACTGCTAACCAATGTTAACTGCAATTTCTCTAGGTTACAACAGACTTGTATTTATAGTCATCAACCCCTAGACCTAGCCACCATACTAAATACTAGTTGATTGACTAAAATACCCCAGATGTGAACTCAACTCAGCTGACTCCACCAGACGTAACATGCTGGCTTTACTCAGCTGACTTGCCCCAGCTAACTTTACTCTGTTGGCATTGCCCTTGCTGGCTTTACTCAGCTGACTTGCCCTGCTGAGAGGTCAAGTCACTTTTCCTAACAATCTCCACCTTGACTTGAACTCTCGTTCAAACAGATGTATAACAAGATGTACTGTACCAGATGCATTCGTCAATGCAAGATGTACTGTACCAGATTCCTCCTCTTTCTTCAGACTTAACAGCTCCAGATGTGATTCCACCATATGAGAGTTATCTTCAGATGAGAAACCAACTTCAGAGGAGAACCTCCCAGATTCATATGAGATTCTCTGCTGTTAACAGATTCAGACTTGATTGAGGACATATGTGATCAACAAATTCAAACTTGATCACCATACAAGATGTGATTACCATATTCAGATGCAATCACCTTAGTTGAGGACACTCAACTGAGTTCTTTAGATTCAACTTCAACCAAACAGATTGTAGATTCAGATTCAGATTCTGAGCTGACCAGATGTGAACAAAACAGACTTTAGGTTAGACTCCTTCAAATGAGACTTAACTCCAAATGAGAACTCCACCTCAGACATGTTCACCAGATGCTCAGCTGACTTCACTCAGTTGAGGCTTCCAGACACAGATGCAGAACCAACACAGACATGTTCAACAAATTCAACAGATGCCACTCTGTTGACAGATGTAATCAGCTGACTTTTATCAGCAAACTTCCTAGACTTGAACATTCCACTACTCAGCTGACCTTCACTCAGCTGGTACTAGATCAGCAGACCTTCACTCAGCCGACCCCTCAGATTTTGGTTCC
This sequence comes from Gentiana straminea, assembly GCA_036785695.1. Taxonomy (NCBI): domain Eukaryota; kingdom Viridiplantae; phylum Streptophyta; class Magnoliopsida; order Gentianales; family Gentianaceae; genus Gentiana; species Gentiana straminea. The sequence goes on along the minus strand of JAVUPR010000312.1, from coordinate 1,521,122 downwards.
ACCAGATTCAGCTCTTGATTCTTCAGGTTCATATGCACAACCAAGTGCCAGATTAGTGTTGAATGTTCTCAACAGAGTTCTGCAAACTCAGCTGAGTATGGACCTGAAGCTCCATCTGCTTGTCAACACTCCAGATTCAGATTCAGACCAAATTTGCATTAGGGTCTTTGGAATCACCCTTCTTGAATGTCTTCTTTTTAGGATTTCCATTCCCTTTGCAACTACTACTAGCAACTAAACCAGCAGCCCGATTGTCTGTACATGTGCCAGCTGCATTATGCCTCAGCTCTTGATTATGGAGAGATGTCCTAACATCCTCCAATGACACTGTGTCTCTCCCAACAATAAAAGACTGAACAAAATTCTCATATGATGCTGGCAGTGATACCAACAAAATTAGAGATGCATCCTCATCTTCGATCTTAACACCAATACTCCTTAAATCAAGCAATATTGTGTTCAGCTTTTCCAGATGATCTCTGAGAGGCATTCTTTCATGCATCTTTAAACTGAACAGACGTTGCTTCATCAGCAACTTGTTGGTCAACGACTTTGTCATATGCAGACTCTCAAGCTTCAGCCACAGCCCTGCTGTTGAATCCTCTTCAGCAACTTCAGTGATAACATCATCAGACAAGCACAACAAAATTATTGAATGTGCTTTCTTCTCCAGATTGGCCATCTCAGTGTTTCATGCATCCACCGCCTTTGCCAATGGAGCCCAGAGCCCTAGTTTCTTCAACGGAGCACACATATTGATTTGCCACAGATTGAAATTGTTCCTTCCTGTGAATTTACCAATCTTTACATCCAACCCAGACATCTTGATCTCTCTGGAAAGCTAGCGTTAATCCCAGAACCTAGCATCAATTACGTCCTTGGTGACAATCAACCTAACTCAAACAGATTTCTGATTCCTTAATGATAACCTGGACGCTCTGATACCAGTTTGTTATAACATGACCGTCAGTGATTGAAACGGATTGCAATAATCAAGAATAAACGAGAAAGCATAAATCACACAAAAACAATAACACATAATTTAACGTGGTTTCCGGCAATATACCAACTAGTCCAAGGGCAGAAACGAGGAGATTATATTATCACTGAAGATTTTACAGACTCTGTAATTGCATACGCAATTGCTCCTAATGCTACTACTAACCAATGTTAACTGAAATTGCATTACAATAGACTTGTATTTATAGTCACCAAACCCTAGAGCTGGCCGCCATAACTAAATACTAGCTTATTGACTAAAATACCCTAGATGTGAACTCAGCTCAGCTGACTCCACCAGACGTAACCTGCTGGCATTGCCCCTGCTGTCTTTACTCTGCTGACTTGCCCCTGTTGACTTTACTTAGCTGGCATTGCCCCTGCTGACTTTACTCAGCTGGCATTGCCCCTGCTAGCTTTACTCAGCTGACTTGCCCTTTTGAGAGGTCAAGTCACTTTTCCTAACAGAATTAATACATAACGTTGGTGTCTTTGGCTTCAGTTGTCTTGAAAATCATAAATCAGTCTTCAAAGTTTAGTGAGATAAGTTGCTTGGTTGAACTATTTACTTTCATCTTTCCTATTTTTCCCACTTTGTGTGTTTGACATAATTTTTTCTCTTACTTTATAAAATCTTACTATCATTTAGTCCAAATCAATAAAACTAAGATAAGCTATCAACATAACCATCCTCCATTACGAGGGTACCTTCCAAACTTGTCCTTGAAGTAGAGTATGGTCTCTATATGCTGAAAATAGTTTGATTGTTTCTTTTGTTTGCTTATTCTTGATTTCGTAAATTAATGGTGCGGATTTCTCACCTTGCCGACCAACGTAAAATTCACGCCCAATGTTCATGGAAAAGTTCTTAGAATATTTGGAAAATGATTATGTACTTCCTCTTTAACATTCAAGAGCAGTGACAATCGATGAAGTTTCGCTCAAATAATTGGAAATAGTGTTGTTTACTATGTAAAATAGAAGGTTTTTGCTACAGTGGTGTGGTATTACAGTGGTGTGTAATTTGTTGCCCAGAGCCCTAGTTTCTTCAACGGAGCACACATCTTGATTTGCCACAGATTGAAATTGTTCCTTCCTGTGAATTTACCAATCTTTACATCCAACCCAGACATCTTGATCTCTCTGGAAAGCTAGCGTTAATCCCAGAACCTAGCGTCAATTACGTCCTTGGTGACAATCAACCTAACTCAAACGATTTCGATTCCTTAATGATAACCTGGACGCTCTGATACCAGTTTGTTATAACAGGACCGTCAGTGATTGAAATGGATTGCAATAATCAAGAATAAACGAGAAAGCATAAATCACACAAGAAACAATAACACATAATTTAACGTGGTTTCCGGCAATATACCAACTAGTCCAAGGGCAGAAACGAGGAGATTATATTATCACTGAAGATTTTACAGGCTCTGCAATTGCATACGCAATTGCTCCTGATGCTACTACTAACCAATGTTAACTGCAATTGCATTACAACAGACTTGTATTTATAGTCACCAAACCCTGTAGCCGGCCGCCATAACTAAATACTAGCTTATTGACTAAAATACCCTAGATGTGAACTCGGCTCGGTGACTCCACCAGACGTAACCTGCTGGCATTGCCCCTGCTGGCTTTACTCTGCTGACTTGCCCCTGTTGACTTTACTTAGCCGGCAATGCCCCTGTGACTTTACTCGGTGGCATTGCCCTAACTTTTCGGTGACTTGCCCTTTTGAGAGGTCAAGTCACTTTTCCTAACAGAATTAATACATAACGTTGGTGTCTTTGGCTTCAGTTGTCTTGAAAAGAATAAATCGGTCTTCAAAGTTTAGTGATTGAGTTTAGTGAGATAAGTTGCTTGGTTGAACTATTTACTTTCATCTTTCCTATTTTTCCCACTTTGTGTGTTTGACATAATTTGTTCTCTTACTTTATAAAATCTTACTATCATTTAGTCCAAATCAATAAAACTAAGATAAGCAATCAACATAACCATCCTCCATTACGAGGGTACCTTCCAAACTTGTCCTTGAAGTAGAGTCTGGTCTCTATATGCTGAAAATAGTTTGATTGTTTCTTTTGTTTGCTTATTCTTGATTTCGTAAATTAATGGTGCGGATTTCTCACCTTGCCGATCAGCGTAAAATTCACGCCCAATGTTCATGGAAAAGTTCTTAGAATATTTGGAAAATGATTATGTACTTCCTCTTTAACATTCAAGAGCAGTGACAATCGATGAAGTTTCACTCAAATAATTGGAAATAGTGTTGTTTACTATGTAAAATAGAAGGTTTTTGCTATAGTGGTGTGGTATTAAAGTACGATAGAGATTTGAGAATATGCATGTAATTTGTTAGCTCTTCAAAATGTTAAGTGGTGTGTTATTAGAGTAAACTAGAACTTTAGAAATTTGCAGGAACTTTGTTATCTCTTAAATTATAGTTACACTTGCCACAAATGAATCAGCACTTGGGTGGCACCAAGAAAAAAGTCTACAGTTTTTATATTTGTTTTAAGAACTATCTATGACGACAAGTTGGAATGGATCTACCTAATAGTGAATCCACGTTATTGGAAACTCAAGCTCTGCTTGAGTGGTTTATGTAAGTGTGATTTTCCGTTACACATATTTTTTGCAGACATGTCGCTACGAACATAGTTTTTGATGTTGTATTTTCTTCTCGCCTTGAACCTGCTCTAAGTATACTAGGAATGCAAAAGAGATTCCACAACTGATACAGTCCAAGGCTTAAAAAATGCTGGCTTCCTGCTTCCGCCGCCAATGGATCCTGAGATAGTCTCCATAGGCAATGTGATTTCATCTGTTGATGTGGTATGCAGCCTTTAGCTTTAGTTTATGATGTGCATGTTCTTGGTATCATGGGCTACATGCATTGTGGTTAATTTTTTTCTCTTCATGTACCAATTAAGACTTGCCTGGGTTTCTACAAGGATGGAACTAATGCCGACGCAAGTAACATTGTGGAATAGTGTGTGTGGTGATTGTAATAAATCACTCAGTGTTGGTTGGACCATTTACTGTACTTTTCATGGTGAAGACATTGAGGTTATAACACAGTAAGAACATAAATTCTTTTACCTATTATTTACTCGTGTTTTTTGTAATAATTTACGAAGTGCTGGTGATTTTTTTGCATTATGAAGCTGCCACATCACGGTTTTCTAAAATGATGAATATGGAACAACTGGGAGTAGATAACCAATGGTGCAGTGGAGAATTGGCTAGGCTCAGCTGGGAGTAGATAATAAGCTTTTCTTATCAGTCTTGTTGATATTTGAAAGCATGTATGCTCTCAATGATGGGTCCTTATATTGTTGTTGATGTAATGGTCAGGGGCGTCCCTGTCCAAATTTAGGCTCGGGGCCAAAAAAAATTAGGTCCTTAAAAAAACAGTAACAAAAAAACATTTTTTTCATTAACAGAGCTCAAACCCTCGTCACTTTCCAGGTTATAACATAGTGCTTAACACCAGGGCGATACCTTGTTAGTTGGTAGGTTATTGAAGCCCAATATAAATATATAAAACATATATGCTATTGGGTAAAAAAATTGACTAGACCCTTGAATTCATCAATTTTGGGGGGTCATGGCCCTGTTGGTTCCCCTAAGGGGTGCCCTTGGTTATGGTCCAAGCTCACTTGATTTTGGATTTTTTGTTTACTTTGTTGGGGTGTCTGCAAGCTGCTGTTGTTGCAATTTTTAAGAAACAAATTAGGAGAGTTTGAAAAACAGGTCTTTGGGGATTACATATTGCATTGCACTCCTGGACACACTCTCAATATTTCATGAAGAGTGCACATTGGTTGTGACTTCTCTTTTTTTCATGATCACTTTGGTTTTGCCCTGCAATATAGTATTGGTGTTGTGTGGTGTTGTGTTCTCTCTTTCAGGAATGAGGTGGTAAGATGATGATGCAATCCTGCTAAGCTGTTAAGGCTTTGGTTTGAATCATGGAAATAAAGGGAGCAACGTGGCCTCATTTTGCTGCCTCGTCAAGCTTTGTTGCTGCTGATGCTGATGCTTATGCACAAGACAATCTTGAAGTACTGTTGTTGTTGTTGAAGATTGCTAAGAGCTGCACTGTTATGGTTTTTTTTTTCTTGGTATCCTGTTGTGATGTGTTGGCTTTGGTCAGACCTCTGTTGGATTAGATGGCTACCATATTCCACATCTACTAATCCTTTAGATATAACACTTCAATGGGCAACGGTACCTTGCACGGGTTTCATAGCCCTAGTAGCTATAAGTAGCTTGGTTGTGAGTTGGACGCGAATGTAAAAGAGGTGCGCCCAAATAATAACCCAAATCCAGAGTGTGTTGCATATGTAATGTTTGTTATCGTGACATTACTCACATTTTTTAAGACATGAAACTTTTAAAAGTGCATGCTAAGTTTCTACCTCAAAATCAAGCAAAAGCATCGCAAAAACTTCTCTGTCACTAGAATTTGTCTTTCACTTACCTCCCCAAATAATAAAATATCGTTCCGAGAGGAAAAAAAAATAGAAGGGGGTGATTTTTTTTTTTTTTTTTGTGAGCCAAAAAAGATGGGATATTGGCATATGCGGATGTATGTGTTCCAATATGGGGTCTGCGGACCCCACTAAAAAGAAGAATACTTTATATTTTACCTATTGAAAAATATTTCGAACAGTGTGAAAAAATAATTACAGATTACGTTGAACGAAATTTCTGGATCCGCCACCAGATATTGGTGGTCCTCCTCTTGATAAGGTTTTGGGGTTTTTTTGCTGAATTTGGTGTTTCTAAGTCATTGACTTTATCATTTACCAAGTGGAAGCCCAAACGGAATGATAAGGTTAGGGCCTTGCCAATGCCTAAAAAGTTACTAGTAGGTTGGGACTGTCCACTGCCATAGTTTAAACATGCGGTGTACCAGCCCAAACGAGCAATCATTCTAAAAGCCAATATTTCCACACACACATGACCCCCCCTCCCCCCCACCCAAACCCCAACCCCCCCACCCCCAAAAAACCGGTTTCTATCAGCACCATATAATTACTATTGACATCTTTTTTTATTATTATTTTTTTTCATTATTTTCGGCACTACATATGTATTTCTTCTTTTTACTTTCGGTGCCACGATAGGAACGCCGGTGCCAATGACGTTCCATTTCGATAGTAACATCAATGGACTAATGTTTACACCAATTATATGTTTATAACTATAATGTTGGTGCCATTGACGTTGTTATCGAAAACCAACGTTAGTGTCAGTGACGCGCGTATCGAAAAATAGCGTATGTGTCATTGAAGTTATTTTGCATAAAAATAATGGTGGTGTTTGAAGTAATTTTTTAAGTGCCAGAAGCAAGTGTTGCGCCAAACAGTAAAATCGTGGTGTCAATAGAAGTCGGAAAAAAAACTATTTCTTTTTTTCCCTTTCGAAACAATAATTCAATTCTAACACCAACTTTTATTTTCAGATTTCTATTTTCATTCTGAAAGATAAACACTAACTCTGATACATTTGATATGTATTATTTTTTGTCATCATTTCTTAAAGTCTCACTATTGTTTAGAACTGAGACTCTATAGGAAAAAAATGAATTAGTTGAACCAACATTTCTAATAGCAACCATAAAATTTACCTAGCAACCATTGCGGTCGTTATCTTCCTTTTTTTAAATAAGAAAATAGTTTTGTAGTTACAACTTGTTATCTATTAAAAAAATTGTCTAACAGGGAAGTAACTCAATAGTAAAAAAAAACAGAATTGTTATATTGAAAGTCTTGTATTTGTTTCTAAAAAAAAAATCTTGTACTTAGAGTTGGGTGTGATTGTTGGACACCATAGGTGTACACACACCCTTTACAAACTGAAATTGTAAAATTCCGACTTCTTCTGTGTTAAAATTTAAGGATATTCCTGTCTTTTTGGAATTAGGTTTTATTTTCCAATTAGTTTAAAGTTAATTAAGTTTTTTTTTTCTCCAAGACACCTTAAAACCAATTCGGACTCAAAAAAATCTATAAAAGACATCAGTTAGCCCTTTCAGACTTAATAAAATTCGTGTCTTCAAGGGTTTTAGTGAACTTTTGGGCCGTTGTACCGGCCCCTATCCCGGAAAAAGCGCCCCGGTTAACGTCTACAGGCTCGGGGTTGACTTTTCTGGTTTTGTGTTGTGGATCAATATGGCTGAAATCGAAGCAAATTGTGTTGTAGAAGCAATTTTAAGCTCAGAATTTGTAAGATCTAATCCTTTTGTTGTAAGTTCTTGGGTTTGATATTGATAGGGTTAGATTCTTGTACGATTTATGTTAGATTTGGTGTTAATTTGTAGATTTGGAAGTTAGTTGTGTTCAGTTTGTAGTCCGGCTCATCTTTAAGGTAAGGAATCATTCTTTTCAAAATGTTCCATTTTTAGTTTAAAGATCACGCTTTTAAGTTGTTTTGGTTACCGTTTTTTGTTAAACTTCACGAACTTGGACATGATTATGTGTTGCCGGATATCTATAAATCAGGAAGTGGTGATACACTTAAATTATTAGTCTGTGGTGAATATAATCAAAGTATGATGTCTATTGATTAAATCATTATTAATGTGCCAAAAACACTTTAGGTTCAACATTTGATTCAAAATTTTGAAGTTTAAGGTTAACCCATTGGTTCAAACTTTTTGAATCACATGGGAGGCCATTTGGTATGCCAATGGTTCAAATCTTTTAAAGTATTGGCTAACCAAATGACCATTACATAACAAAAGAAATATTAACTGATTACCAACACATCAATATGAACCATATGGATCCACAAATACACAAAATGAAACAAAAAGGGGTCGGCCACCCGACCTGACGCCGACAAAAGCCAAGGCCGCCGCCGCCGGCAGCCTGCCAATCTTTTTTGTTTTATTTTGTTTCTTCGATCATAACGTTTCTAAATCATGCATATCCTAGATGTGCTAATCATGATGAAAAATACTATTCTAACATGGTATCAGAGCGGGAGGCCATGGGATCAATCTTAACATTGTATCGGAGCGGGAGGTTATGGGATCAAACCCCGGCTCCGTCAGTTATATTCTGCAAGTGTTGGGCCTCTTTGTCTTGTTGGCCTAGTTTGGTCTTGTCTTTGTGTGTGTAGTTGGCATAGCCTTGTTCTTGAGGAGGCGTGTTAAAGGAAATAAAGTTGCGCCTTTACTAACACAAATAACTTTATGTTTATCGGTTAATTCAAAAACCTATCTCTGATACCACTATTAGGAAATCAACATGATTAAGCAACGCAATTTAAATTTTTGATTTTCTTTTTATCCAGAATCGACTTCATTTAAACACTAAAAATATAAGAAGTAGACGAGAATCATACCAGTAAGATCTATAATGGAACTGAGGTTTGTCTACGGTGGTAGCTTGTGTATGAAGCTGTCCAATTTTTCAGCCTCTATCGTTGATCCACACGAACCTCCACCGGAATCCTTGCTAGGATTGCTATAGGAAAAACTCTGTTTTTAGACTGACTTTTCCTTTTCTCTCAAACTCTTTCTAGGAAACTATCCATTATTTTCTAGTAAAATAATTCTTTTGCAATTGTGATACAAAAGTGCATTGACTACTGACTTTTATGTGAAACAGTTACCGTGTAGATAGAATTATATCACTGATATAATATCCATACAGTCGTAGTCTAGTGTCGAAACATTAATGACTTATCTTATAATCTTGATATCTTACTTTCTTGAAGTAACATATGTTGAAATAGTGTCCTAAACCCAATCGGGTTGGACCGGATCCGACCGAGTCAGATCATTTCTACTATTTCTTTATATTTATACATATGTTAAATGGCTTTTTTGTTATTATATATTTGTTCGTTTAATTGACCAATTATGATATTGTATATATGATAACGTCCCTAGTGTCAAACTATGAAAGAGAAATCATAATGGTGATTATGATTGATGAGATCTCGCCTCACTTTAAAAGGTTTGATACTTAAATGTCTCTCTCGTATTTGCTAGTAAATGGGACATTAATGGTACGATTAGAATAGCACGTATTACATGTCTTCTATCTTATTGAAGGTAGGGATAGATCTCGTCTATCAAAGTGTAAGGGCACTTGGACTGTACGTGGATGTGTATTAGAGAATGCGTACGTTAGACTGACCCACTTACTTTATTAAGTGTCGCACTATGTGGCGGTTGAGTAATTATCCTGAGACCGGAGTCTTCATGACATCACGGTGTGGATTGTCATACTTTGACACTATTGAGGTTTCCCTTAGCCATGGGGCAATCATGCGGTAATGATTGGGTGTGATACTGAAGCATGCGTAGGATTCATGTTGCTCGTCCGGAAATCACGTATCCTATGATTATGAGTAAATATCTGAAAGGGCCTTCTTATAAGGATTGTCTTACTCTCGTGAATCTTTGCAAAGTGGAAGTAAATGAGTTACTTCGAGAGAGCATGATATCCAGATTATAAACTACGATCGTTGACGTTTGACACTCGATGTACGACCGTATGGATATTCTAACAGCATTGAGATTCTATTTACACGGTAATCGTTTCACATGAAAAGTAATAGTCATTGCATTTGACTCTTCCAATGATTGGGGGTCGTGGACATGTTGCTAGACGCTATCCATGATCGTTATGTATGAAGGACATTTTCGTAATTACACTTTGTGCCTATGGCTAACATATTCGGAAGCCTATCGGATCACACACATAAGGACATCTAGCCGGATTAAAATGTGGTTATAGTGATAACCAAATAAGGAAATTTTATCTCTACTATAAAGTGTTATAGTGATAAATTAATATGGTAGTATTTATTTATTATGAATACATTAAATACAAGATATTAATTATATTAATTAATTAATTATACATATAATGTATATGTATTTCGAAACATATATATTGATACACAGGGATCAGATGTGGACCCGGTCGGATTCGATCCAACCCGATTGGGTTTAAACACTAATCAAACAGGTCCACATCTGATCCCACAAGGATTTTCTTTTTGCTCCAGACCGATCATCACCCCGGTCTTTCTTGTCACCTCTATCGGCTTCTCTCTTCAACAGATTTTCTTTCTCTTCATGAAACTGTTTAAACATGACCTAAATGCACTTTCCCTAGGATCTGGGGAGTTTACTATTTATCTTTGCGTATAGTCTTCCCTTTTTGAGACTTCCTATGAACGAGGACACTCTTATCCTTTCTTCCGCATCCAAGACATGTCTAGATTCGTTAGTAATCCAACAAAGACTATTTCTCGCTATTGTTTAATTGTAAGGAAGGTATTAGTGTTCATTAGAATGGTTGAGCTAATATGAAGGATGTGATAAATAGCTCGGAAAAGTTGTGAATGGAACGTGGAGGAAGTCTCTTGAATCATTCCTTGGATTTCCATGTCAAGAACTCGGAAAAGCCTTGTACCTCATCTCATCGGTACACAATATAGGACCATGTGTTGCATATATTGATGCGGATGGTCCTTTACATGGGCGGCTATAGAAATTCATGGATAGAGGTCGAAATTTGTTATATTTTGTAACTATTAAAATTAGTCTTATATATTTCAGCTTAATATGGCTCAATACGGATCAATATATAAAAATCACCGGGTCAATCTCACCTAACAGTGTGAACATTGAGAAAATTTATCTATTGTAATACTTTTTAGCGGGTCGGCTGACCCATATAACACCATGGTGCAGATGTCTCTCGTCCTCTAGATCCTTCATATTCATTCGGCATGGGGAAGTGTTCGATACTATCTATGAAGGGAAATGTAACATTTATTTCCTGGCTTCTTCTCCTTAAGAGTCGGTTCATCTCATATCGGGCAGCATCACGCAACCCTAGATAAGTGGAACTCTCTCCTGCTTCGGTATGTTGGCTACTCACCGTACTTTTATTTTTGAGAAAAGAATTTTATTTCATGGGAATATTTTGAAACTCACAAAGCAGAGTTTCGAGCCTTTGAGAGAGAAAAAACAGGAAAAACAAAAGAAAAGCCAACAAAACTAAAGATCAAAGATTTTCTTTTTCTTCTGGGTTCGAGTAATCTTCTGAGCCGGAGTAAGCTTCTCTTCAAAAATATCATCCGAAATGTACTCACCCAGCTGAGTTTTTGGGTCTAAACTCATCTATTGGAGCTCAGCTTGGATAGAATCCTGACTATATACACCCGATGATTTTAGAGCTTTCTTTGTCGAATGCATAGTTAGGACCTCAAACGGATTGCTTGTAGGACAACCTTCGGAGTACCCTCTCACTTGATTTACCAAATTAGTGGAAGCAACTAGAAGTACTCCCTCCTTAACAGTTGCAGCAGGCACTTTGGTATTCTTTTCATCCAATGCCTTGCTGCCCGATTTCTCAAAATCATTCTGATCACAGGTTGCAAGGCACGTATGTGCCTGATCTGATTTGTTCGCAACAACCTTGATCTCTTCAACCTTTCTTACTTCATGGGCAGCAACCTTTCGTACTTCATGGGCTGCTTGTGTCTCTGCAACCTTTGTGACCAAATAAGCAGCCAAATCAACTTCCTCAAATGCATCAACAAATGTACCATTGTCAAGTTCAGTAGCTTTGGTAAATGTAGCCAAATCAACTTCCTCATTTTTCTTGGCCACCATTTGATTTACATCGAGAGTAGAAGAGACTGAAGCTATAGCTAAGCCTTCAAGTCCATGTGCTTGAGCAGCCTGTTGCTGTGAGGATTCACCTGTACAATATGTTGCATTCTGTTTGGGCCTCCACGCTTCCCCACATATGCCTTGAATAGTTGCTAATGCATTAATAGTGTGGTCCCCTTGTTCATCATTTTGTGATATGTTATTTTGAGAGTGTCCTGGCTTGTGAGTCTGAGTATCCTTCATCTCATGAAAAGTACCATTGTCATGATACTTAATCATACATATTTCCTCCTTATGGCCTAGATGGCAGCGGAAAGAGCGATATAAAGGCAAAGGGGTTTCTAATTCCACCAAATGCCAAAAACTCGGAGGCTTCCCTTGCCGAATCCACAACCGTTTTGGCAAGGGCTTTAAGAGGTCAATTTCAACTTGAACTATGGCTATAGAAGGCCGTTTTAAAGTAGCAGTGGATGCATCTAACCTCAAGAAATTCCCAAAACTAGAGATAATTGCACGTAGGGTGTCCGGTTTCATTAGGTAAGATGGGAGCTTCGGTAAAAGTAGCCGACCGAGACAATTGATGATTCAACATCAACGTGAAAATCAGGGGTTCAATTCAAAATTCTCATAGGTTTACTCGTTACAAACCATTGGCTCTTAGAGTATAACCGGATGAAATCCTTTTCCCCATACAAATTAATTAGAACTCGGCGAGAATCCAAAACACCAACCGTGGATTTTGCGTAAATTTTTTGAACATCTAGGTTTCTCTTAATTGCCTCAAGTGGTGGTTTACCATGGGATAATTTGCCAATGAGCGTATACCGGAAGGGAGCAGCTAAGCGTTCAATTTGCTCTTTGGAGAATTTGATTGCGATTTCTCTTTTATAAGTAGCGATTTTCGGTCGAAGATCCAACGGGGCAGCAGATTTTGTTCCAATAGCTTGTGCATATGATTTTGAAGGATTTTCCGAAAACGAAACTTCAGACATGGTGGAAAAGGGGAGAAAACAGCTAGTAAAGAGCAAACACGAAAGTCCGGAGAGGATTTTCAGAGGGTTTTCATCAACCTATGTTGCTCGCCGTACTTAAAATAGCTATTTTATGTTGAAATCCTTGTTGGATTGGATCCTTTGGCACCAAAGGCTCTTGATGTTTCATTTGCATAGGGTCTTTCTCTTGACTTGCTCCAAAAGCACTTTGCTTGGTTGCTCCCCGGTTGTTGAGCCGCATTTAACATTTGCGAGCAATGTCCGGTTTCTCACTCTCCTGCCTGATGAGAAAAGTTCCTTCTTCTCCTGCACCGAGTGGTGTCGCTGTGTTTTGCTGAATAAGTGGGTTCGTATCCTACGCATTTGCACCATTAGTGACATGCATGTGAGTATTCTATTGAGAAAGGCTGGCATCTTGTGAGTTTGTATCAGAAGTGGTCTTTTTGCGTCCTGGAAAAGCCACTGGAACTGTTGCTCGCCTTCTTTTTAGGAGAATGGATTGATTTGACCCTTCTTCTTACGCCAATTGATGATGCTTAGAAATCAACGAATATAATCTGACCATTTACGATGCTGGGTAAGCTTTTGAGAGATGATCAATGGCCTACATACACCCATACAACGAACAAAGTGTTAGAAGTTCTCAAGTTATTTTTCCAGAAAAACCTCCTAACGCTCAAGTTAGTGATTTACAATAAGGTGGAGAAATGCAAATGTTTGCGTATAGTAATGGTTATACTTGAAAGCATACCATGCAAATGAGGGAGCTGATCCATTCATATAGTGTGCCATGGTGGAAATGATAGTCCAATCAGGGATGATATTGTGACCAATGAGTTTGTCCAGGTTGTAGCAGTGTAGAAGTGGACGGAGGTCCAATGGATGTAATGCAAACGATGTCTCTGATAGAGGATGACTTGCGCCTTGTCTGCCATAAAGGATGGTGGACGACTCCGTGACATGTCAAATATATGTGACGGGTGGTGTCCTACACCACGTGGCCATTCGTTGTATGTAGCAATGCGTTGTTGATGGAAATAATCCCCCGATGTAGTGCCCCGTCTTCATTTGAAATAGTCCAAGTAACGAGCCGAGGCCGGTCGTTCCATATGATATATGTCGATCTCCGTATACTTAGAAAATATTAAAGTCCGATGAAGAATAAGGAGCACCTCTCGGTTGTACGTTGTAGTGGACTTATGTTGATAGTTTTGTCCGATGAGTTCCACGTGTTCGGTGATCGGTCGATAGTCAATGATTTATGTAGATTATGATTTCAATCATTTATAATGTTCACACTTTAAATTGTACTACACATACCCAGATACCCTTACATTTGAATAATGAAATTTACATAATACTTCTTTTTCTCGGATTCTTCTCTAAGTCATTTCTTTCTTTCTCTTTACCTTTCATATTTTATACTTTTACAACATTGACATGCTATTCCTCACTCTCTTTTAAAAAAAAATTTACCTTATTCCTTTTTTTTGGAGACTAGGGAGACTTTTTTTTTTGGGAGAAGAACACTCAATTTTTATTACGTTAAATCCGCCAAACAAGCAGAGAGAATGTTGGTAGAGAACCCCAATTACAACGCCCAGAAATGTCACGTCCGGCCAAAGCTAGCAAGTGTGCCGGATGATTGCCATCTCTCTTAACAAACGAAAGAGAAAAATCACTCAATCATTTAAGGAGACATTGTCAATCTTCCGTAAGAAAACCAAAATATAATCATCACGGAGACAACCATGTGGAAATCATCTAAATTCTCCTAGCGCTAACCCAAGCTGTTAGGAAATCACTGGTTTAACGCAACGGAATTTAAAATTTGATTTCCGATCCCATGATCGACTTCGTTTTATACAATAAACACGTTAAGTAGTTTGACGGTATATACCTTGGTTTATCTATAAGATGAACGCTTTGACTGTCAATGAATAGTAGTACTGTGCGCAAGCCGTCCACGCGTCCGGCCTCTATCGATTATCCACACGAACTCCTCTTCGGAATCCTCCTTGGATTGCTATCAGAAAAATCCGGCTGCTAGACCGGCCTTTTTCTCTCTCTCTCTCTAACTCTCTATTAGAAGCTCTCTATTTTACTCAAGAACTATTAGCTCTTGGAATTGTGATGTACAAAAGAGCTAGCCAACCTCCTCTTATATATATAGGTATGGTGCGCCTTTCCTTCTCCCAAACTGATTGAGATTAGCTTCTAGAAGATAGATGAAAGAGAAAAACATTTTCCCAATAAAGTAAAATAAAAATCACTTAGATTGATTTATCTCTTTTATTATAATATCTTATATTAAATAAAAACGAAATATTGCCAATATCTTATATTTAATATATTTATCTTATTACCATAAATCCTTTTTTTCAAAATCAATTAATATCCAATATTAATATTATGGTAATCTCATTAATTAAATTGCACAATCCAAGTGTATCTTATATACTTACATGTGGCGCCCCAAATACCAATTAATTGGCTTCCGGAATATTCTTTAATTAATATAATTTATGTATAATTAATATCTTGTATTATATTTATTCATAATAAATAAATACCACCATATTAATTTACCATTATAACCTTTATAGTCTTGAGATAAAACTTTTCCTTATTTGGCTATCAACTATAACCGCATTTTAATCCGACTCGAAGTCCTTATGAGTATGACCTGATAGGCTTCCGAATATATTGGCCGTAGTCACAAAGTGCAAATTACGAAAATGCCCTTCATACCTAACGATCACGGGATAGCGTCTAGCAACACACCGTGACCCCCATTCATCGGAAGAGTCAAAAGCAATGACTACTACCTTTCATTGAAACAGTTACCGTGTAAATTACAATTCTACCGCTGTAATAATATCCATACGATCGTATCTTGAGTGTCAATACATTAACGATCGTATCTTATAATCTATATATCACGCTCTCTCGGAATAACACATTTACTCCCACTTTGCATAGATTCTCGTGAGCTAGACATTCCTTATAAGAAGGCCATTTCGGATATTCATTCTCAATCATAGGATACGCGATTCCCGGACGAACTAAAATGTATACTCCGTATGCTTCAATATCACACCCAATCACTATTACATGATCGCCCCGTGGCTAGGGGAAATCTCAATAGTGTCAAAGCATGACAATCCACACCGTGATGCCATGTAGACTCCGGTCTTAAGGATAATTACACAACTGCCACATAGTGCGACACTTAATGTATGTGGGTCAATCTAATGTACGCATTCTCTAATACACGTCCACGTACGGTCAAGTGTCTATACACTTCGATAGACGAGATTTAATCAAACTTATTAAAGTGATTAGAGATCTCATCAACCATAATCTCTATCATGGTTTCTCTATCACAGTTTGACACTAGGGACATTACTATATATATAAATCAATAACATGAAGATAAACAATATATAATAAAAAAGTGCTTTTATTAATCATAATAAAGTTATTACATTAACTAAAACAGATCGTAAATGACCCGACCCAAGAGGATCGTGTCCAACCCGATTGGGTTTAGGACACCTTTTCAACAATCTCCCACTTGGCCTAAAGCCAATCACCCATATGCCTAAGCCCATGCATGTGAACATGTTTCTCATGCTTTGCTTGTGACAACGCCTTGGTTAACGGATCAACTATGTTATCATCCGTGTGGACTTTCTCTATCTTTACATCTCATCTATCTATTATATCTCTAATCAAGTGATAGTCTTTGTAGCACATGTTTGGACTTCGATAAGACCTTGGTTCCTTTGATCGAGAAATCGCCCCATTGTTATCACAGTACAGTGGCACTAGACCTTCAATGGAGGGAACCACACCAATTTCAGTAATGAACTTCTTCATCCAAACAGCTTCATTTGCCGCCTCCGAGGCTGCTATGTATTCGGCTTCCGTTGTAGAGTCTACAGTAGTCTCCTGCTTGGAACTCTTCCAGCTCACTGCTCCGCCGTTAAGCGTGAACACAAATCCAGATTGTGACTTCAAGTCATCCTTTTCAATTTGAAAACTGGCATCTGTGTAACCTCGTAATACTAAATCATCATTCCTGGAAACCAAGAACATATCCCTAGTACGCCTCATGTACTTGTGAATATTCTTGACTGCAATCCAGTGACCATCACCGGGATTAGACCGGTACCTGCTAGTCATACTAAGAGGGTATGAGACGTCTGGTCTGGTGCACAGCATTGCATAAATGATAGACCCAAGCGTAAGGGATCCTACTTATTAGCGCCCTATCCACCTCTATCTTAGGACACATTTCCTTTGACAGGTAGACCCATGTGACATGGGCAGCAATCCTCTCTTGGACTGCTCCATGCTGAATCTCTTCAGCATCTTGTCTATATAGGTGGATTGTGATAGACCAAGCAATCTCTTAGATCTATCTCTATAGATCTTGATTCCTAGAATATAGGTTGCTTCACCCAAGTCCTTCATTGAGAAGTTCTTGGATAACCAAGATTTGAATGACTGTAACATAGGCACATCATTCCCTATGAGCAATATGTCGTCTACATAAAGCACTAAGAACACAATGGCACTCCCACTAACCTTCTTGTAAACACAGGGCTTATCTTCGTTCTTGATGAAATGAAACTGTTTGATTATCTCATAAAAGCAAAAATTCCAACTCCAAGAAGCTTGCTTTAATCTATAAATGGATCTTTGCAGTTTGCACACCATCCTGGCGTCATTGGTTGTGAAACCCTCAGGCTGTGTCATGTACACATCCTCAGACAGGTTCCCGTTAAGGAAAGCTATTTTCACATCCATCTGCCAGACTTCGTAATCATGGTATGCTGCAATAGCGAGCAAAATTCTAATGGATTTTAACATGGCAACTGGCGAAAATGTTTCGTCATAGCCAACTCCTTGTCTTTGCTTATAACCTTTTGCCACTAACATAGCTTTGTAGGTAGCCACGTTACCGTCCATGTCGGTCTTTCCCTTAAAGACCCATGTACACCCTATAGGAACTATTCCTTCAGGTGGATCAACTAAGTTCCAAACTTGGTTGTCTTTCATGGATTCCATTTTAGAATTCATGGCCTCTAGCCATTTCTCAATAATACCTCCTCGTAAGTCTTAGGGTCCTCATCTTCCATGAGATATATTCCAGTGTACCTTTCGGGCTCACAACATTCCCTGGTGGATATTCGAGGTGCTAGTGTGTCTACGGTAGAGGTTGGCGTCACAACTGTGTGTGGCGTCTCCTCTCCTTTCATCAACGGACTGTTATCCGTAAATGGTTCTTGAATTTATTCAAGATCAATCTTACTCCCACTGACCCTATCCAGAATAAACTCTTTCTCCAGAAAGTGGCAGTCCTGAAAACAAACACCTTTTGTTCCTCAAGGTGGTAAAATTGGTACCCTTTGGTTTCCCTAGGATAACCCACAAACAAACATTTGTCAGATCTAGGCTCCAGTTTTTCTAAGGCATGGTCCGTTTCACATACACAGGACATCCCCAAGGTTTCATCTAACCCAGTGTTGGCCTCTTCCCTATGAACACTTCATAGGGAGTCGACTCAATCGTCTTTGATAGAACTCGGTTAAGTGTATATGATGCGGTTTCTAGAGCATACCCCCAAAATGATTTTGGGAGAACTGCGTAGCTCATCATGGACCGCACCATGTCCAACAAGGTACGGTTCCTCCTTTCAGACATGCCATTCATCTGAGGCATCTCGGGAGGGGTCCATTTAGGTAGAATCTCATTCTCCTTTAAGTAATCTTGAAACTCTCCATCTAGGTATTCCCCACCTCGATCGGATCGAAGTGTTTTGATTTCTTTACCTAGTTGTTTCTCAACTTCACTTCTGAATTCTTTGAACCTTTCAAAGGCCTCAGACTTATACTTTATTAAGTATACATAACCATAGCGTGAATGGTCATCAGTGAAGGTGATAAAATAAGAGTATCCCCATTTGGCCTGAATTGACATTGGGCCGCATACATCAGTATGTATGAGCTCAAGTAATTCATTGGATCTTATCTCTTTGCCACTAAAAGGTGACTTTGTCATCTTGCCAAGTAGACAAGCTTCGCATGTATCAAATGATTTGTAATCGAAGTGATCCAACATTCCATCTTTATGGAGTTGGGAAATGCGATTCTTATTTATATGGCCAAGTCTACAATGCTATAAGTAGGATTCATTCAAGTCATCTATTTTGGCTTTCTTGATGTTTATATTAAGTACGTCAACATTCATATCTAATATGTAGAGACCATTGCTAAGTATGCCAGTACCATAAAAAATTCCATCACGTGAAAAAGAACAACATTTATTCTTGAACGTAAAAGAAAATCCTTCAACATCTAATGCAGAAATAGAAATAATGCTCTTCGTAAGAGCAGGAACAAAATAACAGTTATTGAGTTCTAGTACTATCCCACTGGGCAATGAAAGAAACTTCTACGGCTAGTGAAGCAACACTTGCTCCATTTCCAACACGTAGGTCCACCTCTCATTTCCTCGGTTCTCTAGTTCTTCTTAGTGCCTGCATATTCGTACAAATACGAGAACCACAACCAGTATCTAATACCAGTGGTTAGACTTAGAAGAAGCAATATTGATCTCAATCATAAACATACCTAAAGTCGAAGCATCAGAATGCCTCTTCTTGGTACTCAAGAAGCCTTTGCGCTTCTCCTCCAATGTCCGGTCTCACCGCAATGGAAGCAAGCATCCTTGGATTTATCTTTAGCTATCTTAGGCGTTGGCTTAGGGACGACCTTCGCCTTCTTGGACTTCTTTTGGGCTTTAGCATTGCCCTTGCTAGAAGTGACCGGCAACACTTGCTTTCTCTTCCCCACGTTGCCTCGGCAATTTTCAACATATTCAATAATTCCGCAAGGGAGCAATCTATCATGTTCATGTGATAATTCATCACGAACTGCAAGTATGAATCAGGTAGAGATTGCAGAATTAAGTCAATACTAAATTCGCGTTCCAACTTGTGGCCCAGCTTCTTAAGCCTCTCTATGTACCCAATCATTTTAAGCACATGTGACCCAACAGCAGTCCCAGAAGCCATCTTACAACCAAACAGGGCCTTCGAGACCTCATACCTCTCAGTGCATGACTGAGACGCATAGAGCTCCTTTAGGTGTACCATGTTCGTGTAGGCGTTCATAGACTCATGTTGTTTCTGTAGCTCAGGTGTCATAGAAGCAAGCATGATACATGTAGCATCAGAACTGTCAGAACAGTGCTTGTTGTACTTATCAACAACATCTGCAGCCGCAACCGGTGCGGGCGCTTCCGGTATGGGTTCGTCCAAGACATAGTCAATCTTCTCGTGTCTCAAAACAATTTGAGGTTTCTTTCCCACTCAAGAAAGTTGGTTTCGTCAAGCTTATTATCGATGAAAAAACGAAGGTTCAATTTGTTTTACATTTTCTACAACAAAAAATAAAGATAGAATAAGTAAAAGTTCATATATTCAAAACCATAAAATTGCACTTAAAATTTTAATTAGGTTTTGCTCCCACTAGCCAACTATTCCCAATTGACTTTCAAGAATTTAACTAATTCCTTAGTGGCTGGGATCCAATCTAGTCGCCTCAATCCCCGACGGTGGTCGATCGATTTTGGCAATTTTGAAACGTAGGTACTCCTACCGCGCATCTTATGTGACTCCCGGTGGTTGACCACCAACTCTTTGACAATCCACATCTCTATGTGGTAGTCAACCCCTTGTCTCTAAAGTCGACGGCCCCGACGGTGGCCAATCACCGAAAGACTTTAGTCGAGTCGTAACCCAATATTCACGAGATCTCATACGGTCTTATCTCAATAACGAAGATATACCCGAGGTAGGTCAACTCCCGATGGTGGTCGATCAATTGGATCCGAACAAGGGCTCTTCACCATTATCATAATATTGTGAGACAATTCTGGCTCGATTTTTATCGTGGGAATAATTTTAAATTAATTCACTTAATTAATTTCATTTAATTATGGTATAATCTACTATGTGCATATTACTACGATATCGTATAAAGTAAAACATACACAACATTCCGCACACAAAATAACCGGTATGATCATGGACTTTCTCTAGGTGCGGTTTCGAATACAAACTGATGAAACCGCGTGTCGCAAACTAAGGATAGCTGCAATCTCCAATATGATCTTTATTGTTGTACGCCAATGAGTTCTTTATCTCTTTTTGGTTTTTGTCTTCTTGCTCCATTCTTGTTACATAATAATCTATCTAATAAATAATTACACCTGCCGCACACGGGGGGGGGGGGGGGGGAGCTAACGGGAATGTGATGAATGCAAAAGTAAACTAGGTCACATTCTTCATAACCGCCTAGGACAATTTGAAAAACCTACATAAAGAAAATCACTCTCATCTATCATATTGGTCGAGTCAATGATCAATCGGGGTCCATATAATCATATTATATCTACACATCTAATCCATATAATTATATCTTATGAAAAAGATCAAATAAAAAATTTAACTACTCATGCGTCTTATTTTATCACATCAAATAATTAATTAACTTTTAATTAATTAAATGACTTAATCGAAAATAAAATAAACATTTAATTTTAAATATATTCTAATTTCAATTTTATTAATTTGAAACTATTCAAAATTAAAATTAAAAGGTCTCTTTTGTTTCATTTCCTTTTGGTTCTCAACCAAAAATGATGTCTTTGGTTTCCTAAACCAAAAGGCATCTTTCCAAACAAAAATTGGTTGACTGTCTGGTCATTTTTCAAAATCAAAATTTTGAAAGTGGCCTAGGCCTAGGCCACTTTCAAAATTTTGATTTTGAAAAATGACCAGACAGTCAACCAATTTTGCCACTTTCAAAATTTTGATTTTGAAAAATGACCAGACAGTCAACCAATTTTTGTTTGGAAAGATGCCTTTTGGTTTAGGAAACCAAAGACATCATTTTTAGGCCTTTTTCCAAATCATGGAAAGGGCTTAGGCCTATTCCAAACAAAATTTGGAAAGACCAATATTTTGGTTGATTTGCCATGTGGCTTCATAATGGCCCAAACTATTTGAACAATTGGTTAGCCACATTAAAGAACTAAACAAAGGAGATATCAATGCACAATAAATATTTCAAAATGAAAACGAATCGATCTCCCCTTTGGAGAAGACTAGCCGACGTCGGCGGCCGTTGCCGTGGAGGAGGGGCCGCGGCCGATCGGCCGAGCCCCCCATCGATTAAAAAAAAAAAATATATATATATATATATATATATATATATATATATATATATATATATATATATATGTGTGTGTGTGTGTGTGTGTGTGTGTGTGTAAAACAAGTAATAAAACCGGTTAACCTCAAATGCAAGGATCGTAGTATGAGGCTATGCCGGGTCGATCTTACGGGGAACTAGGCAAACCGTAAATCCTAGTTGTTGTTTTAACTAACTATGTCACGAACTACACTAAACAGTGAATTAATCTAAACAAAGATTGCAGAAAATAAAACTAGACAGAGGAGATTATCCAATGCTAGGAAAATACGGGTAACGGACTAATTAACTAAACTAAACTAATTGCAAAAAGTAATTAACGAAGCGAAACAAGACTCAAGTTGCAAGGATTTGAAATCAAATTGTAAAAGGCAAACGAGGATTGATCCACCTATCAACATGTATTGATCTCCTATCTCGATTATATGTGGTATTTATCTAGGTTGTGATTCACCTTACCTAAACATGAACCCTAATTCCTTAGGTGATTCGTCTATTAACCTAGTATCTTCCAATGCTAGATTAACGCGTTTTAAGATCAAAGGTGTCAACTTTTACGTTTAAATCTAGTGATTAGACTTACTAACTTCCGTTATTATAAATCTAAGGACTATTCTTATCTATGGTGATCTAAAGGTTTATCATGACTTCCATCAAACATAAACACACATCATACATGCAAATCTTCCGATATAAATGCAATTAAACGAGATAAAACATAAATAAGAAACAACCTTAAATAAATAACTCACAGTATAATCGAAATACAGAAATCAATCCAAGTTGATGGCTTCACAATTCTCGTTTGATTGAAGCTTTAGCTCCCGGACATCCTCAAAGAACACGCTTTTGCGTAAAAAGAACATAAAAACTCGCTCTAAACTAATCTAATTTAAAGTTGCATAAAAGTGAAAGAAAAAGAAGTAAAAACGCAGCCTTAGCCGCCCCTAGGGTTTAGGGTTTGTATGATGTCGAATTGTTGTCCCTAGGGTTGAGAAACGGCCGCTTATTTATAGATTTCGAAGTCGGTTTCACTAAGTCGGCCGACGGACGCTCGTCTCGCTCTCGTGAACGCCCGTCCGGATAACCCTAGATCGCCGGACGCCGTTCGTACGGCGTCCAAACTCTCTCGTATCAAAATCGCTCCTCGGGACGCCCGTCCGCTTTCATCAAACGCCCGTTCACTCGGACGGAGTATGGACGCTCGTTCAACATGACTTGAAGGTGATTTCTTCATATTTATCTCTTTTTCTTCACTCCACTTGATCATTATCTCTTCCTTCAATCACTTAGCTCGAATTTTAATCTCTTCCAATCATCTTTTGAGCCTTATAATAAACATACCTATAACACATGGAAAACATCGCAAACTGTAATAGAGTCCATATAATCATAATTTCACCATAAAACCACATAATTATATCAATATTGCGATTAAGTCTTTAAAAACATCGTTTGCCCAATATTTCAATATAAGACCTATTTATTGTGCAAATTATACAATTAAGAGGGAAAATATCATAAAATATACTCTTGAAAACCATAGAATTTCACCCTTAACAACTCCCCCACACTTGAACCTTGCTCGTCCCGAGCAAAACAAAACGAAAATTAGGGCTCGAGAAAGGAAAACAGGCATCTAAACAGATATAACATATAGATAATAACTTAGAGGTTCACCGGTGTGTGGTGTGCAAAGCCATAGAAAACTTCCACTAAATCCAAACTCAAAGTAAAACTAGCTAATACCCCCTCGTAGACTAGCAATAAATGACACTCATAAGATGTACCCTACAAACGTGAAATATCCCGAAAAAGATGATCGAATGAATCTAGGGCCTTTCTGAAATACTCAGAGGATAATCCCTACATCATATCTTTCAGCTTATACTGGGGATAAGATTAACGAAAACTAAGCCTTATATTCAATTTCGTAACGATATCTTTTAGTTGATTTAAATTATTCACTTTAAACACACATTAGGATAAGCCATTGCCCTCATAGTAGAATAGGACATTTCGAGATAATCCCCTACCTTACTCCAATCATAAGGCAGCTTCTTCCTAACTGTCGTGAGCTTTAAGTCATCATGGTGGTATAGGACATACGTGGTACACCCTACCTCACTCAAATCATCGACTAGCTTTCGACACACACGATTAATTCATTAATTCAACTTGCATTTGACAATAGTCACGTGTTACTTATCACATTCAAACTTCTAGATATTCACAGTATGTCATACTTCGGAACTAAATACAAACTATCATAAATCTCAAGATATATACGTAGCACTAAGCACATGACTTATAAGAAAATCAAAAATTACTAATCCACATGGGGTAATAACTCTATAGAATAGCTCATCGTCACTATGGCTCGTGAAAAATAGTGTCAGGTGAAACAACTAACTTATCAAGTACATGAAATATCGCATAGATGACTATAAAAACAACGAACGTCAAATTGAATTGCCTACTCGGGACCAAACAAAGACAAAAGTGTCGGAAAATTACGCTCATTTTGCATAATAAAAACATTCTAGCGTATTAAACAAACTTATATGCATAGGTACAAATCGAACAAATCGAACTATCCCCTCCCCCACACTTAAAAATTCAACATGTCCTCATGTTGTGCAGAAAGTAAACAGACAGGAAACTTAGCTGATTGTAGTTCGAAAGTGGCAAGTCTGGAAGTGGCCATGGTCCAGATCCAGAAATGCTTGAAGAAATCAGTAGACTGTGGACCATCCACCGGAAAACTGATATCATCTAGAAGCTCACAATAGCTCTCACAAAGAACCTGCACACTTGAAAAACAAGACAAGATCTCGGGGAACAAAGGGGGAATATAACATGGCAAAATAGAGATAAAGAGAAGGATAAGGTGAAATCGAATCAACCGACAAGGCAGAGTCCACAATTACCCTAATTAGACTGAAACAAAACAAATAAATCAAAGAAAAGAAATAACATAAAAGAGAGTCCTAATATAATAAGGGATATCTAGGATGCCTCCTAGTGGCGCTTTTGGTTAATGTCGTTAGCTCGACACTGTGTAAGCTCAGCCTGGATCAGACCATTTGACTTTTCTGCCAGCCACTACCTCGTGTAAGCTCTGATCAGTAGTGTGGCTGCAGAAACAGCATCTAACACATTGGATTAACTCTCTGACAGTTTTCCATACACGTTTAACCTTTCCCATGGTTGACCTCAAGTGCAAGGATCGTAGTATAGAGGCTATGCCGGGTCGATCTTACGGGGAACTAGACAGTTGTAAATCCTAGTTGTTGTTTTAACTAACTATGTCACGAACTACACTAAACAGTGAATTAATCTAAACAAAGATTGCAGAAAATAAAACTAGACAGAGGAGATTATCCAATGCTAGGAAAATACGGGTAACGGACTTATTAACTAAACTAAACTAATTGCAAAAAGTAATTAACGAAGCGAAACAAGACTCAAGTTGCAAGGATTTGAAATCAAATTGTAAAAGGCAAACGAGGATTGATCCACCTATCAACATGTATTGATCTCCTATCTCGATTATATGTGGTATTTATCTAGGTTGTGATTCACCTTACCAAAACATGAACCCTAATTCCTTAGGTGATTCGTCTATTAACCTAGTATCTTCCAATGCTAGATTAACGCGTTTTAAGATCAAAGGTGTCAACTTTTACGTTTAAATCTAGTGATTAGACTTACTAACTTCCGTTATTATAAATCTAAGGACTATTCTTATCTATGGTGATCTAAAGGTTTATCATGACTTCCATCAAACATAAACACACATCATACATGCAAATCTTCCGATATAAATGCAATTAAACGAGATAAAACATAAATAAGAAACAACCTTAAATAAATAACTCACAAGATAATCGAAATACGTAAATCAATCCAAGTTGATGGCTTCACAATTCTCGTTTGATTGAAGCTTTAGCTCCCGGACATCCTCGGAACACGGTTTTGCGGAAAAAGAACATAAAAACCGCTCTAAACTAATCTAATTTAAAGTTGCATAAAAGTGAAAGAAAAAGAAGTAAAAACGCAGCCTTAGCCGCCCCTAGGGTTTAGGGTTTGTATGATGTCGAATTGTTGTCCCTAGGGTTGAGAAACAGCCGCTTATTTATAGATTTCGAAGTCGGTTTCACTAAGTCGGCCGACGGACGCTCGTCTGCTCTCGTGAACGCCCGTCCAGATAACCCTAGACTACTTCAGACGCCGTTCAGACGGCGTCCAAACTCTCTGTATCAAAATCGCTCCTCAGGACGCCCGTCTGCTTCATCAAACGCCCGTTCACTCTGGACGGAGTATGGACGCTCGTTCAACATGACTTGAAGGTGATTTCTTCATATTTATCTCTTTTTCTTCACTCCACTTGATCATTATCTCTTCCTTCAATCACTTAGCTCGAATTTTAATCTCTTCCAATCATCTTTTGAGCCTTATAATAAACATACCTATAACACATGTGAAACAATCGAATTTAGAGAGAGAAGCTCTCATTGGCGATTTGGGGCGACTAGGGTTCCTCATTGCCAATTTCGATCCTTCAGTTGCATTCAATGAGATCTATCGTTTCTTTCTTACAAACATTAATCACAAAACAACGTTCTTACATCTTGCATTAATTTCGCTGAAATTACTGGAGCGTTTTCTCCCTTTTTGGTCCCCTCATGGGACAGAAATCGGAAAAGAAAAATGCTACGGGTTCTGCTACGAAGTCGAAGAATTTGGGAGAAACTGCTCCAATTGTTGGCCCTCCTGCTCCTAATGCTGGTGATTCTTCTCCCTCTGTTGCAGCGAAGGTCACCGGAGAAGCAGTGGTCGGAAAAGATGGGGGTTCAGGCCCCAGTACGGAATTGACCAAATCGAGTTCTTCAACAGCGATTGCAGGTTCTGCTGGAAATTTGAAGGATTTGGAGACTGGAAAAGCCAGGCTGGTAGTTGTAGCAGCTGGTAATGAAGCTTCGAAAGATACTGCTATGGCATCGGTGGCTGGAAGTGATAACCGGGAAGCTGACTTGGTGACCCCTGCTCCGATCTCTTCTAACCCCAACGTCTTGAAGGCTGCAAAATCTCTTTCTGGAACAAGCAACGTTAATTTGACCTCCAATGAAGTTTCTTCGACTGGTAAAGACACCAATTTGGAAGAACCACCTGTTGTACCAACCGTTACTGTGGAAGGCACCCCTGTAAATTCTTCTGTGCCCACAGCTGCTGCTATTTTGAAGGAGAAACAGGTTTCGTCTGTTGTTCTGCCTATTATTGCTTTATTGAAACTCTTCGTAATTGTACCCGTGATCGTTGCTTGTAGGTAGTAATACTAATGAGGAGGTTAGTTTAACAGTGGGAAAAGGTGTTTGTGCACCTCTAAATGCTGATGATGTAGGGGCTGGGGATGTTAATATCATTTCAGTGGGGGGTTCTAGCAGTAATGTCCCTGCTGAGGAATTTCCTAAGGCTCCTTATGCGCCTCCAAATTACTCTGGCTATGTGGGAGATGATGTAGAGAAAGCAAATGGAGAAGGACCTGCTCCTTGGGTCAATCTGTTTGGTGATAATAGAGAAATTACTAATGGTTACAAGTTAAAAGAAGATCTGAATAGAGTTCAACCTAATGTTTGTTAGTTTCAAGGATTTGGAAGTTGAAGAGGATGAATTAGGCAAGCTCAGTTTGGTTGGTTATTTTGCCTCTAGGCATCCTGGAAAGGAAGGGGTACAGAAAATGGTTAACTCCTGGCCGGCTAAGTGCAGATTTTATCAACACACTTCTGGTTGGTTAGTTTTCACCTTTGAGAATATAGATGATATGGACAAAGTCTTCGTTGGGGGGACCTTATTATGTGTATGGTAGAACTCTTCTATCGAAAAGAATGCCCAAAATGTTCCATTTTAGCAAAAAGGAATTCTCTATTGTTCTGTTTGGCTACAACTACCTAATCTCCCTTTGGCTTTCTCGGAAGCTCGAATACCTTAGTAGCATCCGTACTTTTGTGGGTGTCCCTCTCGTACACCGATCAATGCACTGTTACTAAGGAGAGGATCAGTTTTGCTAGATGCTTGGTTGAAGTGGATGTGAAAAGTAACTTGCCAAAGATCATTCCCATCATCTTACCTAATGGGGAGCTCCTTGAGCAAGCTGTTTTATTTGAGAATCTGCCCAAATACTGTGACAAATGTATGATGCTGGGTCACTCACAGGATACTTGCAGGGGCCAGGGCTCTGCTGTACCTCAGTTGTATGTGAGAAGAATGCCTAAAGGAGTGGGGAAGCAGCCTAACACCAACTCTGATGCTCCTAGGAAACATGCTACTACTAATACTACTAAAGCTGGCACCAATGCTCCAAATTCTGAGACTGATATCCCTAGAAAACCCAGAAGGAGAAGAAACAAGAAGAAACCAGTGGTACATGATGAAAGCTTTGAGTTCCCAGTTGATAGTAACATCCCATCTGGTGCAAAAAGAGGGCTTAATTTCAACGATGAAGGTTCTGGAGTGGACAGAGCAAAGGAAACTGATGGTGCTGTTGAGGATACTGATTTTGATGGTGGTACTACTGAGGATGGGGGTATTTATGATGTTCCAGACAAGGCAGGTTACAACAAACAGAAAAGAGTGGCAGTTGAGGATTCTGAGGTTAGAAGAACTCCTAACAAATCTTCCTACACACTAGCTGATTTGGAATTCAAAGAAGTGGAGAACAAAAAGAAAAAAGCAGTTGCCTCACAAGGGGCTAAGTCAAAGGCAACTGGTAGATTTACTACACCTATTAAACCTGTCAAAGGAGGGTTCTTGCCTCCTCTCAGACAGAAATGATAGGATTTTGGAATATAAGGGGATTCAACAGAGCTACTAAGCAAATTGGGGTGGTCAATTATATTAGACAACACCAACTTGCACTGTTTGGAGTCCTTGAAACTAAGTTAAACTTGGAAGCTAGAGATAAACTTCTTAGAATCAGAATGGTTGGGTGGTATAGTTCTGATAATTTGGATAATCATGGCCACATCAGGATCCTCATCTTTTGGGACCCTGGGAAGGTCTCTGTTAAGGTTCTCAGTACTGGAGATCAGTGGATTCACTGTGAAGTAAAGATTCTGGTTTCTGGGGCTGTTTTTGTAGCCACTTTTGTCTATGGTTTGCACTTTGTGGTCAAAAGGAGGCCTCTCTGGGATAAGCTGGTGGATCCGAGCAATTGGGGCCGCCTTGGGTGGTTTGTGGTGACTTTAATAGTGTGTTTGAGCCAGGTGAAAGGCATGGTACAGTTGAAACTTCTGAATATGAAATGCAAGATCCACAAGAGTGCTGCATTACCACTGGCCTTTCTACTATGAGATCTGCTGGGCAATTTTATACTTGGACTGGGAAGAATGTTGTTTCCAGAATTGACAGAGTCCTTGTTAACTCTTTATGGTTTGATCTTTTCCATAGTGCTTTGGCCTTCTTTGACCCTGCTGGTGTGCATTCTGACCATTCACCTTGCAGGATCAGCTTGTCTGATGATGTTGTTAGTAACAAAAGACCTTTTAAATATTACAATATGTGGTCCTCTCATGTCTCTTTCTTAGATACTGTGCAGGATGTTTGGAGCACCTTTGTGCCTGGTACTGCTATGTTCAGATTATGTAAAAATTTGAAGGTTCTGAAAAGACCTTTGAAGGAGTTAAATAAGAAGCATTTCAGTCATATTTCCACTAAAGCAAATTTCTTGCTCTGTCGACCTTGAGCAGCCCAATCTAATCACCTTGCGACCCTAGGAATCGATTAAAATTTGCCGGAATTGCTCGATGAAAAAAGAAAGAAGTGCCAATTCTTGGTGGATGCTTGAAAGAAGCTTCTTTCTCGAAGGCTAAAGGGCATTTTTTGGCTAATAGTGACGGGAGCACCGGATTCTTTCACTCTTTGATAAAGAGCAACAGGGGCCGAAACCACATCAAGACCTTTGTTCAATATGATGATGGTACCTTTACTTCCCTTATTCACAAGTTTCGATGCTTTTCTGGATTTCTTTACTGGTTTGCTTGGCAATGCTACTGTTTGTTCTCCTATTGACCCTGCTGTACTTTCTGAGGGCCCTACTCTCCCTATTGATTGTCTTGAAGACCTTGTTTCTGAGGTCACCGTGGAGGATATTAAACGGGTGGTATTCAAGATATGGATGATAACAAAGCTCCTGGACTCGATGGTTATTCGGTGGGGTTTTTCAAGAAAGCCTGGGAACATAATTGGGACGATGTTAATGCTTTGCGGTGTTGGAATTCTTTAGGCATGGTACTCTTCTTAAAAACGACTCAACCATGCCGTGATTGCTTTGGTGCCTAAAAGCTCTCATGCATCCGAAGTGAAGGACTACGGACCTATTTCTTGCTTTGCAATGTGGTTTATAAAATTATTTCTAAGATACTTGCTCGCTAGACTAGCCAAGGTGCTACCTCTTATTGTTAATGAGGCTCGACGGGTTTGTACAGGGAAAGGAGCATGTTGGATAATGTTTTTCTTTGTCGGAGCTTCTTAGACAAGACAATATCACAAGAACTACATCAAAATGCATGATCAAAGTTGATATCACGAAAGCTTTTGACTCTATACACTCTGGGGTTCTTGAAGACTATGCTTGGATCGGCTTGGATTTCCTTCCGTTTTATTCGGGGATTATGGCTTGCATTACTACACCTTCTTTCTCCATTTCCATCAATGGGGATATGCAAGGGTTCTTTAAGGGCAAAAGAGGATTGAGACAGGGTGATCCTATTTCACCCTTTCTTTTTGTGATTGGAATGGAATATCTTTCTAGACAGCTGACTGTTTTGGGCAAGAATCCTCGCTTTCGTACACCATCGAATCGTAAGGAGCTTGGTATTACTCATTTGGCCTTTGCAGATGATCTTATGCTTTTTTCCAGTGGCCGATCCTACTTCCCCGGGATTACTTATGGAGTGCCCGCAACATTTTGGGGAATGCTCGGTCTTCTCGCCTAATCTTAGTAAATGCGGTATATATTTTGCCGGGATCAATGATACTTTGAAGGAAGAACTCGCTATCGATTTCGGTATGTCCGAAGGTGAAATGCCCTTCGATATTTGGGTATCCCTCCGGCACCTTCCAAGTTACCGGTGGCGTACTATGGCCCTCTTTTTTTCAAAATTGACGAATACTTTGGCAAGTGTCAAGGCTCTACACTCTCATATGCTGGTAGGTTGGAGCTTGTCAGGTCTGTAATACAGGGTGTCCTGTGCTTTTGGATGGGGATCTTCCCTATTATCAGTGAGGTGGCTAAGAAACTAGATGAAATGTGTATGAAGTTCCTTTGGGGGGGTGCTTCTGACTCCAAGAGAAGGCCCCTTGTCCCTTGGAAACAAGTGTGTCTACCCAAGGATGAAGGTGGTCTGGGCCTCTTTAATATAAAGGCTAGGAACCTGGCTCTCTTGACTAGGAATTTGTGGAACCTGCATTCTGAGAAAGAGTCCCTGTGGGTAAAGTGGATTCATCACTTCTATTTCAAATGTGCTTCTGTGTGGTCTTATGCTCCTACTAGAAGAGTCTCCCATCTGTTGAAGGCAATTCTGAATATCAGAGACTTGATGGTAAATGGTGTGGGCACTGAAGGTGGAGCTGTTTGCTTGCTAAACAAATGGAGAACTGGTAGGAAAATCGATGCGGGTGCGGCTTATGACTTTTTTAGACCCCAAGGCGCAAGGTTTGGTGGAGTAATGTGGTGTGGAACAAATTTGGGCCACACCCAAACATTGTGTCATCCTCTCGGCTTGCAACAATTGGGAAGCTTTTGACCAAAGACAATTCGTTTTACTTGGAAGACCTCACTTATTCACTTTGTGATTCAGCCCCTGAATATATTGGCCATCTTTTCTTTCAATGCAGGGTTACTAAGAAGATTTGGGATGAAATGAGATCTTGGCTGGGGTTGCACAGGCAGATGACTTCCATTTGCAGTGCCCTTAAGTGGCTCAAGAGAGAAGCAAGAGGCTCAAGTATGAAGTCCAGATCTAGGAGATTGGTGGTGGCTGCTACTTGTTACTACATCTGGAATCTAAGGAACAAAAGAATCATGGAAGGCTCGAGTATCAATGAGGTTGCTTTGTGATCGAAACATCAAAACTCATGTTTTCTACATTTTACATGCATTGTACCCCCGATTAGTTTAGAGTTTACTCCCCTCCATTTTGTTGATCGGGTCCGGGGATGGTGGAGCGCAGCTTGCCGCTACTTTACTTTTGTACATTTGTTGAATTGTTGGGGTGCCCCCATTTCCTTTTAGCTAACTCCCCGTCTAGTTAGTTTAGAAGTGCAACCGTGTGTTTGCTTTGGAGTATACATGTCGTTTTTGTTCGCCTGAGCTTTTTTGGCTAACCTCAGGCATCACTTTTGGGATATGCTCTTATAGTGCTTCTTTGCATCTGGTCTATTGATTTAGATGTGGAGAGGCACTATTATGACCCCTTTTATTTTGACTAGGATGGGATATGCTCTGCTGGATGCACCTGGTGTAGACGGTATGAACCCAGTTTGGATTTTGTACTCAGGGTGTACTTGTACATACCTTTGGTTATATATAATTTACATTTTAACCAAAAAAAAAAACATACCTATAACACATGGAAAACATCGCAAACTGTAATAGAGTCCATATAATCATAATTTCACCATAAAACCACATAATTATATCAATATTGCGATTAAGTCTTTAAAAACATCGTTTGCTCAATATTTCAATATAAGACCTATTTATTATGCAAATTATACAATTAAGAGGGAAAATATCATAAAATATACTCTTGAAAACCATAGAATTTCACCCTTAACAGTGTGTGTTTGTTTTTATTGTTTCGCGAATCTAGATCTTGCATCTATCGATTAATTACTACGCAATTTAATTAGTGCTTATTGCTTAAGCTAGAAGTTGGCTCTGATACCACTGTTAGGATATCACTAGTTTAATGTGGTGGAATTTAAAATTTGATTTCCGATCCCAAGATCGGCTTCGTTTAATACAATAAACACGTTAAGTAGTTTGACAGTACATACCTTGGCTGGTCTATAAGATCGACGCTTTGACCGTCAATGGAGAGTAGTACTGTGCTCAAGCCGTCCACGCGTCCGGCCTATATCGATTATCCACATGAACTCCTCGCCGGAATCCTCCTTGGATTGCTATCAGAAAAATTCGGCTGCTAGACCGACTTTTTCTCTCTCTCTCTCTAACTCTCTATTAGAAGCTCTCTATTTTACTCAAGAACTATTAGCTCTTGGAATTGTGATATACAAAAGAGCTAGTCAACCTCCTCTTATCTAGAGGTATGGTGTGCCCCTTCTTTCTCCCAAACTGATTGGGATTAGCTTCTAAAAGATAGAAGAAAGAGAAAATCATTTTTTCAATAAAATAAGGAAAATCACTTAGACTGATTTATCTATTTTATTATAATATCTTATATTAAATAAAAACTAAATATTGCCAATATCTTATATTGAATATATTTATCTTATTACCATAAACTATTTTTCCAAAATCAATTAATATCCAATATTAATATTATGGTAATCTCATTGATTAAATTGCACAATCCAAGTGTATCTTATACACTTACATGTGGCGCCCCAAATGCTAATTAATTGGCTCACGGAATATTCTTTAATTAATATAATTTATGTATAATTAATATCTTGTATTATATTTATTCATAATAAATAAATATCAACATATTAATTTACCACTATAACTTTTATAGTCTTGAGATAAAACTTTTCTTATTTGGCTATCAACTATAACCGCCTTTTAATCCGACTCGAAGTCCGTGTGTGACCCGATAGGCTTCCGAATATGTTGGCCGTAGACACAAAGTGCAAATTACGAAAATGCCCTTCATACCTAACGATCACGGGATAGCGTCTAGCAACACACCGTGACCCCCAATCATCGAAAGAGTAAAAAGCAATGACTACTACCTTTCATGTGAAACGATTACCGTATAAATTACAATCCTACCGCCGTAATAATATCCATACGATCGTATTTCGAGTGTCGGTACATTAACGATTGTATCTTATAATATGTATATCACGCTCTCTCGGAATAACACATTTACTCCCACTTTGTAAAGATTCTCAAGAGCTAGACATTCCTTATAAGAAGGCCATTTCGGATATTCATTCCCAATCATAGGATACGCGATTTCCGGACGATCGAACTAACATGTATACACCGCATGCTTCAATTGTTGAAATAGTGTCCTAAACCCAATCGGGTTGGACCGAATCCGACCGGGTCGGATCATTTCTACTATTTCTTTATGTCTATACATATAATTAAATAGCTTTTCTGTTGTCATATATATGTTCTTTTCAGAGAACCAATTGTGAAATGTTATATGATAACGTCCTTAGTATTAAACTGTGATATAGAAACCATGATGGACGATTATGGTTGATGAGATCTCTAATCACTTTTATAAGTTTGATACTTAAATGTCTCTAGGCTGATGTACTATTAAACAGGGCAT
This sequence comes from Gentiana straminea, assembly GCA_036785695.1. Classification (NCBI taxonomy): domain Eukaryota; kingdom Viridiplantae; phylum Streptophyta; class Magnoliopsida; order Gentianales; family Gentianaceae; genus Gentiana; species Gentiana straminea. Next base: position 1,486,654 of record JAVUPR010000312.1, on the reverse strand, counting down.
TGATAATATGAACAAACTAGCACGTATTAGATGTCTTCTGTCTTTAATGGTAGGGATAAATATCGTCTATCGAAGTGTAGAGACACTTGGACTGTACGTGGACGTGTATTAGAGAATGCGTACGTCAGACTGACCCACTTACATTAAGTGTCGCACTATGTGGCGGTTGTGTAATTATTCTTTGGACCGGAGTCTTCATGGCATCACGGTGTGGATTGTCATGCTTTGACACTATTGAGGTTTCCCCTAGCCACGGGGCGATCATGCGGTAGTGATTGGTGTGATACTGAAGCATGCGGAGTATACATGTTTGGTCGTCTGGGAATCGCGTACCCTATCAGTAGGGGTGAATATCCGAAAGGGCCTTCTTATAAGGAATTCTTACTCTTGTGAATCTTTGCAAAGTGGAAGTAAATGAGTTACTTCGAGAGAGCTTGATATCCAGATTATAAGATACGGTCGTTAATGTTTGACACTCGATGTACGATCGTATGGATATTATTACAGCGATAGGATTGTAAGTTACACGGTAACTGTTTTACATGAAAGGTAGTAGTCATTGCATTTGACTCTTCCGATGATTGGGGGTCACGGTGTGTTTCTAGACGTTATCCCGTGATCGTTAGGCATGAAGGGCATTTTCGTTATTTGCACTTTGTGTCTACGGCCAATATATTCGGAAGCCTATCGGGTCACACACATATGAATATCAAGTCGGATTAAAATGCGGTTATAGTTGATAACCAAATAAGGAAAGAATTTATCTCGTACTATAAAGGTTATAGTGATAAATTAATATGGTGGTATTTATTTATTATGAATAAATAAAATACAAGATATTAATTACATTAATTATATATATATATATATATATATATATATATATATATATATATATATATATATATATATATATATATATATATATATATATATATATATATATGGCCACGTGAATTGCAAGTAATGTGGCGCCATTCATCTTTTGTATATGATACATTTGATTTGTACAATTTAATTAATAAGATTACCATAATATTAATATTGGATATTAATTGATTTTGAAAAAATAGATTTATGGTAATAAGATAAAGATAGTCAATATTAGATATTGACAATATCTTGAAAATATTTAATATAAGATATTGAATATTAATGAGATAAATCAATCAAATATATTTTCCTTATTTTACTACTAAAAGGTTTTCTTCCTCTCCACCCTACTAGATGTCGCCACATGCATTATAAATATAGTGTGGGTGTCGTTTCTTTTGTACAACACAATTCCAAGCTAATAGTTCTTGTGAAAAATAAAGAGCTTCTTCTGGAGAGATATTGAGAGAGAGAAAAGACCGGTCTAGCAACTGGATTTTTCTAGTAGCAATCCAATGGTGGATTCCGGCGGGTTTTTCGTGTGGACTAGAGGTAGAGGCCGAACGCTTGGGCGGCTCCGTGCATCGCTACTCTCCTTAGACGGTCAAAGCGTCGGTCTTTTAGATCAACCAAGGTAACCACCGTCTACTAGCTTATTTGTTTATTGTTTAAACGAAGTCAATATTGGGTCGATAGGAAATAAATTTTAAATTCCGCTGCGTTCCCGCGCAGATTTCCTAACATCAATATCACACCCAATTACTACCGCATGATCTCCCCGTGGCCAGGGGAAATCTCAATAGTGTCAAAGCATGACAATCCACACCGTGATGCCATGTAAACTCCGGTCTTAAGGATAATTACACAACTGCCACATAGTGCGACACTTAATGTAAGTGGGTCAGTCTAATGTACGCAATCTCTAATACACGTCCACGTACAGTCCAAGTGTCTCTACACTTCGATAGACGAGATCTATCACTATCTTCAGTAAGATAGAAGACATCCAATACGTGCTAGTCTAATCATACTATCAATGTCCCATTTGACAGTACATACGACTAGAGACATTTAAGTATCAAACTTATTAAAGTGATTAGAGATCTCATCAACCATAATCACTATCACAGTTTGACATTAGGGACGTTACTATATATATACAATCAATAACATGAAGATAAATAATATATAATAACAAAAATGCTTTTATTAATCATAATAAAATTATTACATAAACTAAAATATACTGTAAATGACCCGACCCAGTCGGATCCGGTCCAACCCGATTGGGTTTAGGACACATTTTCAACGCAAGCAACCCTACAAGTGCCAAAACAAATGAACAAAGCATATGAGTTATAAGGAGAGACTCTAAATCGACCATTACAAGCCTATTCCGCCAATGCCAAGCATTAGGCACACCCTCGCTAATGATAAACTTCCATTCCGAGCCATACTCTCTACCGATAAGATTTTGAGAAAAGTTGAAATCGATCCAACTGTTGATTCATGTAAAGTAGAAGAAGAATGCGTGCCAACATGCAGGAAGAAGAAGCTTCCACATCTCTCGTATCCAAGCACAATCTCTCAATGCATGAAGAGTAGTTTCCGAAACAACATCACAAATAACATTCACCTCTAATAATGTCTCGGTAATAGACGCATTTGTCTTTAAGATCCCGTGCCTAGCTTCTCAAATCGTGAGATTAAGACGTTGTTGATCCGGCATTCTCCAAACTCTTAAACGTGCTAGACATGTTCCACCGACACCTTTAAATGCATCATATCATGACTAAACCGTGAAGACACCAATGGTTAGGGGCGTGTTTTCACATCAAATACCTTATTCCTTCTCATAAGGAAAAAAATTGTAAAAGGGGAAAAAAAAAAAAAGGTAAAATAAATAAATGCTATTGACAAAACTTAATTCAAAGTTGCCGTAAAAATAAACAAAATTTAATTCAAAAGTTAATTTCCAAACGCGCATAGTAGCGAGAGTTTCGGGAAACGGAATTGTTTGCGGTGGAAGGATTTCCGGGGTAGAGAAAGCATTGTTGTCAAAATTGTACTGTGCACAAAGGAATATGCTTTTCTGGGGAGATGGATCCTTGAAGAAACAAATTCAGTCGGTTTAATGCTCCAATTCTACCATCTTCTCAATTTGTTTTTTAATTTGTATTTTGATTAACAGATTCCTTTGTGCAAATATAAAAGCACCAACAAGATTATCTTTGCTTTCCTTCTCTCTTTCCACCTTTTTTTTTTTTCCTTTCTCTTCAGGTACCTTCCTATCTTCCATTTCTTCATGCATCTTTTTTTTTCCCTTCATTTTACTGGATTTAATTTGATTAACTCTTGCTACACTTCATGATTTTGTGTAAAAAGTTGTTTTTTTCCCCCACCTATTTGTAGTTTGTAGTAGGAACTATCGATTTGAACTATTGTTGCTGAATGATTTGGGATTTTCTTGAGCCGTTTCCTATATAATGAAAAGAATGAAAGTTTAGTCACCAACTAATTCCAAGAAGTTCTCTGGAAGCAATTTGAGAACCCAAGTTGTAATAATCTGCAGATGAATTCTTCTTGCCGAATTAACTTTATGCGATTTTATTTGCTTAAAAATTCAAAAAATTCTCAGAACCCTCGACTGACCGGAAAAAAAATAAAAGAAAGAAAGAAAAGCCAGGAGCTTGTGTAATACTGCTCTATTTCGGAACTGTCTATTGGGTAATTCCCCCCTCCCATCCCTTCTTCAGTGCCTATTTCCTCGTTAGCAACAAATTGTGTTATCCTGCTACTTATTGAACTGGCAATTGTGCTATTTTTCTCTTGTTGAGTGGATTTATGTGTTATCCTCTCCTTCATCGAGGCGAAATGAGCTAAGCCTTATGGTAATAGAATTCTAGATACTGGTTATGGTGATATCATGTTCCGGCTGCCCGGGTGCTGGTTTCCCCCGTTTGAAGTTAATGAGCTGAATTTTATGTGCAGGTGTTTAATGATTTGAGTTCTAGATAAATGGGTTCTGATAAGCAGTCTCTGGGTTTACTAGATACACTCAACATGGAGGCAGTTAGAACGATATTTACTCACACATATCCATATCCACATGAACATTCAAGGCATGCGATCATTGCTGTAGTTGTGGGATGTTTGTTTTTCATATCATCAGATAACATGCACACCCTTGTCCAGAAATTAGACACCAATATTAAATGGTGGTCTATGTACGCCTGTTTGTTGGGATTCTTCTATTTCTTTTCAACCCCGTTTATTGGAAAAAAGATCAAGCCAAGTTATTCAAATTTCAGTCGGTGGTAAGTCTTTGTTTTCCCCCGAAATTTATTTTCCCTTTTGTTGCTTCATGCTGTCCTGCTGCTGAAACAGTTGAATATATTTTTTTGGCAGGTATATAGCTTGGATATTTGTAGCTGCTTTATATCATCTTCCTAGTTTCCAGTCAATGGGGGTAGATTTGCGAATGAATCTCTCGTTGTTTTTGACTATATACATCACATCCATTCTGTTTCTTCTTGTTTTCCATATCATATTTCTGGGACTGTGGTATATTGGCATTGTAGCTCGTGTTGCTGGGAAGAGACCTGCAATACTGACGATTTTGCAAAATTGTGCTGTAAGTCATGAAAATACTTATCCTAGTGGAGTAAAGCCTTGGTCCTTATGTTATTTCTTCAATTTTCTGTAGGTTTTAAGTATTGCCTGCTGTGTCTTTTATAGCCATTGTGGCAATCGTGCTATTCTGAGAGAAAGGCATTTTGAACGGAGAAATTCTGGTTGGTTCGCTTTTTGGAAGAAAGAAGAGCGAAACACTTGGCTTGCAAAGTTTATCCGTATGAATCAGCTGAAAGACGAAATTTGCTCGTCTTGGTTTGCCCCTGTCGGGTATGCTAGTGACTATCCGCTTTTGTCCAAATGGGTTATCTATGGCGAGGTATGATTTGCATCTGCTTATCATTCTACGGATTATTGTTGTTATTTCATTTCATCAACTTGCCTAGGGATTTTATTAGTCTTTTTTGTTTGTTGCAATTATGTCTCTCTTTTGCAGTTGGCAGGCAGTGGTGAACCTTCAAATGAAATTTCTCCCTTATACTCATTGTGGGCAACTTTTATCGGACTCTACATTGCCAACTATGTTGTGCAAAGATCATCAGGGTGAGTTCTATTTGGAACTAATGGTTATATGTGGTTTTCTATATATTAATGACACCCTTTTCCTTTTAGCAGTGTGAAAAAAGTTTTGCATGCCAATGTGTTAGCAGGATTTCCTGCAATAGATAGACTTTGTTACATTAATTACTGTAAATGCATATGCTAATGTGGGTCATCTTATATAAGTAAAATTCCACAATATATTTGGTGCTAAAATATCTGACAAGGCAAAGAATTACTCTTACTATTGTCTTGTAGTTCACTTCATCAAGCTACATGTTTTAACCTGCAGATGGGCTCTTAGTCACCCCATGTCAGTAAAAGAATTTCAAAAGTTGAAGAAAAAGCAGATGAAGCCTGAATTCTTGGACATGGTTCCTTGGTATTCGGGGTAAGTGTTGTTAAATTTTCTGTTAGTTGACTTCCTGCAGACACATAATAGGATGAGGTTGGGAAGTTTATGGCATGTAAATTATAGCAACGATTGAATGTGCAGGACATCTGCTGACTTGTTCAAGACAGCTTTTGATCTATTGGTGTCAGTAACTCTGTTTGTTGGACGCTTTGATATGCGCATGATGCAGGTATTTTCAAATGATTCCAAGTCTAATATGATAAACTATCATTTTTGTAGAATCTATATACTTATACATCAAGGGGGAGTATCATGATTGATCTTGAATTAAGATTTTTAGTCATCTACTTGGGGGTCAGGCATCAGTCATGATAGCGTGGTTCATTAACATCTCGCCTTTGAATAATGCAATCAGGCAGCGATGAGCAGAGTCCAAGAAGGAGCTAAACAGGAAGATCTGCTGTATGATCACTTCAGTGAGAAAGACGAGATATGGTTTGATTTTATGGCGGACACTGGAGATGGTGGAAATTCTTCCTACAGTGTTGCGCGTCTTTTAGCTCAACCTTCTATATGGGTCCGAAAGAATAATTCTGTGCTCACTCTACCTCGTGCTAACTTGCTTCTTATTGGGGGCGATCTTGCGTATGTTCCAAACCTATATTTATGCTATTGCTGGTTATGAATATGAGATCGGCTTGTATTATCAGTTGCGATTTATATTCAGTTTCAGTTATTTTTCCTCTTTACTTTTTGAATGTGTTTCTTTCTTTTCTTTAATGCCTACTGCTGGTGGCAAATAAAGTCTCTTGCAATTGCATTTGTATGATGGCTTAAAGTTTAGCTATTGGGAATTACTTCTGACTGTTAGACTGTTCTGCTCTTTATTGTAGGTACCCTAATCCGTCAGCATTTTCATACGAGAAGCGCCTTTTCCGGCCATTTGAATATGCACTTCAGCCTCCGGTGTGGTATAAAGAAGAGCATATAGCTGTAAACAAGCCTGAGCTGCCTAGTGGAGTGACCCAATTAAAGCAATACAATGGACCACAATGCTTTCTTATCCCTGGGAATCATGGTTCGTCTTTTCTTTACATAGTTGTCCTCTTGTGAAAGGATTTATTTTTTTAATACGATTAACATGTTTTGCATTTTGACATAATCAAATGCGTTAAGAACTTGAATGCACTTGTTTTCTTTTCTCGCTTTTAGCAGAAATTGTTAACTTGTTATTCATCCAACTTCAACAGACTGGTTTGATGGGCTTCAGACATTTATGAGGTATATATGTCATAAAAGCTGGTTGGGTGGGTGGTTTATGCCTCAAAAAAGAAGCTATTTTGCCTTGCAGCTTCCCCGAGGGTGGTGGATCTTCGGTCTTGATCTTGCTCTTCATTGTGATATTGATATAGATCAATTTAAGTTCTTTTCAGAGCTGGTAAAAGACAAGGTATATAGATGCTTCTCTTCTTTGAAGTTATAGTGCTGTCATTTACCTGTTCTTTGTCATATACATTCTGTGGTAAGTTTGCTAAGGCTCCTCTTTTATCTTTTTTGAGTAATCACGGTGTCATGGAGTTCTTGCAGGTAGGCGAGAATGATTCTGTGATCATTATGACCCATGAACCAAATTGGCTTCTTGATTGGTACTGGAATGACACCACTGGAAAAAACGTCTCACACCTGATACGTGACCATTTAAATGGGCGGTGTAAACTTCGGATGGCTGGTGACTTGCATCATTATATGCGTCATTCAGCCATTCAATCGGATAAGCCTGTTTATGTGCAGCATGTACTTGTAAATGGCTGTGGTGGGGCTTTTTTGCACCCTACCCACGTATTTAGAAATTTCAAGGAATTATACGGGATACCCTATGAGTGCAAGGCTTCTTATCCTTCTTTTGAAGACTCAAGCAGAGTGAGTACCTTGAGTATTCTCATTGAAATGTGTTTTTTATTTTGTTTCTGGTTATCTATAACGTACCTATATTTTGCACAGATTGCTTTGGGGAATATATTGAAGTTTCGCAAGAAGAATTGGCAGTTTGATTTTATTGGCGGAATTATATATTTTGTTTTGGCATTTTCCATGTTTCCTCAGGTGATTTTTAGTTTATGTCTGATTATACATACAATGCTATAATGTTAAGGCGACGCCTAGGCAAGAGGCGTGGTGTCCTTGTGATTGTCTTTTTCTTGCATTGCATGAAAATAAAGCTTTTAAGACATTTCAGTCAAAAATGGGATTTAACTCATTTACCATATGCATAGAAGTCTTCCTCTCTCTCTCTTATGTACATGTGAACAGAAACACTGTTTGATTTGTTATGAGAGCGATATGATTTCAAATAGCTGTTTGATATTCAAAGGCCTTACACTTAAGTTTACTATTATGCGACTTCCATTGGCCCTTGGTTCGAAGGTGGGAGGATACTATTTTTGTGTTTTTGGCGTGTCTACACGGTGTCGTTAATGTTTAGAGATGTTGGAAAGGTATTCACCTTCATGGCTAGGTGTTGCCTAGGCATTGCTTAAGCAATCAAGTGACTAGGCGATCCCTTTTCATGTTGGCGTCGCTTTAGCACTTTGACAACTATATTTTCTTTTCTGTCGTCACTTGATCAACTTCTTATTGCACCAATGAGGCATTGCCCTAGTGGCAATGAAGTTGAGTCCCGTCCTAGTGGTTCCGGGTTCGAACCCTCTGCTACATGTGAGTCTCCACTTTATGTGTTAAAAAGGACCACCACCACATGTGATGTGGTTCCGGGTTCGAACCCTCTGCTACATGTGAGTCTCCACTTTATGTGGTAAAAGGACCACCGCCACATGTGATGTGGTTCCGGGTTCGAACCCTCTGCTACTTGTGAGTCTCCACTTTATGTGGTAAAAAGGTCCATCACCACATGTGATATATATCGTTTCTTTTGGGGAAAAAGAAACCCTTCTTCTTGCTATGCATCGGCAATGCCATTATTCACTTGTAAAAAAACAGCTGTCTTTACTATTCACAGGATTCCACATTTTTTTCTTGTAGATTTTGTCGTTGTCGTTCATCAATTCACTTGTGAAAACATTGCTTAGTTCATGTTTCAGAAACAACTAACTTGTGCTTTTGCTTTTCCCTTGTAGTGTAAGCTAGACCACATTTTGCAAGATGACACCTTTTCTGGCCATTTAAGAACCTTCTTGGTCACAATATGGGATCTTTTTAAGCACATGTTAGGATATTCCTATGTCTCCTTTGCTGGTTCTCTGGTGCTATTAATATGCGCCGTAATATTTGTGCCCAACAAGGTTTCACGTAAAAGGAGGTTCATAATCGGGACGCTTCACGTCTCCGCTCACTTGGCTTCAGCATTGATCCTTATGTTGCTGATGGAATTGGGTGTAGAGACTTGTATCAGGCATAACCTGCTGGCTACTTCAGGTGTGATTCCACTATTTGGCTACTCTTACGTTTTTCCTTTTGTTTGAAGCTATCTTCGTTATCTAAGCAAGGTGGTTTGGTGAATGTAATATGTATCTGCACTTGCATTAGTGTCTTAATAGAATTTTTTATTTTACAGACTCAAATATCATTTTTCTCTATTTTACGGAATCTCCCATTCATAGTGAAATACATGTGAATCTCTATAATGCTTTAATTTGAAATGAGATTCATATCATTCAGATCCACTAAAAATCATTTGCAATACAATCTCTACCCTGATGTTTAAAATACAAAATCTCTTAATTATGCACTACATAAGTGCATACAATGCAAATTATATTTTCAACATATGCGTCTAGAGATTCTGATGCATTCCACCCTAAATAGAGATACTGTGAAATAGAGAAGTAATGTTTGAGTCTGTAAAATAGAAAATCAAACTGATGCAAGTGCTCTTAAGAGCATTAGCATAATGGCTTGGAATTCTATCTTATAGATATACCTGTTTTAGAGATACTAATGCAAATGCTTCACTTGGATAAAACGCGTTACTTCATACAGTTCTTGCTTGGGTTTCCTGAACTCTTAAAATGATGGGTTTTTATTTTATTTTATTTATTTTTTATCAAGGCTCGTTAACCGGACAATCTTTTCTTTATTATACTTGGATTTAGTGAATGATTAAACATTTGGTTTCAGGTTATCACACACTATATGATTGGTATCGATATGTGGAGAGTGAACATTTCCCGGATCCAACTGGCCTACGTACTCGTATTGAACAATGGACATTTGGTCTTTACCCTGCATGCATCAAGTATCTTATGTCTGCTTTTGATGTTCCTGAGGTTAGTAACAATGTCCTTTCACTCCTTTGTAATATTACAACTGAGCTTCTACAATGTTAATATTTTGCTGTTATATTCATGGGATTTACATGCTCAGGTCATGGCTGTCAGTAGAAGTAATATCTGCAAAAACGGGTTGGAGTCTGTTTCTCGAGGTGGTGCAGTGACATATTATGCATCCGTGTTTCTTTATTTCTGGGTCTTCTCGACTCCGGTGGTTTCTCTGATATTTGGTAGCTACCTATACATCTGTATCAATTGGCTTCATTTGCATTTTGATGAAGCCTTTTCATCGTTAAGAATAGCGAATTACAAGTCTTTCACAAGATTCCATATCAACGTGAAAGGCGACTTGGAAGTTTTCACACTTGCAGTAGATAAGGTAAAGTGATCATTAATTGAGTTGGTGTACAATACAGATTGATCGATCCATAATATATGATTTGATGTGCTTGCGTGCAGGTACCAAAGGAATGGAAGTTGGATCCAAATTGGGAAATGGAACAAAAACAGCAAATGAGCCATCTTAGGAAGTTCCCGAGTAAATGGCGGGCTACCTCTTCACAGCTAGATCCTGTAAACACACTGCGTCTTGTTGATCATTTTATTATCGAGCAAACGCGCATTCCTGATCAATGATAAAGGTTAGTTAGATGGAGTAGTAGTCAACTAATTGTTGATGGTAGGGGGGGGGGGGGGGGAAGAGGAGGGTATTCTATTCTTTTTTCAGGTAGAAATCTGTACACTCTTCAGAAAGGGACTAGTTAAAAAGGTCTGAATCATTTTGTATTGTATAAATATATTCTTGAGATGTGGCTCAAGAGAGCCCCCCCGGTTGGAGAAATGAAAAAGGAAATGCATTTTGACTTTTTTTTTTTTTTGAAGAGTTGTTTTATGAAGTTAGGAGTGCACATTTTTATTTTCGATAGCCAATATGAGTGCTTGAACCCTAAAGTTCCAGATTCAGGTTTCATTAACCACTTCTCAAGAACCCTAAGCGCTGCCCCTACGTTTTCTGCACTCGAAACCATAACATCTTAATCCATTTCATCTTCTAATCACATTTAATCAAAGTCTAGAAATTCCCTGCGAAGATCTCTGCAGATCTTGTTAAGAAATATTAGCTTTCCATCTCTTTTCATGTTTTTAATATATAGTCGATGAAATTCTTCCAAACTTTATCGATGCTAGTGTTGAACCCCAATTTTCGAGTCTACATTGCAGATGCAACCACTCAGAGGTAAGGAAAATCATAGTCGATGGGTTTAGGCCTTTTTTTATGATTACAGTAAATCTGTGCATATGATTTTCCTGTTGAAATACATTTTGCCTGAGATTGTTGTGTTAGGGATCACCAGGAGATTGTGGACGAGATTACTTCGGCACACCGGCCATGCAGTGGAGTTCCACCATGAATGTGGTGGCGTTGAGTAATTGATTCTCGTTACCCCTGATGATCGAACCAAGTTTGATTTTGTTTCAAAATGACACATCTCATATATGACTGAATGTCATTGAATCTTGCACATGTTCGTAACATATCATCACATTATTGATCACACCCTTACGTGTTATGTTATATCCAATTTGATCAATATATGTCACGTTGTGTATCATTATTATATCATATATGTACTAATGTCGTTGCCGTCTTAGACTTGCAGTAAATGGCACAAATCTTATTGATCTTATAAAGATGATATAAAAGTGTAACATGATCTACAAAGATACAATTCATACAAGTCATCAATACATGAAGACATCAAGTATTTAAGTGATAGAACTTATAATTGAAGATGCATAATGTGATACATCATGATACACTTATGTATCATACACTTATAACTGAAAATATGAGTTGTTAATGTCAGGAGTCATCGACAAATAAGTGTGTCGTGACGTCCTCTTCTGGATATCGAGCTCTTACCTGAAAGCGAACGTCCGACACGCGTAAAATTAAAATTAATATCTTATATACGTCGAGTACAAAGTAGAAAACGATAAGATAGACTCGGAGATACAAAACAACATTAAAAGCTGAAACAGTTTCAAATTTTAATGGTTAACAAGGATAAACTTATTACCTATGTACCAAAATACTCCCAAATCACAAAATTGGAAGCAGTTAAGTAGGAGCAAAACCGTTCCGTACATTTTTCGGGAAAACAAACCAAATCAACTACTGCTTTCGTTTCTATTTAACTGTCGCATTGTCGAAAATACACATATTAAAAGGAGTAGTTAATCTTTGACTTAACAACAAAATTACAACAACACCCCTCGAATATAATTAATGCAATATTGTTGTTTTCAATCTCCACCTCTTAATAAATACGGGTAGATGTAAAAAATACAATAAATGATACTTTGAAACGTAACTACGACGATAAAAAGAAATTTTTACTTTCGACAACCACGACAGCTAAATAAAACAGAGAAGATATCCAAAGAAGACGATATGACCTGAAAAAGATGGAGTTGCAGATAACAAAAGAGTTGTAATTAAATGCAAAAAAAAAATGTAGTAACACGGAAAAGTAAGTAGTAACAACAATAAAATAAATGTAGTTGTAGCAAAAAAAAAAAAAATGTAGTTACATTGATAAAAAGATGTAGTTACATAAAAAGTAGTAGTTACATCAATAAAATAGATGTAGCTACAAAAAACTGTACTAGTATTTAACACTTAAAAACTTGAAAAAGAAGCAGTAACAGCAAAAAAAAAAAAAGTGGTAAAATTGAAAGAAATGAGCAATAACAGCCAATAAAATAGATTTATTTACAGGCAAAGAATGTACTTACACTGATATGGATCGACGAATATAGGTGGAGTAATTTTTGCGTCAAAATTTTAGATGAAGTTAGTATATTTTCTCTATTAAAATTAAAATTGTGTAGTGATAAATTGATAATGGATGCCTAAAATCATGGAAAATTGTTTGGCACTTACAATAAAGGGTGAAATTAATTAAGAAATTTTCTAGTAGGTGGCGAAATTTTTATTTGTTTTATTTTTTATTTTTTATGGCAAGCGGCGAAAGTATTAAGATGTGTGTAATATAAAAAAAAAAAAAGATTTGTTTTTATTGAATTACAATGTCCTAATTTCTCTAGGGGTTTATTACTCCATTAAAAAGGACAATTTGAACATACAAATACGTAAAGAGAACCCAGTGAAATAGTTTTTTTAGGTAAAAATGACATGTTCTTAATCCACTGTGATTTAAATTCTTTCGTATTCAACTACAAAACGAATATATCTTTTGATCTGATTGTCGAAAGATGGTAATTCTTTCATCACATTTATCCTCTTTATTTAGACATCTCATTTGATATTTTTTTCAAATGTTATTTTTGAGGTCATTTTTGTAAAAAACACGTAAACAAAGGAATAAATAAACATCGGATTTGAGGCAATTCCACCGCAAAGAACAACAGTGGATTTGGGGGTTATGAACAATGAATTTATCCTTACAACCCAATTTATATTTCCACCTTGACCGATTACTTTTTCCCCCTATAGTTTTGTCCTTTTAAACCACCCCTAAAGTTAATAAGATGTCCCATTAGTAAAAAAATCTATTGTTTTGTAAATTAAAGGAAAATGTTGTAGATGACTGTTTTTAATCTAAAATGGGAAAAAATGACAAGAAAAAAAGATAGTGGTTGAGAAGGACAAAAACGCGCCTGTTACTACATGTGTTACTACAAGTTACTACATGTTACTTGTATATGTAGCAACACATTTAATAACATGCCCGTTTTTGTCCTTCTCAACCACTATCTTTTTTTCGTGTCTTTTTTTTTTTCCATTTTATATCTTATTTTGTCTTTCTGACCCGTCACCCCCTATAAATTATCGGTAACACATACCCTCAATGTTAATTGAGTTACCTAGAACTTCCTAGAGTTTTTTTTAAAGTCCTTGTAGTACATACATACAAGTACAACACATCCATTGGATGCTTTTAAAAGGGAAAAGAGGTCCTTTCCCACACCATGTTTTGAGAGGTCCTTTCATCTTCACATCTCCGGCGCCGGTGATCTCATAAAACAAAGGAGAGAAATGAAACTACTTTATCTTCAAGGTAAATCATGTGCTTGCAATATGTTGTTTAGTTGATGCTCAAAATGTAGGAATTAGGTGGATTTTGTTTTTGTTTACGAATGGCAACTTAAATAAAAAAGCTAGGAAAAAAAATACTTATTTAATTATGAAACATTTCTTAATGTGTAGAGTTGGGTAATAGAGAAATGATCAATGATTGCATTGATTGAAGGTTTAATATGGGTTACTTGTTTATCTTGTTACTATTTTAAACAATGTCTTGCATTTGATATATATGGCTAAACTGATTCATCACTTCAATTCAAGCCCAAATATGTTTTGTTTTGGCGCACCACAATGAATCTACATGGCACCACCATACTTCAGGTTAAGTTCAAAGTCGGAGGTTAAGTTCAAAGTCGGAAATGGACGCTCGATCCGTGCAAAGTTGAATATTCATGAGTTTATATTCGATTTTTCAGAAGTCGAATTTCAATGTAATGTTTCGAAAATTGATTCACCGTAGGTGTCATTGACAACTCCCTTTGTTTCGATATAGAGTTTAAGTGCTTTAGTTGCACCCGAAAATCAAAGGCAAATCCCAAGAAGAAAAAGTGCACATTACTCAAACCCAATAGCCCTTTTTGTACTGCCAGATATCGAGCAAAAACAACTAGTTCGAACAATAATATGAGTAAATGTTCCCTTGAAAAAAAAAACTTTGGTTTTTCCATAGATTCGCCACTTTAAGCTCAAGGTATTATATATAGCATGGTTATATTATTTATTTGAGATAATCAATTGCAATTTTGCAAGTTTTGTAATGCATTGCAATGCCTGATTTGACCAGATGTTGAACGGAATTTTGGGATTTTCTAAGCACGATTTTCTTCGTATAACAACGGTATGTTTCTTTTATTCATTTTTTGAAATTTCGAATAATTTAACTATGAAGGTAGGTAGATAATAATAAAAATTGAGGCATTACCCTGAAAATAAAATCTTTATGTTCTTTTGTTCAATTTATTGAGGCATATAATTAAGCTAATTATCAAGTCTTATGGCCAATGAGGCTTAGCTCAAATTTTAAGTTGAGGTCCGAGGACGATAAGTTTTGGGTTTGGGTCCCACTATATACTGTGTGAGTTTATTTTTTTTTTGAAAACAAGTCTCAAAGTAAGTATATATACACTTTTAATTTGATACCTAAAAATTACTTATCAAGTTTCAGATAAAGATAATCAGATAGTAAAACGCATCCAAGTTTTGAATTTATCTTAAATTCATAATTCACATCACAGATATGTGTTAAAGGGTTTTAAATTACATCACGGATAGGTTAAAGGTTTGGTAGTACCTTGTTTGAAAGAGAGCGTGGCATGAACTACTATAATATCTTAACCGATTGTCAAACTTTTCAACATTTTTTATCACCTCTTTTAGTTTCTTCGAAGTTAACCGTTCCACATCATCAAATTCTCTCCTCCCACTAATAACGTAGTGTTCTTTTGAAAGCAAATGATTTATCAACAGAAAACATTATTAAGCTGGATTTCTTAAGCTGGATCCGAGCCGGTGCAGAGTGAGTTGCTTGTCCAATTCCAGATAGCTAGATCCGAGCCAGTGCAGAGTTACTTGCTTGTCCAATTCCATATAAAAGGGCGATAGCACTTTCATTTGGATATAGTGGCTTCACAGCTGAGAAATGGTATACCACCGTCTCCACCTAAATAGTTAATCACATTCACAGTCTACTTATTGTGTCCACCTAATGAGTTATTTACGGTCATTCACAATCAATTATTAGAATATATTATAGGAATATATAATACTGTGTCCACCTAATTAATTATTCACACTCAAGTATCAGAGTATATTATAAGAATATATCTATATAATTTATTGTCATGGTCAAGTATCAAAGATTATTATAATAATATACAATTTATTGCATTTAATGTGTTTATTCTTGATGGCTCTCGTAATACATATTTATTTGTATGTACTCACAATACAGTATCAATAAAATTATTATTTCAATTACAATCTATTACCAACCTATCTTGAAATCCTTTAAGACTTGCAATTTATAGAAAATTGTCAAAAGAGGAGCACTTGATAACTTTATCTATTTAATTTTATTAAATAGTGATGTCTCTTAAAACATCTTGCAACTAATTTACATCTTCAAACACAATTTACTTCAAATGCATCCTCAAATTTTAAGTCTATTAACATAGAGTGTAGGCTTACATAGGGTATGCCAAAACAAGGCCAACAAAGAGTTGCGACACATAGTGACAACATAAATGAGATGGATGTGGGGTGTCCGAAATTTTGTACAAATACGTGCATGGTATGGTGCAGGGCCGGCCCTCGCTTTTATTGGGCTTAAGATCAAGTTCCCGAATTTGGCCTTTCAGTTGAAATTGTTTTTTTTTTAAAACATACTTATTGTTAGATATTTCTTAATAAATAAATATTTTGGTTATCGTTTGCATACGAGTTGCCGTACGAATTAATGTTATCACTGTAGATATATATAATAAGTTTGTTTTATTTATTTTGTGTGTGCTTTTTTTATATAATATAGATATATATAATAAATTAATAATATAGATAAAACACAAAAAAAAACTTGTTTGTATATCTATTTGTTTGGGTCAAGTAAATTTTTTTTACCGGGACCTTTATCAATTGGAGTAAAAAGAAAAATTGGGTCTTTATCAAAAAAAAATTAACATATTATATTAGGTTGGGTCAGATTGAATCTACACGATTTTTTTTTCTTTTAGCGAAACATGTACCGTTGGGCCTCCCGACACCGTTGGGCTTAAGACCCGGGTCTCACAGGCCTCATTGATGGGCCGGCCCTAGTATGGTGTTTGGTTGATCTTAGGGTATGTTGGTTGTATAAGTCGACTATAATCAAGTTTACAGGTCTTATACTCGGGTATCCTCAATACTAACAACCTATAACACCACCAAACATTTTCCACCATTGTGCATAAGAATAAAATCGTTTGTCTTCGTAACTAATGGTTACTAAAGTCACTTGCGGTAGATACCGTAAAACAAGACAACTCTGTAAATTATATTTTTAAATCATTAAAATTCACTAAAAATCATCTGTAGCGGCTCTATATTAAAATCTTTAAAATACGGAATCAATAAATTATGCACTACATATAGTGCATAAATTATACTTTGTAAATAGTCTCCTGCATTTACTCAAAATAGAAATTCTGCAAAATAAAGATAAGTGGTAATTAATACTGTATAATAGAATATTTTTGGAGTAGCTGATGCGAGTGCTTTTATATTGTCGGTTCTTTTCTTATTATCTATCGATAACCAAGAAACATGCCACTATTTGAAATATTTTTAAAGACAATAATTTGTAATTGGAGAATTACACATTCTCTAAAAATTTATAGGCTAAAAGACATCTATTAAAAATAAAAACACGCCGCTGCCTGGGTCAGGGCAGAATAGAATGCATTTTGGATTTCAAGCGCACGCGTGGGTCAGAGCAGAATAGAATCCGAAATCTCTATTGTTCTAGGCGCACGCCTAGCCCAATTCTATTAAAATGGTGATTCTTATGCTTAGCTTAGAATCTAGACTTTCTCACTTTAATAACATGAAACAACGTGAGAAAGCCATGAATAAGTTTCAGATGCGTTTATTTAGTTCTACACCATTTGAATTTTCATAGTGAGATGAAGTACATGACCGCTGGAAACAGATGACTGACATTGTGCTTTGATGGATTAGTATCTGTCAATGTCTGCGTATGTGTTAGGCTTGGTTAGATACTAAATGGTGTAGAAAGAGGGTATAGTGATGACAGGTCATTTACTTTAATGAACACAAGGGGCTAGTTAATGTTGAAACAACATAACTGACTAGATAAAAGATTAAACTCCCTTGATTCGATGTGAGAACGAGCAAAGATAATATAGGGATTTAAACCCATAAGTTGCTTGCCCATACCGTATACGGGGTTGTAGATTGTGGCATTCATGGTGGACGACATCGTGCACAGTGCCCTAGAATCATTGGTGTAACAAAGATGAGCTTAAGCGAGAAACCAATAGGAAACTCATGACATGTTATGGGACATTAAATGATAGATATAAGAAAATTATGAAATGAAAGTATGGTCAATTAATAATGTATGTTTCACTTTCTAAATATTATGTAAAGTATGATATTCATCACCTTCTACTCTTTACTAAGTACGCTCGTACTTAATTATCCCGTTATTGTTATGCATGATTCCCTTACCCGAGAAGATTGACAGGGTGATGACAGTGTTTATGATGCGGATGATTGATCATGTTCATGATATTTGGAGATGATGCTAGTAGCTATTTATGTTATGCTTTGCTTTTTGTACTTTTTATGTTAACTTGTAAGACTAAGTTTCAGTTGATACGACTTGTGTTAACTTGTAAGACTAAGTTTCAGTTTGTACGACTTTAAGTACTTCGTATGTGTAATAGATCTTAACTACTAGTATGTTTGGCAGCTTTGTAACTCTTATTCGATCTTGTTACGTTTTCCCACGGTCTCTTTAACTTTCGCGTTGCTATGTTTTGATATATATAATGCTGTTAGACTTAAGTATAAATTTATATTATATTTAATTTTATACATGCCGAACATTATTTTTCAAATAAAGACTTAGTATCAGTGACTGATCTACATATAACCAATGACTTAATCCGAAAAAAACTACTACTCATAATGTCATTCATTTGCTTAATCCGAAAAAAACACTACATAGTGGCGGACCTAAAATTCTCATTTGCCATGTTATCATCCCCATTACTCAAAATCATGCGTCCGTCACTACTCGATATTCGGAAACGTGACGTTACATATATCAGTGTGAGTATATATGTTGCAACTCAATTTAATTTTATATATTTTGACTTGTTCTCCAAGCAAGAAATCACAGCACGGTCTATGAAATCCCACTAATCAGAGCGAAATAGACAGCGTCAGAGATATTATTGTGTTTTTTTATGGTACTATACTGCTAAGAGTAGAGTATCGGCCTCTTATGAAAATCAAAGAGACATATTGTTTGATTCAGTTAATTAGTGAAAAGATAAAGCTTAATTAATTGTTGATAACCGCACACACACATAAGTAACCTCTTGGTCTTTAAAACTACCCATCAGACATTGCCTCCACCCAAACAAAAAAACTGTCTCTTTCAGTTCCATTTTCACCTCAAACTCAAAGACAACAATGGAGCAGCAGCAGGAGGAGGAGGTTACAACAAACATTTCTACCAACGTTATTGATGCTACTGTTACTGAATTAATGCTGCACCCTTTTACTCTTGCAATTAATCCATCTCATCATCATCATTATCAAGCTGTTGCTGAATCATGTAATTCTCAAGAATTTGGAGGGTTGTTTCCGTACAATGAAAGCCCTCGAAAGAAACGGATCAAAATCGGGAATGAAAGTGGCGGCGGTGGCGGCGGTGTTTCTAAATCGAAAAAACGTCCAGACCCGTTTGCACCAAAGATCACTGCACCGTGTGCTGTTTGCGGCAGGAAGTTCTGGTCATGGAAGGCGCTTTTTGGACACATGAGATGCCATCCCGAACGTCAATGGCGTGGAATTAACCCACCACCGCCGACCGAGGGCGTCGGGGGCAACCACCGGAGGCAGCAGCAGCAGTATAATAATAATTGTGGCGAAGGGACTAGTACAACAACAACAACAAGTAGTACTAATTATAATATTTCATCAGTTTCTGATATCATCATTCCAAATTCAAAGATGACTGAAGAAGAACATACTGTTGCCACCTCTTTATTGCTTTTGGCTAATGGGCCTAGTCCTAATTCCCAACCCCCAAGTTGTTGTGGTGCATTGCAGCAAGTCGACACTACTATTTCGTCTTTGTCTTGTGGTAGATTTGAGTGTTCAAGTTGCAAGAAAGTGTTTGGATCTCACCAGGCATTAGGGGGTCATAGGGCTAGTCACAGAAATGTTAAGGGCTGCTTTCAAATTGCAAGGAATTACGACGAAGACGACGTTGGGGATCAGCTCGAGGTCGTTAGTGAAACATGTACTAGTAATCATCATCATCATCATCATGAATGCAGCATATGTCATAGGGTATTCTCAAGTGGTCAAGCATTGGGAGGTCACAAGAGGTGCCATTGGGAGAAAGGGGAGGCTTCTGCTTCTGCAAATAATAATAAGGAACAAGTAGTAGTAAATAGTGGGATGTGGGATTTGAATTTGCCACCTGCAGCAGCACCTCCATTGGATGATAATATTTCCTCTAATTGCTCTTATTATTCATCTCCTTTGGTTTTGGATTTAAGGTTGGGCCTTTGACTACTCCCCCCTGCACCTAGCTACTTTTTCTTTGTATATATAGGATATATATGTCTCTTACACTTGAAGCTAGCTCTAGAATGTTGTATAAACTAGCAGTAATATCACTTAATTAGTTGATGATTAACAATGTTGGATCTTCTCTTAAATTCTTCCTTGATCGTTGCGATATATATGTATATATATATATAGTTGTTCTGATCACCTATTGTATAAAATGCTTGAACTATATATGTTCTTAGACATTGACACGACACACTTTTACGTACATACATATATAATGGATTATGGTGGATCGAACCTATATCGATCAGTGGGTCCTACATTACGATATATGCATGGGCGCCGGCACAGCATTTTCCTTTACCAAATATGTCAGTTAATTTGTTTAACAAATACCCTTTTAAGTTAACTATCCACAAAATCATCAATAGGTGCATCAGAGTTGAACCATTCTGCTAAACACACCTATTTGGGAAAGGGGAAAGAAAAAGAAGACAGTTTTCTTTCCCTTCATTGTCCACTTTAGTGTCTGTAAAAGGCGAGAAGATGGGACACAGTGTCACGGCCCAGAGACTCGTGCGTGTTAGTCTACTTGTAGGTATCTTTCATAAGCTGTGCCTTTCAATGTCCTCTGAACCTCTTCCCAGTTCTCGACCTGTGAAGATAACGAACCTTTGTGTATCTTAACCTGACCGCTTGTTAGATTTCTGCGTGGCAACCTCAGGAAATCTTGAACTTGTATTAGTTTCTGTAGCAGTACAATAATTGAATTAGTAGTAGATATATTAATTAATTAAAGCCGAAGATTATCAGGTTGTCCTCCTTAGTCCTTACACTATTGTTGCTAACCACATCCTCATAGTAAAGGATTAGACTTCTGATGCTCTTAAAATACTCTATAGCTTTAAGTGTCATCTGTTCTGAATTCTTCAAGTTGATTATTAGCAATGTTGTATTAATTCTTGGCTTGTAACTTGCTAGTACTTGAGCCTGTTTCACATACATTGAATGTTGTAGCTTAGGGATCTGTCATTGAATAATAAAAGGGACTAGAAAAGCAAATAATAATAAATATAAGGACCTCATGAGGAGAATGGACATGGGATTTGTGTGTTCCATTCAACAATTTAGCTTCCTTGTCATATTCATTTGCAAGCAAAGATATCAATCTGCGCAAATTATTTCTTCTGAATAGAAATATTG
The DNA here is from genome assembly GCA_036785695.1 of Gentiana straminea. Taxonomy (NCBI): domain Eukaryota; kingdom Viridiplantae; phylum Streptophyta; class Magnoliopsida; order Gentianales; family Gentianaceae; genus Gentiana; species Gentiana straminea. The sequence continues at coordinate 1,465,344 of JAVUPR010000312.1, read as the reverse complement.
CATGAACACCTCTTCTTTTGAAGTAGTCTTCTATCTCTTTGTGAAATTCCATTACTCCCTACAAAAAAAAAAAAAAAACCAAGCTTCAAATTAAAAAGAAAAATTCTCTGAAATATGAATCATATACAAGGCTAATTTAGTCTTTAATTCACTAATCAACCTGGTTAAGCATCCATTTGAAGCCAACAGCAGCAGAACACTCATTTTTAGATGCACTGCTGTACCAATCAAGATTGTAAACTTTGTCCAAAATGCTATAAATCATAGAAGCATTGTTTCTCCTATCTCTCGAACCGAAGATTTCTCCGTTCGAGCTCACGTTAATATGGCTATTTAGTAATGTCTCAAACCATCCACTCCCTGATCTCTGCATACTTATGATAGTGAAAAACCGAACTGGATTGCAACCGCATTCCTCCCTGCAGCAATGTAATCAAAATTCACTCCATATATATGATGATAAGTTACATTACATAAAAAACCAATCCCAATTGGATGGACTTTAAGGGCACGCCAGTAAATCTATCTGGGACACCACAACAAAATTTAAAAATAGACATGTACCCTTAAGGGCAATGGTAGATTTCGTGGGGTGTCCTCAAAGGGCCCCTAAATTTACCTGAAAAAGCTTGTGGGATTAGGGAAATGAAGGTAAGGAATTTCAGTCTGAAGAAATGAAACATTTGGGCATAGCTTTTGAACCATATTGAAACTCTGGAAAGTGAAAAAGTTGGCTTGATTTATGGAAATGGAAAGAATGTATGCTCCACTAACCATGGAGAAAAGGAACACCACTGTTCTAAGTATCAATGGAGATTGTTTTGGTGGCATTATGTATATTTACTAATAATCTAAAAGAGGTATACAAATCAAGAAATGTCATGGGCTATTGGGGTGCAGTTTATAATGTGTAATACTTTCATGAAAGGATCAAAAGATAAGGTGAAGATGTTGCAGCTTGTTTCATGAGATAACCTTGACATCCATGTGAAAATCTCCATAAAATTTGCATGAACAAGAGAAGAGAAAAAGAAAGAAAGAAAAATAACTAAAACAAAACATGAAAAAGTCAGAGAAGGCAAAAGGTGGTGGTGTGCTTCTTCTTTGATAGTCAGTTAGAGAAATTAGGAGAACAAAATGTTATCTTTGCTCTATACACGGAAATTCAAGTATTAAATAAAGTTTTACATCATTTTCGTCAAACTTTTCCCATCATAATTTTTTTTTAAATAAATAAATAAATATATATATATATATATATATATATATATATATATATATATATATATATATATATATATATATATATACTGCAAACTTAATCATTGAGTCAAAATAACCGATGAGACATTGGCCCCAAATGATATTTACGTGGTCTCGAGATCCGAGATTACGGGTTCGAGCTAGTAGGCAAGTTGTACTACCATATCCGTAAAATAAAATAAAAATAATAACAAAAAAAACCCCTTCAAAACTCTAGTAAAAATGTTAGGGCAAGTCCAATGAAAGGTATCAAAGACCAAATTTCGATATTTGTGAACACTATTCATTTGAGTATCGATATTCGGTGATACCTATGAACATTATCTTCAACAATAGCTATTAAATTCATTATCTTAAATTTATTTCTACAGTTTTGATTGACATTATTGATGTTTTAAACACTATTAATGACATCAAAATGTGATTAACATGTTAATTAAGTAATTTTTTTTCAGAAAATTAATTAAGTAATATTCTACTCAAACATATATGTTACATGTCAATGCATAAACCTAAAATTTAACCTGCCTTTGTGTCTTTTGTTTATTTGCATTTTGTATTCGTTCTTCTGGTAAGTTTTTTTTCTTAAATAATTAAAAATGGCGTTGACATATATTTCACGTTCTATTACAAAGTGTATATTATATATATATATATATATATATATATATATATATATATATATATATATATATATATATATATATATATATATATGCGTATCACGTCTTTTGATACCCTATAATTTTTTCATTGGACATGCTTAAACCTTCATATAGGTATAATTTTTTTTTTCTTTCCGGAAACGAAAGGTTTTATGATACAGCACCCGTTCCCGTGGTACACTTGAGAATAACCCCCTGCTAGCAGAGGGAATTTCCGGTGGAGCGGAGGATAACACCACACACACGTCCCAAACGGAGTTCGAACTCTGGACTTTCCACTGAAAGTCAGGTTAGACTTCCTGGATTCTTACTTGCGGGTATGTACCCGAGTACATATAGGTATCAAATTAGTTGATTTTAATACCTCTACATTGGACTTGCGTTTAGGTAAGGTACATATGACCCGTAAACAAATTTTGTTGGGCTCAAATTCCGGGACAGCAGTATTGCCAGGGCAATATTTGTTATTCTATGGCTATCATGAAATAAGACAAAATAATTCCACAGAAAATTGTCCTGGTGTTGCTAAAAAATGCCCCGGCAACACTACCACCCCAAATTCTCTTTATAAAAAACGGTTAAACCTTAATCGAAAGAGTTCCACTCCCCTGTCCTATGAAATGAGTGGAGACGTTAACCAGGTAACCTAATGACTCAGAGTCATGGGCTGTTATTATTTCAAGAGAATAAAAGAAGTCCTTCCATTTACGGGATTTAAACCTCCATACTATAGCTCCCGGTCCAGCTGTTATTACGACATCCAAACCATTTACCACTAGGTCATGTCATGGGGACACCCAAATTCCCCTTATAGATCCCCTTAGTAGAAGTTCTGCCCTTGAAACTTTTGTTTCTCCCTACCATGCTACACACTTTATAATCAACTTTGTACACATAGGTTATGATCATTTACTAACATGATCCATTTCCCTTCTATTGAACTTCCTCAAACCAACAACATCAAAAGTCCAAAACGTGTCCCTAATTTCATATTATAGATTATAGACCACGATTAACCCTCATTTAAGATACTTTAATAACGAATGTTAGAAGCTTACACACACATCCAAACAAGGGCGGATGCACATACAAGTAAATGGGTCCACGGACCCCGTTAAATATAAGAATACTCTACATTTTACTTATAAAAAAATATTTCAGACCCCGTGAAAAAATATTATTTACTTCGTGAAAGATTTACGAACCCCGCTGAACATAATTTCGCCACTGCATCCAAACATAGGTCTATTACAACCACATATGTACTAAATCCCAAAACAACATGAAATGAACTAAGAGCAACACTAGTGGGAAGGATGTCGACATATTCTTCTCCACGATTGTCAGAATAGAGTTTGAAAATTATAATATGTAAAATAGTAGTGTAAAATTAGAGTACTTTTTGTGGACATTATCTACCCCATTGTCTACATACATAGAATGGAAGATAGTATCTTCTCTGACCAAAAAAATAAATTAGCGTCAAACACACCCTTTTTTTCAAGGACAAAGGATCAATCTACAAAACTATGAAGAAACTGGATTTATAAAAAACAAAAGCAAAAGCAAAACAAAACAGAAAAACTAGCTAATGAAATTGCAGAATCCATTCTCTCCTCCTCCTCCTCTTTTTTTTGTTTTTTTTTTGTTTTTTTTTGTAGATTGAGTCGTCGAATTTAAAAGGCAAGCTTATGTGCTTCTTTGTTTATTTTGGTTAACTTTGAAAATTTGTTGGGCTAGAAGCTGATATTGATTTAAAGGGATAAATTGTCACTGATTTTTTAGCGGCCGACTGATTTTCTGAGTGTTCTTGCCATTGAAGCTATAACGAGAAATACAAATCTGCAGATAAGATGACAATTGCAGATGAAAAATCCTTAAACTAAAATTTGTGCAGGGAAAATGAATTCAGATACTTTGCCATCTGATTTGAGTGTTCTTTTCATGAGTTAATTTTTGAAGATTTATAGTTCTAGTTGAGGATTAATATTTTTTTAAAGGATTGATTTTTAGGTTGAAGATAGGTTTGTTGGGTGTTCTTTTCGTTTTTCAATTTTTTACCATTACTGCATCATATCTATCACATCTCATTTACAATTCTATCTAAAAATAAACACCAATACAATGATGCCCATGTGTGAAATTATTTCATAATGGACAACCTCTCTTCATTCCACCAATTTTTTTTATTTTTTTTTTCCCTGAAACGAAAGGAGGGAAACGGGGGAAGGGGAGATCGAACCCTGGACCTCTCACTTAGGCCAGGGCCTTATGCTCTTTTACCATTAGGGTTGCTCTAATTAGTAGTGGAGATATGTTCTATTGTCCCATCTTTTATATTAATAATTAGGTCAACATCATTGATATAAATATAATAATTCATCTCATTTACATTTTCTGACACAAATCTAACTTAAATAATAGACGAGGCAACTACTTTCTTCCACGTCGACTCATCTGGAAAACATAAGGGGGGGGGGGGGGTTAGGACGAATGCCACGTAATCTCACTATTCATGCATGTACGCATGGAAATTAATGCCGAGGTCCCTCGAGAATCCCTTGCGTACCGGAAAATGATGTTGTAACATGGACCGTATCATTTTTACCGATTACTCTGTATTTCACCGATTTTTTTTTCAGTTTCAGGTATGTATTACTTTTCAACCAAACACTGGCTGAAATGCATAGTTTTTAAAAAGATGGGTTCTACAAGATGCAATCCAAACCAAAATTTCTTCAATGAAAAAGAATATAGTCAAAATATCTCATATACAAACCAACCTTTAATTACTTAATGAAACCATATAGTGATGTTAAAGGGATGGTATGGATCAGCTTTTTCTAATCAACAACTTTCTCAAAGGCAACTAAAAAATGTTGTATAAACATATAGCAAAATAGAGACACAGAAACTATCCCAAAAAAACCTTTGCCCTTTAGCTAGCACGCTGAGGCTTTCGAAAATGTCTCAAGATGAAACTCTCAGCATACAGTGGATATTTCTTCCTGATCAACCCTTTTATGCATTTCCAGTATGAGAAATCAACCACCTCTCCATCCGTTCGTACTATGAACATACATCGTGAACTTTCAAAGTTTGGGTGGTAGCCAATCTGGGAAACATGAAATTCAAGTTAGAATAATGGGGATATACCAAATCACAAGAGATATGCTGCAAATATGTGAAATTTGATTTCACAAACTACAAACCTTAACATATACAAGTTTGAGATAGTTATCAATCTCCCATTATTGACATAATAAGCAGGCATCTTAGACATTTGGTATCAATTTTTTTTTTCATTGGACATGCTTAAACCTTCATATAGGTATCAATTTTTTTTTTCTTTCCGGAAACGAAAGGATAATACCACACACACGTTCCAAACGGGAATCGAATCCTGGACTCTCCACTGAGAGCCAGGTTAGACCCTAGTGGATTACTACTAGGATATGTACCCAAGTACATATAGATATCAAATTAGTAGATTTTAATACCTCTACATTGGACTTGCGTTTAGGTAAGGTACATATTACCCGTAAACAAATTTTGTTGGGCTCAAATTCCGGGACAGCAGTATTGCCAGGGCAATATTTGTTATTCTAGGGCTATCATGAAATAAGACAAAATAATTCCACAGAAAATTGTCCTGGTGTTACTAAAAAATGCCCCGGCAACACTACCACCCCAAATTCTCCTTATAAAAAAAGGTTAAACCTTAACCGAAAGAGCCCCACTCCCCTGTCCTACGAAATGAGTGGAGACGTTAATCGTAACCTAGTGGCTCAGAGTCATGGGCAGTTATTATTTCAAGAGAATAAAAGAAGTGCTCCATTTACGGGATTTAAACCTCCATACTATTAAATCTTATTTACAATTCTTTAGTATGGAGGTTTAAATCCAGTAAATGGAGGACTTCTTTTATTCTCTTGAAATAATAACAACCTATGACTCTGAGCCACTAAGTTACCATTAATGGTAAAAACAAGATATGACATAATTTCACACATAGACATCACTGCTCCCGGTCCAACTGTTATTACGACAATCCAAACTCTTTATCACTAGGTCATGTCATAGGGACATCCAAATTCCCCTTATTAGTAGAAGTTCTGCCCTTGAAACTTTTCTTTCTCCCTACCATGCTACACACTTTATAATCAACTTCGTACACATAGGTTATGATCATTTACTAACATGATCCATTTCCCTTCTATTGAACTTCCACTCAAACCAACAATATCAAAAGTCCAAAAGGTGTCCCTAATTTCATATTATAGATTATAGACCACGATTAACCCTCATTTAAGATACTTTAATAACGAATGTTAGAAGCTTACAGACACACATCCAAACAAGGGCGGATGCACATACATGTAAATGGGGTCTGCGGACCCCGTTAAATATAAGAATACTCTACATTTTACTTATAGAAAAATATTTCGGACCCTGTGAAAAAAATTTATTTACTTCGTAAAAGATTTACGGACCCCGCTGAACATAATTTCGCCAGTGCATCCAAACATAGGTCTATTACAACCACATATGTACTAAATCCCAAAACAACATGAAATGAACTAAGAACAACACTAGTGGGAAGGATGTCGACATATTCTTCTCCACAATTGTCAGAATAGAGTTTGAAAATTATAATATGTAAAATAGTAGTGTAAAATTAGAGTACTTTTTGTGGACATTATCTACCCCATTGTCTACATACACAGAATGAAAGAGAGTATCTTCTCTGACCAAAAAATAAATTAGCGTCAAACACACCTTTTTTTTCAAGGACAAATGACCAATCTACAAAACTATGAAGAAACTGGATTTATAAAAAACAAAAGCAAAAACAAAACAAAACAAAAAAAACTAGCTAATGAAATTGCAGAATCCATTCTCTCCTCCTCCTCTTTTTTTTTTTTTTTTTTTTTTTTTTTTTTTTTTTGTAGATTGAGTCGTCGAATTTAAAAGGCAAGCTTATGTGCTTCTTTGTTTATTTTGGTTAACTTTGAAAATTTGTTGGACTAGAAGCTGATATTGATTTAAAGGGATGGATTGTCACTGATTTTTTAGCAAATTGATGATTTTCTCGAGTGTTTCGCTATCGTTTATAACGAAATACAAATCTACAGATAAGATGACAATTGCAGATGAAGAATCCTTAAACTAAAATTTGTGCACGGAAAATGAATTCAGGTATTTTGCCATCTAATTTGATTGTTCTTTTAAAGGATTGATTTTTAGTTGAGGATTAATATTTTTTTTAAAGGATTGATTTTTAGGTTGGAGATGGGTTTGTTGAGCGTTCTTTTCGTTTTTCAATTTTTTTACCATTAATGCATCATATCTATCAAATCTTATTTACAATTCTATCTAAAAATAAACACCAATACAATGATGTCTATATGTGAAATTATGTCATAATGGACAACCTCTCTTCATTCCACCATTAGAGTTGCTCTAATTAGTAGTGGAAACACTGTCAGATACCCACTACAAATACACCGCAAACCCACCATGATAATTTCAGTATTATCAAAAGGTAATAACGTAAACAAAGTGAAATGATAAGAGTTGATTTAAATTTTTTTTTTATAGATGAATAAATGACTGATGACAGAAATGGTATGAAATAATTGGTGAATAAGATAAAATAATAAACCCAAATTCAAGCTTTTTGAACCCTATCCACGTCGCCGAACAACATAGCTAGCTCCCTGCATTTTGCTGCTGACTTGTTTTTACAGTGGACATCCAAGTTCCACCACTTGAATATCCGTAGCAATTTCAATGGTGGGGTGACCTTGAATCAAAAGAATAATTGATTCATCAATCGTTGATACTTGGTCCTGAAACATCAAATGGCTTCACTCTCTTTCATGCCATTTCTGAGCAAGAATCCTTTCCACAATAACCTTATCTCCTTAAACTTACTTCCACATTCTTTCCCTTCATCTTCCCAAACCGTACCTCACCGCGGCTTTCTATTGCGACCCGCTGTTAAAACTGGTTCCGAGGGTCGTGGTGGTGGTCTGGAACCTTACAGTGACGCCGATTTGCTCAGGAAGCCAATGGTATTGCCAATTATAGAGTCACCGTCCGCCGACGGGGAGTACTCGGAGGAGGGTGAGAAGAAGACAAGTGTTGGAGATGGGGATACGTGGGTTGATTGGGAGGACCAGATTTTGGAGGACACTGTCCCACTTGTGGGCTTTGTGCGAATGATTCTTCACTCAGGAAGGTATGTTGGCGCTTCCTTGTGCTTTTACTCTTTTTTTTCTTTTCTTTCTCTTCCCTTGTTGGTGTCTGCTTAATGAAGATTTCTTGCTTTCGAATAAATGCAAAACCTTTGGCAAGATTAGATGGGAAAGAATGAATTTGCTGTATTTTCAATGTTAAACAGAACACATTACCTTCATCAAATTGTTTATTTCTCTGCAATTTTGAGGAGGTAGAGCAGGCTATGCTCATTTTGATACACTTAGAAGCACGAGCTAATTCTTAGCATTGTGATGTTCAAAACGAAAGTGCATACGTATTATAGGATTGTTTGGAATTCTAAAGACATTTCTGATCAATCTAGGCGATTTGGTACCGCAAAATATTTTGGTAATAAAATGAAGCTGACTACTTTGAGCAATATATGGTAAAAAGATCATAGTATCGCATACAGATTGCTTTCAATTCAAGATGTTTATAGACGGTGGGTGAAAGCATCATTCAGCTGATGATTGTTTAGAAGTGCCATCAAATTTGCTTGTCTTTGTAGTGGTTGTGCAATCTAGCTTACATACGAATAATTCCTTGAAACACGAGGCCCTGTGAATGTTTACTTGCTTGTAATACTTTACATTAGAGTTCTGCATTTCAAAGTTCAGTCTTGTTCACCTGAGCCGTGGCAAAAAAGCACCATGTCTGGTTATCTATAATCGAACATCATAGACAAGATCAGAACCTTAAAATGCAATCGTCTTTTTAGATTTTTTTGGATTACTATGTAGTGAGCAACTTTTAAGTTTCATTTCATTTTGAGGTTGTAATGCCCCCGAAACCCCATATGGTTCTAGCATTGTTTCTTAATAGTTGTTAGAAATCGTGTTATTGTTTAATTATTAGAATATTAGTATTATTGTTATGTTTAGGTCGGCTGTGGTATGTTAGGTTTAGCCAACTTTGTTATCTTGGAGAGTAGGGGTTAAGTAAAGTCCATTAGGTTAAGAGTTTATGTAATGGTTTCTCTATACAAAGTAATAAATGAAGAGAAGGGATCATAAGTTTTTCGATCCGAGTTATTCATATACTACCATGTTGATTTCTAACAAAAGTTAAAACATAACGGATATAGTAACTACTTAAGTCTATCGTCCTTGATTGGCTCAAAATGGTCAACCCAAGTCAAATAGGCTCATCATTACTTTCAGGATACTATAGTCACTCTGAAAGAAGAGGGTGTCCTTGTCCTGTTTTTACTAGAGGACTCGAAAGGTGGCTCCCAATGTCTCTCACAGGGTAACATTTAGGTTCTGTCTGGCTGACTGTTAATTCAATAGCTAGAGCCCCGAAAACCTACATGGGTCTAGCGATGCTAGTTAAGCCATAATGAATCCAATAACCGATAAGGTCCATCATCCTTGTTTGGACTAAATGGTTGACCCGAGTTGCTAAGCTTGATATAAATTTGTCAAATTTATCTCAAGGAATGTTTTTCACTTTTCCTATATGGGACTCTACAGAGATGCTTTTCTAAACTGATTACGTTACGACAGTAGCATAAAGTATCTTGGATTGAAAATAGGCATATAGTTATTGCAGCTTCACTGCTTTGACCCCATGAAAACAAATTAACAATAAAAGATTTCATGTTACTATAATTGTTTTAATAATCAGTGGCTTTGCATTTGCAGATACAATGTCGATGATAGGCTAAGCCCGAATCATCAGAAGACAATTTTAGAAAAACTGCTTCCACATCATCCAGAATATGAAAAGAAGATAGGATCCGGCGTAGATTACATCAAGGTCTGTCTTAAACTCAATTTTTTTAAGGCCCGTGCGCATGCTTTGCTCTCTAGTCATGTACTCTTGTTTTAATCACTTGGTGTGTTTGTTCACAAATTAATTTATTTTATTCACCATATGAATAAAAAAAAAAACCTTTTCATCTGAATAAAATAGTTTTTTCTCTTTTACTTTTCTTCTCGTAATACAAAACGGACCCAAATGTCTAAGATGCCTGCTTATTATGTCAATAATGGGAGATTGATAACTATCTCAAACTTGTATATGTTAAGGTTCGTAGTTTGTGCAATCAAATTTTACATTTTTGCAGCATATCTCTTGTGATTTGGTATATCCCCATTATTCTAACTTGAATTTCATGTTTCCCAGATTGGCTACCACCCGAACTTTGAAA